>OY720456.1:45598896-45941396 GCA_963082715.1 Harpalus rubripes | reverse complement strand
TTTACCAAATAAGTCCGTATTTACGTTTAAATTCATTCAAGTTGAAATAACCAATTCAATTAAATAATAAATTATTTACATAAAAAATGAGTTGGTAATAATAATAATGAAAAAACAAGATAGCAGTATATGAATGAAATACGAGTATATTTAATTATTATACATATACATACATGAATATATACAAACAAAAGGAAAAAAAAACAGATATACAAAAGTAATAATAAAACTCTAGTATAACACAATAATAACTATTAATATTTACATATGTGGTACATATTTTTTATTGCATGCTAAAAATATTAACTCACTGATATGTTCGTTTGTTAAGGAAGTTCTCATATCATTTACTACTTGTCCCCCTTTACTAAACACGCGTTCTGATGGAACACTAGTTGCTTGAATCGGTAAATATTTCTTAGCTATTTGTGCCAACATTGGATACATAGTTTTGTTTATATTCCACCAATCTAATGGGTCGTCATCAAAATCGATTGTGTGCGAATGTGAGTAAGCATCTATTTCTTTTTTAATTCAATAATGTGACGTTGAACTTTCACCAGAATTAGATTTATTTTTTGAACTAAATATGGACGCAAGACCTGTTTTTCTTTTTTTAACGGGATTTAACAAATTTATATCTACGGTAATATTAATAGCTTCGTTACATATTTGTTCTGTAATTATTTCTATTTTGTTTAAATCAAAAAATGTCCCTTTGAATCTAGGATCCAAAAAAGTACATATTTGCAATGTGTTAAATGTGTCATCATTATTGCTATATCTATTATTCAGAGTATCCATAATTAATGTCATAATTTCGATTTTTATATTTTTTGTGGCACTATCAATTTCCGTCTCAGATTCTAAATCTAAAAATTTATTTTTAATTTCTTGTACAACAGGCAGAATGAGTGATGCTGTAACATAATTTTCACCAGATAAACTTTCTGAAACTTTTTCAATTGGTTCTAAAATAAGTATAACATTTTTAAAAAAATCATACTCGTCATTACTTGGTATGTATCTTTTGTACATACCATTCCCATAGCTGTTTAAAAATGAAAAAAATGTAATCTGTTGTTCAACAATTGTTTTTATTAATTTTAAAACTGACCACCATCTAGTTTTTGAAAATGAAGGAATTGATGATTTGTTCATGTTAAACTGTTCTTGCAGAGCATTTAATTCTCTTTTAGCTTTCCAGCTGTGTGCAAATATATTTCGAATGATCTTAATTTTTGATAATATTTTCTCAAAACTTTTAGTCTCAAATATTTTAGATACAGCTGTATTTATAGCGTGACCGAAACAACAGATTTGTACTCTACCCATCTCATGAATTGCATTTACTACATTTCTGCCATAATCTGTTGTAAATGCAGCATGTTTATTTTTTTCTGGTATATTCCATTCACACATACACATATTAAGTGCCTCAGCAATATTTATAGCTGTATGATCTTCACAGAGATCATAGCAACCTAAACATGCGCTATTCATCTCAAAATTATTATCTATAAAGTGACAAGTTACAGCTATAAATGGTACATTTGATACTGATGTCCAACAGTCAGTTGTAAATGAAAATATATTACATTGTTTCAATTTAGCTGCAATAATATCTTTTGTATTATTATATAAATTTGGAATTAAACATTCAGTCAAATTTTTCCGTCCTGGTATTTTATAACTAGGGTTCAAAACTCCAATAAATTTTCTAAAACCTTCCTTTTCTACTATAGAATATGGCATCATATCTACAGATACAAAATAAGCTAATGTTCTATCAATATTATCTTGATTTTTTTTACTCATTGTAAAATTGAACATAGAAATTTGACCTTTTGTTGTCACGCGAGATTTATATGGCCTAATTACCGGAGACATAGTATTGCACCCTGGGGTTGATGATGAGCTTGACTGTGAATCTTGTTTTTCAGACTCAGAGTCGAAGATGTCGGGATCGCAATGTACTTCTCTGAAATATTTATTATTATTATTACATATAAATAGTAGCAATTAAATTTGTATTTAAAGAACAAATTAAAAATTCATATTCAATAATTAATAAATAAGTAAATATAAATATATCTTCTCGGCTATTACCCATTGCTGGGTGTGCCAATCTGCTTTGTACACAGTTATGAGTAATGATGATGACATATTCGTACAGTGCGGGCGTTTGCCAGGCGTCACCTCATAGGCACTCATTGCTGGCGTCGAGAGCCATTTAAATTCGAAATAATTTTGGTATGGATCGGGGTCGGGATGTCGGGATCGAACCCGGGTCACCAGACTCACGACCAGACACAGGCACACGGCCACGAGACCCCATTCATATTCAATAATTCAAACAAGTTCCGGTACAACAATAGTTTCAGTCCAGTCTTTCAGGAAAGATTAAATTTTATGTAAAGAGTAGGCAAAGACTAAAGACTCAATGTCAATATGTATAAAATGAAAATATAATCCAGAACACCAGAACTAAAAGTAGAAATTTTAAATGCAACAATATAATGTTTTCAATGCGTATTTCGTCAGCGATAGTAGAAAAATAGCTTTTATTGAAACAACCACGTAAAACAAAGTTTACCTCGATATTTTAAAAGTATTATTTAATTTTAAGTAAAGCACCGACAATTTTATTTTCTTGCATGATAATGAAAATAATAATCGCTATTACGAATGTCAAAAATAATCTGTTACCTGATTTTTAAAAAGATTAAAACTATTGACGTACGGAAATTTGTTTGTATCACTTTAAAAATATAATAAAATAAAATTAATTTAAAAATATTTTCAATACAATTAGATCAACATAAGTACATAAATATTATACTTATACTTACATTTGTTCTATATCATCCCTTTTATCACAAAACTCCTGTTGTTTTATCAGTTGTTCCATTTCGGCATATGTAAATGGATGTTTACTCTTCAGATGATTTTTCAAGTTAGTAGTGTTCCCTCTATTTTGTATAATTTTATTGCATTTATTACAAGAAGCCTGATCTCCATTTTTAATAAAATAATTCCACAGAATACTTCGTTTGGAAGACGACGCCATAGCAATTAAATACTTCTGAAATTTTATAATAAATTAGAGGAATTTTTGTTTCAATATAAACTACAATTAATATAAACTAAACAATAACTAGAATTGACGATGGGACTATTCCCCAAGAATATTAAATAATTCACAATTCAAAAGAAATTGTACATGCCAGTAGACAAGCATTATTATTAAAAATATTTGTCTTAAATTAGTATTCAACGTATAGAGTAATATGAATTAGAAATCAAATATAGGGGAAAAATAAAAATTTTAAATAAACATTGTCTTACCTTAAATATGAAGAAAACCTAGTAAAGTGCGCAACAAGTATAGAGTGTTTTTAGATATAGTGAAAGCAGTAAATCATCGGTATGTGCGGGCCAGCCCCTGCACAGCGGGTATTTATTGCATTAGAGGACAGGGTGGAATTATGCAGATTTATACATTTAAATCTAAAGATATTCTCCAAATATAAGACAATCTAGGATTCTTTAATCTCATGAACGGTAACATTTTGTAATACGTTAAGCTGATTGCTTTGTCCCGTGGTATGTTCGGGTTAAACACAAATTAGTGTCCGAAGGCAAATTAGTCAGTTATCGATTTAAATTTAAATCTGAAGATATTTCCCAAGTATAAGACAATCTAGGAATTTTTAACATTATAGCAACGAGAACATTATGGAATATGCTTATTTCCAATTTACCTTCCAACAGTGTGATAGTGATGGACAATGCAAGTTACCATTCTCGCTTGCTAAGTAAATTGCCTAGCCAATCATCGACAAAAGTAGAGCTCTTTGAATATTTACATTCCATGGACATTTATTGTGAAGAAAGTTATACAAAAAAACAATTGTTAGAATTAATTAAGATTAATCCTATAGTAAAAAATTATGTTTGTGATCAAATCGCGGAAAAATATGGTCATACTGTGTTACGTTTGCCTCCATATCCAAATATTTAATCCAATAGAATTAATGTGGGGACAACTTAAATCTAATATTAGGCGAAATAATACCTCACCAACAAATTGTCCGCAAATAATTGATATTATTAAAAATGGAACTATAAATGTATCAAATGGTTGGTTTAAGAGCATAGAGCATGTAATAGAAATAGAAAATAAGTACATAGACATAAGTAATATTTATAATAATTTTATTATTAATTTAGGTGATAGTAATTCTGATAGTGATAATGATGATGATGATATTGTAGTGAATTAATTAAATAAATAATAATGTACCTATATTAAGTGTATCATTGATATTATTCGCAATACGTTCCTGTGTAATATGCCAGGATTTTTCGCCCAACAATAGGATACTAAGCGAAGGCAAAAAGTGACAGTATTATTGCTTTCACTATATCTAAAAACATTCTATAACAACACTGAAATACAAACTTCGTGAATGAATCTTCGAAAGTGAATGAACATAAACTGAGAAACATTTCTTTCATAATTCACACCTGATTGAATGGAAGGGTATATTCGAATTGAAATTCTTAGAACTAATGCTTTGTTCTTAATACCTTTGCAGTACCAGTACCTAATAATCTAGTATGTACCGTTAACTTATTGAATATTGAAATAATACCCTTACCCGAGTTCAACAGCACTAAGAGATTAAATATTCTGGGTACTTTATTGAATGTATTTATGACTGGTGTATTTTCAGTGTATCTAAAAGAAATACAATAAGCGCATGTATAAATAAGAGACCCCCCATAAAACTTAAATTGTGTAGTGATAACTAATTTTGGTATAGTAATGAAAATTTATGAATGTTTCAATACTACATTATATTGCAAAATTGGCAACATGGTGCAGAAAACGTCCATAAGAATAGCATTAGCTATCTCCGCCACACTGAACATAGAGTGTGAAACACTGTATATTAATATGACTTAATGAAAGATTCTTTACATTTGTGTAGCTTAAAAAAGCAGGCGCACAATCATCTTTTTTACGACTTATCTCATAAAACAACATAAATATCGCAAATGAATAAAATAATATTCTCCTTTCATTCATCACATTACATTATACATGTATTGTAAACTCAGATGTAAAAGATTTATTTCTGAGAATATACATTAGGTGTGCAATAAATATATTAATTTATCACTTACATATACTACACAGTTTTTATACTATAAAAAAACACGATTTAATCAATATTTAAGTATTCAAGAAATCGCTTAGTCAAACAATCGGTTAGCAATAGTTTATCAAAAAAATAATTAATGGAACAATTGACTAATCAAGTAATTGAATGAGCTTAAACAAACAATCGATTATTTTGATAAATCGGTTAATCAAACAAATGATAAATCAAATAGTCAAATATGAAACAATCGAAAAACAAATAATCAAACTATCGATTAATCAAAAAATCAAGCAATCGAATAATCAAAGAATCGATTAATTAAATAATCAAACAATCGATTAATCAAATAATCAAACAATCGATTAATCAAATAATCAAACAATCGATTAATCAAATAATCAAACAATCGATTAATCAAATAATCAAACAATCGATTAATCAAATAATCAAACAATCGATTAATCAAATAATCAAAAAATCGATTAATCAAATAAACAATCGATTAATCAAATAATCGATTAATCAAAAATTTGATTAATCGATTATTTTGAAAGTAATAATCATTTGATCGATTAATCGATTATATTTGATTAATCGATTATTTTTCCCAGCACTAATCCATGCACCAAATTTTTTTAAAAATAATGCATGGATGCTTCTTTTTTCGTTTAAAAAGAAGTATTCATGCACCAAATTTTCTAAAAAATTGTGCATAGATGCTACACCATAAATTTATGGTTGCCTATATTTTAGGCGCAATGCTTTTCGACCAGTGCTGCCCTCTGGCGGCTGATATAAGAACTGTGCACGTAATACGTTCACGACTCTGAGAATGTATTAAAAAATAAATAATTTTCAAATCAATTTTAAAGTTTATTAGCATATATAATTACAAATTTAAAAAAAATATATACATTAACATTTTATTACAATTTTACAATATAACATTTCTCTTCTACTGCCTTTGGGGTCCTGCTAGTTCACATCTTGACAATCTGCACAGAAAAATTAATAAAAATTAGATTATTAAACATAAATATAAAATGAGAGGGTAAACCAAAAGTGGTTAATATATTTGTGGAAAAAAATTAAAAATATTTAAATATTTCCTGTCCTATACGAGATATCTAAAAGATAAAACAGGAGTTATTCGACGGGGTGAACTTAATACCTTCTTCTTACCTTAACAGCTTCAAGTCATATATGCTCATCTGCTCGATGACGCCTCATGGCTGCAGGGCTTAGTTATCTTCGGACAATCGTTGTTCTAGATGTTTCCCATGTTCAACAGCTCCAGGATCGCGGCAAGCGATTTCTGCTTGTCCGCCCGTCTGCACAGCAGCACCTGGAACATTAACGGAGTTATTCAACTTTAATTGATGAGTACGTCAGAACTAAGGACTGAAAAATTTCTAGATTCCCGGGGAAGACCCTAGGAACGTACACACTTATGTTCTCCCATTTATCCATATTTATGTATGTGTTTAAAGTTTTATCAGGGGCCCACATCATCATTTATTTATGTTTTATTTGTAATTTATGTGTTTTTTTAGCTAAAATGTTAATAATAAATTATTTAATTGCGGTAAAACATAACTTTAAACTGCGTCGAACAGGTCAAAAATTTCAATTATCTTCAGAAAATATACATTTTATTTCACGATATCTGAATTATAAAAATAAAGACCGTGTCACCAGCCAGACTTTGGTTGTTTTATTTTATTTAAAAGTATTCCCTTCCAACATGTATAATTTACGGAAACCATTTTTTCGTCATAAAACATCACTTAAATTAGTTCGCGGGAGGTATTGGTGCTCTGTTCCCATTTTCAATTGACGTGAGGTACTATTGATCTCTCGCCATTTGTAATTAGCGGGAGGTATTGTTGCTTAAATATATGTCATCTTTACACATTAATTTAGTTGACCGGAGGTAAAAAATATGAAGTTACCTTAGCCAGACTTTGGTTGTTTTATTTAATTTAAAAGTATTCCCTTCCAACATATATAATTTACAGGGGCCATTGTTTCGTCATAAAACATCACTTAAATTAGTTTGCGGGAGGTACTGGTGCTCTATTCCCATTCTCAATTGACGTGAGGTACTATTGATCTATCGCCATTTGTAATTAGCGAGAGGTATTGTTGCTTAAATATATGTCATCTTTACACATTAATTTAGTTGACCGGAGATAAAAAATATGAAGTTACCTTAGCCAGACTTTGGTTGTTTTATTTTATTTAAAAGTATTCCCTTCCAACATGTATAATTTACGAAAGCCATTGTTTCGTCAAAAAAAACACTTAAATTAGTTTTCGGGAGGTACTAGTGCTCTATTCTCATTTTCACTTGACGTGAGGTACTATTGATCTATCGCCATTTGTAATTAGCAGGAGGTATTGTTGGTTCAAAATATGTCATCTTTACACATTAATTTAGTTGACCGGAGGTAAAAATATGAAGTTACCTTAGCCAGACTTTGGTTGTTTTATTTAATTTAAAAGTATTCCCTTCCAACATGTATAATTTACGGGGGCCATTGTTTCGTCATAAAACATCACTTAAATTAGTTTGCGGGAGGTACTGGTGCTCTATTCCCATTTTCAATTGACGTGAGGTACTATTGATCTATCGCCATTTGTAATTAGCAGGAGGTATTGTTGGTTAAAAATATGTCATCTTTATACATTAATTTAGTTGACCGGAGGTAAAAATATGAAGTTACCTTAGCCAGACTTTGGTTGTTTTATTTAATTTAAAAGTATTCCCTTCCAACATGTATAATTTACGGGGGCCATTGTTTCGTCATAAAACATCACTTAAATTAGTTTGCGGGAGGTACTGGTGCTCTATTCCCATTTTAAATTGACGTGAGGTACTATTGATCTATCGCCATTTGTAATTAGCGAGAGATATTGTTGGTTAAAAATATGTCATCTTTACACATTAATTTAGTACCGGAGGTAAAAAATATGAAGTTACCTTAGCCAGACTTTGGTTGTTAAAAGTATTCCCCCCTCATGTATATAATTTACGGGAGCCATTCCTTGTTCCATCATAAAACATCAAAAAAATTAAATCTCAAGTTTTATGTCAAGTGTTCCTCACGTTAGATACTAGGCGGCGCGTGCATTTTGATTTTTGTGTGACGGAGAAAGGTATACTGCAAGACAGAGACATCACGACATAGAATAATAAAGACAGGAGTGAACACTCACTTTCAAATATTGATATTTTAGACAGAGAGGGGAATATGTAACTATTTCATTCTAATAAACTCTTCTTCTTACTGTATTATTTTTTGTGGAACGTAGTGTTAGGTCCGTAATATATCTCGGTGATCATAGAGTAATACTAACAGGAGTGGACACTCACTTTCAAAATAATTTTTTCTAAGGCAGAGAGACGAATATATAACTATTTCATTCTAATGAACTCTTCTTCTTACTGTAATATTTGTTGGGAAATATAGTGTTAAGTCCATGCACATCTCAGTTATAGAGAATATGATGTATTTATACTGGTAATTAGGGAATGTATTTCTAAAGGAACATAGCCCATAACGGTTTTACTACATCCCTACAAACTTGACAATCGTAATGAGAAAAATTATAATATAAAAGAAAATTTTTCAATTTTAATATTTTAGAAATTTATATCAACGGGAATAACATATTAGATTTTTGCTAAATTTGATAAACCGGAAGTGATACTTTACTTGAAGCTCTGAACAGATTTTCGTGAAAAATATATTAAGATATATTCTAAAACTTTTCAAATTTGGTATTTACGACTTTTAGATTAATGAGAACGTCATATTAGATGTTTGCTAAAATTGATAAACCGGAAGTGATACTTTACTTGAAGCTCTGAACAGATTTTCGTGAAAAATATATTAAGATATATTCCAAAACTTATCAAATTTGGTATTTACGACTTTTAGATTAATGAGAACGACATATTAGATGTTCGCTAAAATTGATAAACCGAAAGTGATACTTTACTTGAAGCTCTGAACAGATTTTCGTGAAAAATTTATAAGATATATTCCAAAACTTATCAAATTTGCTATTTACGACTTTTAGATTAATGAGAACGACATATTAGATGTTCGCTAAAATTGATAAACCGGAAGTGATACTTTACTTGAAGCTCTGAACAGATTTTCGTGAACAATATGTTAAGATATATTCAAAATCTTTTCAAATTTGGTATTTAAGACTTTTAGATTAATGAGAACGACATATTAGAATATTGCTAAAATTGATAAACCGGAAGTGATACTTTACTTGAAGCTCTGAACAGATTTTCGTGAACAATATATTAAGATATATTCCAAATCTTTTCAAATTTGGTATTTAAGACTTTTAGATAAATGAGAACGACATATTAGAATATTGCTAAAACTGATAAACCGGAAGTGATACTTTACTTGAAGCTCTGAACAGATTTTCGGGAAAAATATATTAAGATATATTCCAAATCTTTTCAAATTTGGTATATAAGAATTTTAGATTAATGAGAACGACATATTAGAATATTGCTAAAATTGATACACCGGAAGTGATACTTTACTTGAAGCTCTGAACAGATTATCGTGAAAAATATATTAAGATATATTCCAAAACTTTTCAAATTTGGTATTTAAGACCTTTAGATTAATGAGAACGACATATTAGAATATTGCTAAAATTCATAAACCGGAAGTGATACTTTACTTGAAGCTTTGAACAGATTTTCGGGAAACATATTACGATATTTACAATTATATGCTTCGTAATATTGTATCAGCTATCTTGTAAAGTAAGGCCCTTGGAATTTTTTAATTATTTTTCCCGTAATCAGCGGGTCAGAATTAAGGGAATAAAATACTTTTTAGAAAAATACAAGCTGGTCGAGTTTTTGACGGTGTACTGAAATTTCCAAGCTACCATTTTTACATTATTTGCTTCGTAATATTGGGTCAGCTGTATATGAACATTGAAAATTAGTACATATATGTAGAAAAGTCCATAGAATCGAATGGTGTAACGCGTATCAATGTAACTTTTACCGTTAATTAGTTATACTCCGCCAAAGTTAAAAAAACTTGTAAGATTCCTAATCAAAATAAAAATTGGCATCTTGTAAAGTAAGGCCCTTGGAATTTTTAAATTATTTTTCCCGTAATCAGCGGGTCATAATTAAGGGAATATAATACTTTTTAGAAAAATACAGGCTCTTCATGTTTTTGACGGAGTACTGATATTTCCAAGCTACCATTTTTGGATTATTTGCTTCGTAATATTGTATCAGCTACACATGAACATTCAAAATTAGAACAAATATGTACAAAAGTCTATAGAATCGAATGGCGTAAGGAGCATCAATGTAACTTTTGAATTTTTTAGACTGAGTACTAGATTTTCTTATTTTGGTAATATTTTGACGCTTCAAAACGATTAAAACTATAAAAACTCTACAAAACAATGATAATTGTTCCAAACTTTTGTTAGTAGTTCATCACTTTATGGATAGATGTCTTAGAATTGGCTGCGTTCCACTATATGCATTTGAGTACAGAGTTTTTAAAAGTAGTGTACTAATTTCTTGATTTTGTAAGGAGAGTACATACATACATTATTAAAAAAATTAAATTAAAATCAGTTTTTGATATCCAGAAATTCTGTAACTAATTTGTACTTATAGAAACCTCCTTAATATTTGTCTTTAACTAAATATTTAATAAAATAATAATCCTGAAAGAGAAAATGTACATTACTTTTTTGAAGTTTATCTGAAATTTTACATTTTCGACGGAGTTTAAGTTATAATTTACCGCGCAATTAGATAATTTATTATTAATTATTATTGTTTTTAGACATCCTACTTAACAATTTAGCTAAGAAATACACAAATACATACATATAAAACACATAAATAAATGATGATGTGGGCGTCCTGATAAAACTGAAAACTAAACATATATACACATAAATATATAAAATGGGGGAACCTAACGTGTGTGTACTCAACGACGGTGTTGAGTTTGTGTAAAGTGTGAACGTTCCTAGGGTCTTCCTGCGCCCCGGATGCTTCCACCACAAAGGACAACAGGTTCGCATCACCGCGAGTGTGGTAGACCAGGCCCTGGACTTGAGTGCTAGCGATGCAATGCCACCCCAAGCTGTCCCAGAGCTAAGCTGCCTCACACTCAAGCCCAACCTGCGTTGCAGCGAGAAAGAAAAAGGGCACAACATGCAAATACCGCTAGTCGCCCAACCATACCTAGCGGCTGTGCACCTGAAAGGAAAAAGTTAGCTCAGGACGCCCCGTTGAAACTGCTCACGCCCTAACCACAATATACATACATAATATATATGCATAAATACATAATATACATACATATATAAATACAAAGAAATCAACAATATATGAAGACACTGGTGCAAAAAGGGGATAAGTTACATTTTTTGAAAAATAGAGATTTGTGTAGAAATCTGATCTAAAGCAGTGTCTACGTCTATACTGCAAGAACGGTATATGTATTGTGTCGCATACGAGAACTACAACGTTAGGAAACATATCCCGTTTGTAGTTTAGGTGCAAGAACGGGATAAGTTTTTTCACATATCCCGTTCTTGCACTTAATTTTTTTCGAATTTATTCGGAAATAATCGTACAATCAGACAAGCAGCATAACAGACCAGTAGTAACAAGTATTCATTTTGTAGAGTTGTAGTTCTTTGAGTGCAAGTCTATATAAAATGTCAGAAGATGAGTTATATAATTTTTTTTGTTTTGTGAGAATTTTTGTTTTCTGAGATTTTTTGTTTTCTGAGATTTATATATATGTAGATATCTTTGTAAAAGTAAAAAGAATAAATTAACTTTATAAAAGACTACATTTTTTCTTATAATTCCTTTTAATTCTTCATGCTATTAGCTATTAAAGAAATTATTTTTCACAGACAAAATTTTACTGCACAAATCCCCTTCATGCGCAAAAATATTAAAATCGCGAAATATAGTTAAAAAATAAGTTTATAATAAAAAAATAACAGCATATTAGTACGAATACATCAAATTTGCAATAAAAACATAAAAAATAATTAAATTTTTTTTTTCTTTTTTTGGAAATTGCACAAAACTTTAAAAATGTAACTTATCCCCTTTTTGCACCAGTGTCTTCATATACGGACGAAATCGTGGCGACGAACGGATATTTCAAAAGCTAAGGTGAACACAAAAAAACACATTTTATGTATATATTTAATATTTATTTTTACATAATACATAATAGATAAGGTGTGCGTGTGTGAGTTTGCAAAAGTAATACAAAACTAAGTGTGTAACTATAATTTAATAAGATAAAACTGCATGTAGAAACTAATTGTAAATAATGAAAACTGTAAATAAAAACTTTAAAGCGCAAATAAACTAGTTTTAATTATTTGAAACTTTAAATTAATACTATAAAATGCAAGTAAACTAGAATTTATTAAGTTAAAACTGACTGTAAAAACTTTAAAATGCAACTATACTTAATTTTAAACTGCAAAATGTAACGTTAATTAAATCTAACTAAAATGTAGTGTTTCTGTGTTTCTTCAATGGCACAAGGGTGCACCGTCCACGCCAGCGATGAGTGCCTGTGGGGCGATGCCTTGTAGACGCCCGCACGGTACGAATATGCCATCGCCCAGCAATGGCTAATATGCTGTGATAATATATATATATATATATATATATATATATATATATATATATATATATATATATATATATATATATATATATATATATATATATTATAACACATTTTATTTATTAAGGATACAACAATTAAACAGAACATTGATTCTAATACCAAACGTCATACGTCAGCTCTTGTCAAGTTTTTTACTGTTGTTTTTTACACCTACGTAGATGCATAGAGTTGCATTGGCACATACTCCCCCTATGGGTCACATTAACGTCCTCGAATGTGAACCATTAATGGTTGTGTTTTCGAGGTCTTCCTCGTTTTCGCTTGGGGACCACTGGCTCTTCGGTTCCGTTGTCTGCCCCTAGGTATGGTGATATGTCGCTCACGTTGACCCGAGCTATCGGCTCTTCTGGCTTAGTTGTGTGAGCAATTTCATAGGAAGTTGGAGTGATTGCTCGTACGATGGTATATGGTCCATCTCGTTTGGGAGAAAACTTAGTAGTTACTCCTTTTGCTGCATCACTTAATACATGGGTAGTTATCATTACCTTCGATCCGGGCGTATAAACTGGGGCAGGTCTACGATGTTGGTCAGCATAAATCTTCTGACGATCTTGTTCCTTTTCGAAACATTCACGAGAGTCATGTAATGTATCTGCAAGTTTACGCAGATAAGGCGTAATTTGAGGTACGAAATTATCTTGTGCAATGATTTGTCTCATGTCCTGGATCATCTTTTTCAGCTCTTGGCGTAAGATTTCCTTCTTCTGTGGAGCCATTCGACATGGAGGAATGGATATGGGAATTTGGTCCTTTGGCACTACAATACAGTGTTCCGCATAGGGTGTTTCGTCTCCCCCTGGCGCGAACACTACTTCGTTTGCTGATAGGAGCTCTTCTAATTTTGTTCGTTGTTCATTAGTTAAAGCAACGCCTTCGGTAGGACGAAGACTGATTGCAGCTACGATGCCTTCACCGGTTTTCGAAATATTTTGTGGCAAAGCTTGTTTATTCGTATAGTTGTGACAAATTCCTGGGCTGTCACGGAAATACCAAGTTTGGTTTCCTACATCAAGTATAATGTTCATGACTTTGCGATGAAGTCAGAACCTAACAGGGTTGGATTATCGCCAGCTTCAGGAAGAACTATCATATCTGTGAGTATGGTTCTGGCTTCGATTATCACTGGTATGGTTGTAGTTAAACATTTTTCCTTTGTTACGTGACCATCAGCTAAGGTAATCATAAAATCTTCTTCTTTAAAGTAGTATTTTCCTCGTAATTTGTTATACAAATTACGACCCATGACGCTCCGCGAAGCGCCAGTATCTGCATAAGCAGTTCCAAGCATATTATGAATGCAAATTGATAACAACGGTCGTTGAACTATCGTAGATTGCATTTGCTTACTTTGTAAACCATAAAACTCGAAAGAAGCAAATTGGTTTGATCCTTTGGCGGGATTTTTACAAGTTGGGCACTGAGATTTTATGAACCCTGGTGTGCCGCACCCATAACATGTCAGCTGTGGTTTGTCTGACGCAGAAGGAATCGCTGCTTGTGTCGAAGGAGGCGTCGTTACCTCGGACATCCTCTTTTTACATTCTACTTCACTGTGGCCAAATAGTTTACAATAGTCGCAACGTAGACGTAACTTCTTGTCAGTCTTTTCATTTTTGTATTTTTCGTTCACTTTAGCTTTATCGTCACACTGTTTATTTAATTCACGTTGTGAATCTTCTTCCGCTTTAGCAGATTTCAATAAAGTTTTAAAAGAGTCAATGTCACAAGAAATTCTTCTACGAATTCTTCCTCTTAAAAGTCCGTACGTTATATCTACCTGTGCGCGTTCTGGTAGCTGGTAAGGAAGTTGCGCGAGCAAAGCACGAATTCGGCAAACGAAAACTTCACAAGATTCATTGTCCTGTTGTTCACGAGAAAACACCTCTCTGTACACCATATGGGCGGGTAATTTACGGGAAAACGCGTCGCGAAACGCGGCTACGGCATCATTCCAATTCTTTATATTGTCTTTAATACCTCTCCACCATGTTGCGGCCATACCTTCTACGAGCATGGATATTCCACGGAGAGCATTTTCATCACTGATATAAGCGCAATCTTTATATGTGATGATTGCGTCAAGAAAAGCATCTACGTCAGATGTTTCGTCACCGGAAAAACGCGCGGTGCAGCTGGAGAAATTCCCTGACGTGACGGGTTGTCTTTCCTCAGTCGGTGATAATCTTGTAGCTTGAGTTATTTGTGAAATGAGCGTCAAAAGCTGCTCATTTGTGAGAGTGACTGCTGACATCGTTGCTGAGGTAGTTGGTGTAGCTGTTGTACCTTCTAATGTGGTAGTTGTGGTCTCTTCATTTGGATTCTTTTTGGCTGGCATTTTCACTTTTCACTCAAGAGTATGACAGTATAGACTAAATTAACGAACACGCGGTGTTGCACTTAATTTGCACTACAGTTATTGTCAAATCTTCCTGAGTCCGGGCCTGTCTGGCTACCGTAGGAAAATCCACGAAATCAACAATTATTGTCCGGCTCGACGTTGGGCTGCCAATTTATAACACATTTTATTTATTAAGGATACAACAATTAAACAGAACATTGATTCTAATACCAAACGTCATACGTCAGCTCTTGTCAAGTTTTTTACTGTTGTTTTTTACACCTACGTAGATGCATAGGGTTGCATTGGCACAATATTAATTTATTTATTTATTTCAAAAACTGGGAGGGGAGCAGCAAAAGGACGACTGAGCTTGCCACAATGGGTCCCAGTCGCCCTTGGGAAATTGACTCTAATCTTTTAAAAGGGGTATATACTAGAAAGAGCTGCTTGGATAGTTAAGAGGAAAACTGAAAAAAAGCAAAAGCATGCAAGGGAGGGGGTTGTTCTTTTTTCATCTGATGTTTTCTTCACCTAAAATCCTGAAATCGCGAAAAATCTAGTAAGATCTACAGCCGATGCTATAGATCATTAATACATGTAGTTTCGTTACTAAATGAAGTGTCTATTATTTCTATTTTTTTTTGTTAACAATTTATTTAAAAATAATAGTCCAAGTTTTGATTGCCAGTGGTAGCTACGTCATTCAACATATGTTTTACTTACAAAAAGGCGATAGCTGAAGGCTTGTGAAAGTAGAAAAAATTTAGAATAGAGTATAATTTTCGTGGTCAATAATTTGAAATATGTATGGATAATAAACAATTTAATAAAATGATTAATAAAAAATCGAGTGTGTTATACAATAGTTTAAGTTTGATTGTATGTCATTCGACATATCTTTTACATTAATACAAAGCAGAAGGATGAAAGTAATGAGAACGTAGATGTTAATGACATTAGAAACTCGAATATTTTAAAAAATAATTTCAAATTTATCATATGATTTTGAACCCGAGTATTTTACATTTCTAGCCATTTATTTAACAATTAATCATGTGTAGCATTAAATTAAATAATGGGATAGACACTCCAAATAAAAACTCCACTACCCTGTCCTTAAATATCGCGGAAACCGACCCGAATAAGAAAAAGTATCGGCGAAACTTTAATTATATTTTATACTAACTTCAAAATGTAAATTAATTAAATTTTAATGTAATATTAGCAAAAATTTAATTGCGACTTTAATAACTAAAATATTCCTAACTATTTGCTGCCTTCTTGTGGTTGTAAATTGGCCTTAAAGACCTTAAAGGCAGACAAAGCTTTAGAAAAGCCCTGCTGTTCATCAAATGCTTAAACCAGCCTTTCTCTCCTTGGCAACTTCGCTGGAATCCTATAGTGTAGTGTTTAGGGAAAAAACCTATCACTGACGAACGGATATTTATTCAAATATTAAAAAACTAAGTTTCGCTGATTTATTTACAATATATTAACGATTTACACGACGCCCGATGTTAATAACATAGATAGACATTCACAATGTGCCTCGAAAATGAAGTACAGAAGAAAATATGATTATTTGAAATAAATTCAACAACATAAAACCATATTTTCAGAAGAAAAATGAATTTACTTTTGTGTTAAGCTGAAAAAAATAGCAAAAAAGCGACAGAGAAGAAAGGCACATAATATAACGACTTACATTGTTGAACACAGCTCATCTACCAGCAAGACGAATCTGTTACCCCATCACGGCTGTAGGTACTCATCCCAGGACAGCTCCTTGAAACAACAACACCCAATATGGAACGGTCTTATAACAAACATTTTTTCATTCACTGGAATTGTGGCACACAAAAAATATGTATTTTAAAATACACGTATTTCAATAATAAAACATGTTATCAGCAAAAATAACTATTAAAACAGTTAAACTATTGTTTGAACTTACTATTGTTGCTAATTTGCCACAATTGTTAACAATATTTCACTAGTTAAACAATTAAAATATTAACACACACCACAAACTATTTTGTTGTATTTATTTTTGTACAAATAAGTTTTCTTCATAATAAAATATATTTCCAAATAAAATAACTACTGAAATAGTTAGAATAATGTTTTAACTTACTTTTATCACAAATTTACAACAATGATTAACAATATTTTACTATTAAAACAAGAAAATTATTAAAGCACATCACAAAAATGACTGTCTTGAAATATCAAGTATAAACAACATGCATTTGTTTATGTCACTAGGCGAAACAAATTAAATTATCAGTAAAAATAACTATTAAAACAGTTAAACTATTGTTTAAACTTACCATTATTATTGGTTTGTAACAATATACAACAATACATCGCTATTAAAACAATAAATTTCATTGTATTTATTTTTGAACATAACCAAATTTCAAATAAGTTTGCTTTATAATAAAATATGTGTCCAAATAACTATTGAAAAAGTTAGAATAATGTTTAAATTTACTGTTATCGGTAATTTACAACAATGGTTAACAATAATTCACTATTAAACAATAATATTATTAGAGAATATCACACAAATGTCATGTTTGCTGACACACAAAAAACATAAAACTACCTTATCGCCGATACAGCCGTGGTTATTACATAATTAATATATTAATAATTGGCGACGCTGTTAAATGAATAATTAAAATAAAATTATTTATTTTTTTAATTACTATCACATGTTTAAATAATATTTATAAAATACAAATAAATAGACTAAATCGGAGCGAAACCAAACTGGACGAACTTTTGCCAAGTTCATAAAAACGCTGATCGAGCAAGCTGAGACGAAATTTTACGAAATAAAACTTTGAATTTATATAGAAAATCAAATATATGTATTTAAACGTAAAATATATACATTTTTATATGTTTCACACCATTTTGTGAACAAAATACAAGATTGAATGTTTAGAAAAATACCTCAAAATACACGAATCCATATAAAATACACAAGAATATGATTAGAAATAATGAAAATCGCGTCAAAATATTAATTTCCCGTCGATACAAATATCATTATTACCAATATATGTGCATAAAGCAGATTGGCACACCCAAAAATAGATAATGTGCCGTGATGATTATTCATTTATAATTTGTTTTAAGAAAATTCAAAACCGCACTGTGTAAATTTATAATAAAAAAATTAGACCTACCTCTAAATCCAGCGCCTGTTTCCTCAGTATTCCATCGATCACTTCTGACACAAATAATTGATTATGGTCGCCTAAAGAGCGTAACGACCATAATTTTAGCACTAAACATTATTAATAACTATAATTCAACTATTCTATAAGTTTTATTATGATTAAAGAAGTCTGGAATTTTCAAGAGTGGATCGCAAACCGACATAAATTCAACGAGAGCTGAAATCGGACTGAATCATGGCCGCTCGACTCGTAAGAGCAATACGTTAGAGAGAGATACAAAATCAAGTGTGAAGTTATCTACTTATTGAACAAAAATTATTGATAATCATTAAAATGTAAATAATCTTTATAAAACGATGCTATTTTGCGTGCTAATTATGAAAAAAAATAATAAAAATTTATAAAACATTCGTATTCGTTTATTTTTCCTTGTAACCTTAACCGAATTGAAGTTGATTATCAGCCAGCTGTCAACTAATAACAATGTTTATCATTGTTTTTTGCTATTATTTAAACATTATTGCAATATGTTTTTTACAAGAAATAATCCTTATTTGTTCTATTTTAAGATTATATACCCATTTGGCTGTAATTATTAATAAATATAAACAGTCTGTCATAGACAACAGCATTTTGTCGAAGCAGCTATGGATATATGACAAAAAAAAACAAATATGTTGTTTTTTGTCATAAATCCATGGCTGCTTAGACAAAAAGTTCATAAAAACTGTAACTTTGTAATTAATTTTTACGTTTATATGAAGAGATAAAATAATCATTTTACATGATTTAGATGCTGCATTTAAATCTCTATAACTTTTATTTGAAGTATTTTTGCATAAAATAATTAGGTAACGTTTGCGCAAAGAAAAATTGATTTCCCATGTTAAACTCCTATGTTTCACTTTTCGATTTACACCCTGTACATAAAGATGAATAATAATGTACTACTCTTGCCCTATGGCCTCCTTAATATTCAGTTAAAATTTGAAACAGAAACTATTTAAATTAATGTACATAAATAAGAAAAATAATGTACTACTATTGCTTTACGGCTTGTCACCCCAATTTTTTTACTGGATATAAAAGTATATGGCCTCCTTAAGATTTAAATTAATGTACATAAAGAAGAAAAATAATGTACTACTCTTGCATTACGGCTTGTCACCCCAATTACCATAATGGTTGAACAACTATTACAGTCTCCAGACGGAAAAGTCTAAAAATTGAAAAAATCGTAAGGGGTCCACCTTTGGATTACTTCAATTTTCCGTTATTGGGCCATATCTTAAAAACGGTCAATGCACCATTAAATTCTACGAGCAAAATTACATAAGTATACCAATTTTCATAATGTTTGTTGTAGCGAAGTGGCTCAACGCAAATATAGGTAACAACACTACTAATATAAACACTGATGCCCAATAAACTTATTTAATATAAACCGTTTTATTACATTTACATTAACACGCCATTTTATGGCAAGAACCAAGACCAAGTATATAACAATAATAAGAACTAATATATTTGGCGGTACAACTGGTAAAGGCGGGATTTTTAAATATGAATATACTACAATACCCTCCTTCACGAGTTATATCGCACCACTGGTTTTCTATTCCGTTGTGGACGCTCATTAACATTCCAAGATACCTTTTCTGGACTTTGTACAATTTCTTTACAAGTGTCTTGTTCCTCTTTTCTATTTATATCTTTAAGTACATTTTCATCTACTTTCGGAACAGAGGCACTTGTAGACTCTGTGGCTACAGATTTAGTATCTAGGGGTACATTATATTCTGGAGTAGTAATAATAGGTTTGGGAGAGACATCGACAAAAGAATCCATTGTTTTATCAATTAAATTATCATTGAGTTTATAATCATAATTAATAATATTAGTATTAGATTTATCAGGGATTATTTGGTCTAAATGTCGTTTCCAAACAATATCTTCATCAATTAATTTACATAAATATATTCTATCGCCCAAAACTTCGTCAATAACACATTGAGCCCAAGTCTTCTTATTTGGATTTCGATAATCTCGACACAATACTTTGTCACCAATTGCAAATTTCTCTTCCCTTTTACATTTTTCAGGTTTATAAGAGCATGATTTAGTTTTTAATAGTAAATCAAACCGTGTCTGGATTTTATGTTTAAATACAAGACTAGAAGGCGTGACCCCAAGTGTCATATGTTCAGAATTTCTATATTGGAACAAATATCGACTAATTAAGGTTTGAAGGGTTACATGTTTATTCTTTGGCTCTTTCAAGCATTTAATTATTGAGTTTTTAAAAGATTTTACACAATTTTCAGCTAACCCATTCGTAGCAGGGTGGTATGGTGGAGAGGTTAAAAATTTGATACCATTTTGGTTTAAAAATTCAATAAATCCTTTAGATTCGAACTGGCGACCATTATCGGTCTCTACTACCCTCGGTAGACCAAAACGAGCAAAACATTCTCTAAATTTTTCCACAGTACTCTCACTATCATACCTCGGCATTATAAATGCTTCCGGCCATTTCGAAAAACTATCTATTATTATTAAAATCATTTTCCCCTGTATTGGTCCAAGGAAATCGGCATGCACTCTTTCATAAAAATATGAAGCGCGTGAAATTGAAATTAATTTAGATTTTTGGGGTTCTGGTTTAGCCATATTACATAATTTACAATTATTTACAAAATTTTCTATAGCACTGTCTAAATTTGGCCACCAAAAATAGGCTCTAGCGTTTGCTTTCATTTTTGAAATACCTTCGTGTGTATTATGTAATTCCGATAATAATTGTAAACGGAGTTTAGTTGGTATTACCACACGATACCCCCACATAATTATTCCTTTATCAATATTAAGTTCGCTCTGGCGATGTAAAAATGGTTTTAATAATTCATTATTTGTATGTTTTGGAAACCCTTTTCTAATAAAATTAAAAATTTGTCCTAAAGTAGGATCTCGTCTCGTTTCGGACCTTACTTTATAAAAATCAACTGGAACTGAATTTTCGATAAAATTTATATAATCATATTCAATTTCAGTTTTCTCGGTAGTAGGCAGCGGCAATCTAGATAAAGCATCTGCTTTTACATTATCTTTTCCTTTAATAAATTTTAAAGTATAGTCAAAATTTGCAAGAAAAATAGACCATCTTTGTAACCTACCTGCTGCCATTTGCGGTAGACTACGGTTTTCCCCAAATAACGCGAGTAGCGGCTTATGATCGGATACTAGTTCAAATTTACGACCTATGAGATACTGATATAATTTTTGTGTCGCCCATACAATGCTAAGTGCTTCTTTATGAATCATTGAATAATTTTTTTCGGCTTTAGTTAACAGTCTAGATATATAACTTATTGGCCTTTCCGAACCATCAGAAAATACATGGGATAGGACGGCGCCTATACCATAATGACTAGCATCGCACGTTAATCTTAAGGGTTTAATCGGATCATAGTGTATTAAAATTTTGTCAGAAGCTAATTCCTTTTTTGCATTTTCAAACGCCTGTTGACAACTTGAAGTCCAAGTAAATGGTTTATTTTTTTGTACTAGTTCATATAAGGGTTTTAATTGTAATGAAAGATTTGGCACAAATCGAGAATAGTAATTTACCATTCCAGCAAAAGCACGGACTTCTCTAACATTTCGCGGTTTCGGAAAATCTAAAATAGCTTTTATTTTATCAAAATCTCTTTCTAATCCATCTTTAGTTATTTTATGACCAAGATAAACAATTTCGTTTTTAAAAAATTCGCATTTATTTTTATTTAATCGAAAACCAGCATTTTGTAAACGTTCCAACACGTCTTTTAAATTATTTAAATGTTCCTGTTCAGTTTTCCCAGTTACTACAATATCATCTAATAAATTTACTACGCCCTTAGCGCCTTGTAGTACGCGTTCTACTATACTTTGGAAAATTGAGCAAGCGGGTTTCGTGCCGTACGGTAGACGTTTTACTTTGTAAATACCATATGGGGTACTCCAAGCTAGTAATTCACTCGTTTCGTCATCCAATACTAATTGGTTATACGCATTCAAAAAGTCTAATTTTGTAAATTTTGTACCTCCCTGTAAAGCAGCAAAAATTTCCTCAATTCTTGGGAGTGGATGATTAAAATCCTTTAAATATTTATTTACCGTAATTTTATAATTTGCGCACACACGGACGTCTTTTCCGTTTGCTTTCATAACTGGTACTAATGGGGTTCCCCAACTAGAATTTTCGACTTTTTCGATTACCCCATCATTTTCTAATTTGGCTAACTCGTTCCTTACTTTTTCGCGGAAAGCAAATGGTACCGGTCGCGGTTTATGAAAAATAGGGCGTACTAATTCTTTCAATTGTAAATGAATCTTTTCATTTTTATACGTTCCTACTTCGTTATTAAACAAATTTTTATATTTATCCAAAATTTCCGTTAAATTTACCTTTTCAATTAAATTGACTTCATTTTCCCGAATGTTTAATTTAAATAAAGTAAAAATATCCCTACCTAACAGTAGCTTCTTTCCCTCCTTGACTACGATAATAGTACACAGCTCGGATTGTCCTCCAATTGTTACCTTTACTTGTATCTGCCCTGCAGGATTAATAACTTCTCCGCTATACGTTTTTAGTTTAGCTGAAGATTGCTCCAATTTAATGTGATTGAAATCACTTTTGTAAGTGTCTAAGGGTATACACGATATTCCTGCCCCTGTATCTACTTCCATGTAAACCTTCTTCCCCTCGATTTCAACAGGTATACAAATTGGTTGCACATAATTAACACTGGAATCAAAATTAAATATATCAAGTGTAAGGTCCACATTGCTAGTTGTCTCTAAATTATTAGTATATGAATTTCTTGGTTTACATGCTCTAGCAATGTGTCCTTTTCTGCCACACAGTTTACATTTATATTTTCTATACCTACAGGTTTTAAAATTGTGTCCATCTGTGGCGCAATGAAAGCAAAGTCTCGCTTCACTCTTTTCTTCTTTCCTGTCTTCTTTGAATGGAGGTGTTGTCTGTTTGGGCCTTGGTGATGACCTCATCCTCTGCATGCGGTTGACAGCATACGTAGATTCCTCTGATGTCGCCTCTTTGGATAGTGCAACTTCTAATAGCTCCTCCGCCGTTTTCTGGACCTTTTCCTCGCACAAACGGTCAAGTATATGTCCCGGTTTCAATCCGACTACAAACTTGTCCTTAACTCTTTCGGTTAAACTGTTTCCAAATTCGCACTGTGCTGCTACGGTTTTCACCTTCACATACCACTCTTTGATTGTTTCATTTGTTTGTCTTAAACAATCAAACTGAATTCTCTTACGAAATACAGAAACTTTTGGCTTAAATTGTTGCGATAATATATTTATTAAGTCGTCGTATGTCTTCGTTGCAGGTTTAACTGGATCACATACATTTTTCAGTATTTTATAAACATTTTCATGTATTAAAGTCAATAATACTGAAACTTTTCTATCATCAGCAACTTCATTAGCAAGATAATATTGCTCCAATCTCTCGCTGAATATTTCCCAGTCATCTCCAATATTAAATCCATTAATAGTGGCAACATTTCCACTGTTTATTACTGTAACATTTGGTACTTGTCGGTCTGCAGGCATTTTTCAACTTTTTGCGAACATGTGGTTAACCTGAAATATTCGTCATCGGAACTATATCCGAAAAAATAAATTTTTCTCGTCGCCAAATTTTGTAGCGAAGTGGCTCAACGCAAATATAGGTAACAACACTACTAATATAAACACTGATGCCCAATAAACTTATTTAATATAAACCGTTTTATTACATTTACATTAACACGCCATTTTATGGCAAGAACCAAGACCAAGTATATAACAATAATAAGAACTAATATATTTGGCGGTACAACTGGTAAAGGCGGGATTTTTAAATATGAATATACTACATTTGTACAACTATTACGGTCTCCAGAAGGAAAAGTCTAAAAATTGAAAAAATCGTAAGGGGTACCCCTTTGGATTTTTTCAATTTTTCGTTTTTGGGCCATAACTCAAAAACGGTTAAAGATACGCGACTGCCGCTTGCACCATTAAATTCTACGTGCAAAATTACATAAGTATACCAATTTTTATAATGTTTGAACAACTTTTACGGTCTCCAGAAGGAATGCTATTTTGCGTGCTAATTATGAAAAAATCTGATGTGACCAGCACATTATCTTCCGTCAGTTATATAAGGTATTTACGAAAATTCTACCGGTGAACTGTTACCGGTAAACAGCTTTTTATCAGGTTATAGCTACCGGAATCGATATTTTAAGAATGCAAGTAGTAATTGGTAAACCGGGTAGATCCATAACCATAAATTTGAAAATTTAAAACAGGTTAGAAATTTGACGTAGTTAACAAACTGGGCAGAGTCCTACTTTGAACACATTTCTACTTTTAACGCGCAAGGTTCGCTTTGCATCACTACCTCTTTTTGAGATTAGATTTT
Organism: Harpalus rubripes; assembly: GCA_963082715.1. Taxonomy (NCBI): domain Eukaryota; kingdom Metazoa; phylum Arthropoda; class Insecta; order Coleoptera; family Carabidae; genus Harpalus; species Harpalus rubripes. Next base: position 45,916,458 of record OY720456.1, on the reverse strand, counting down.
TCATGAATCCGTTACATGGATCTGATAGATATTGAACAATTTTCAAACACGGTAACTTTTACCACTCGTGTTTTCGAACACAGTCGGTAGATGCGGTATCTACCGGTAGAATTTTCGTAAATGCGTATGTATTTTATATAAAATCCATACAGAAAGTTCCTTGCAAAAGATTCTAAATTTCTTCAATGTACATTACCTTTCGACAGTTGTATGTACTCGTATTTTATACAAATTCCATCCAGAACGAGCAAAAAGATCCTATATTTCAAATAAAATTATAACACAAATATACTACGAATATGTCAAATGCACTTGACACTGACATCTTTCAATCAGAATTTCTTAATATAGTAGCTGTTTCTAGCATAGCTGGCTAATTTATGAAATTTAATTTCTTTGTAATTTTATAACTCTATATCCATTTAATATGAAGTATAAAATGCAATCAAATCGTATAGACAATACAATGTTCTTTACTATTTATAATAACATTATATGTGAAAAAATGATATTTAACATCGTTTTTTCAAGAAAAACTGTTAAAATCTTCAAATGAGGGTACTTCCGGTTGACCAATTTTAACCAAAATCAAATCAGCTCTTCATTTGGATGCACCAAAGAGAAATACGAAGGAATTATAATTTTTGGAATTGTAGTATTAGAGTTATCGTAGACGAAAATTTTGTTACACACACACATCCACACACACACACACACACAAAAAATTGAAAAAATCGTAAGGGGTCCACCTTTGGATTACTTCAATTTTCCGTTATTGGGCCATATCTTAAAAACGGTCAATGATACGCGCCTGGCGCTTGCACCATTAAATTCTACGAGCAAAATTACATAAGTATACCAATTTTCATAATGTTTGTACAACTATTACGGTCTCAAGAAGGAAAAGTCAAAAATTGAAAAAATCGTAAGGGGTACCCCTTTGGATTTTTTCAATTTTTCGTTTTTGGGCCATAACTCAAAAACGGTTAAAGATACGCGACTGCCGCTTGCACCATTAAATTCTACGAGCAAAATTACATAAGCATACCAATTTTCATAATGTTTGAACAACTATTACGGTCTCCAGAAGGAAAAGTCTAAAAACTGAAAAAATCGTAAGGGGTACCCCTTTGGATTTTTTCAATTTTTCGTTTTTGGGCCATAACTCAAAAACGGTTAAATATACGCGACTGCCGCTTGCACCATTAAATTCTACGAGCAAAATTACATAAGTATACCGATTTTCATAATGTTTGAACAACTATTACGGTCTCCAGAAGGAAAAGACTAAAAATTGAAAAAATCGTAAGGGGTACCCCTTCGGATTTTTTCAATTTTTCGTTTTTGGGCCATAACTCATAAACGGTTAAAGATACGCGACTGCAGCTTGCACCATTAAATTCTACGAGCCAAATTACATAAGTATACCAATTTTCATAATGTTTGAACAACTATTACGGTCTCCAGAAGGAAAAGTCTAAAAATTGAAAAAATCGTAAGGGGTACCCCTTTGGATTTTTTCAAACGGTTAAAGATACGCGACTGCCGCTTGCACCATTAAATTCTACGAGCAAAATTACATAAGTATACCAATTTTCATAATGTTTGAACAACTATTACGGTCTCCAGAAGGAAAAGTCTAAAAATTGAAAAAATCGTAAGGGGTACCCCTTCGGATTTTTTCAATTTTTCGTTTTTGGGCCATAACTCAAAAACGGTTAAATATACGCGACTGCCGCTTGCACCATTAAATTCTACGAGAAAAATTACATAAGTATACCGATTTTCATAATGTTTGAACAACTATTACGGTCTCCAGAAGGAAAAGTCTAAAAATTGAAAAAATCGTAAGGGGTACCCCTTTGGATTTTTTCAACTTTTCGTTTTTGTGCCATAACTCAAAAACGGTTAAAGATACGCGACTGCCGCTTGCACCATTAAATTCTACGAGCAAAATTACATAAGTATACCAATTTTCATAATGTTTGAACAACAATTACGGTCTCCAGAAGGAAAAGTATAAAAATTGAAAAAATCGTAAGGGGTACCCCTTCGGATTTTTTCAATTTTTCGTTTTCGGGGCATAACTCAAAAACGGTCAATGATACGCGCCTGCCGCTTGCACCATTAAATTCTACGAGCAAAATTACATAAGTATACCAATATTCGTAATGTTTGAACAACTATTACGGTCTCCAGAAGGAAAAGTCTAAAAATTGAAAAAATCGTAAGGGGTACCCCTTTGGATTTTTTCAATTTTTCGTTTTTGGGCCATAACTCAAAAACGGTTAAATATAAGCGACTGCCGCTTGCACCATTAAATTCTACGAGCAAAATTACATAAGTATACCGATTTTCATAATGTTTGAACAACTATTACGGTCTCCAGAAGGAAAAGTCTAAAAATTGAAAAAATCGTAAGGGGTACCCCTTCGGATTTTTTCAATTTTTCGTTTTTGGGCCATAACTAAAACCGGTTAAAGATACGCGACTGCCGCTTGCACCATTAAATTCTACGAGCAAAATTACATAAGTATACCAATTTTCATAATGTTTGAACAACAATTACGGTCTCCAGAAGGAAAAGTATAAAAATTGAAAAAATCGTAAGGGGTATCCCTTCGGATTTTTTCAATTTTTCGTTTTCGGGGCATAACTCAAAAACGGTCAATAATACGCGCCTGCCGCTTGCACCATTAAATTCTACGAGCAAAATTACATAAGTATACCAATTTTCATAATGTTTGAACAACAATTACGGTCTCCAGAAGGAAAAGTATAAAAATTGAAAAAATCGTAAGGGGTACCCCTTCGGATTTTTTCAATTTTTCGTTTTTGGGCCATAACTCAAAAACGGTTAAATATACGCGACTGCCGCTTGCACCATTAAATTCTACGAGAAAAATTACATAAGTATACCGATTTTCATAATGTTTGAACAACTATTACGGTCTCCAGAAGGAAAAGTCTAAAAATTGAAAAAATCGTAAGGGGTACCCCTTTGGATTTTTTCAACTTTTCGTTTTTGTGCCATAACTCAAAAACGGTTAAAGATACGCGACTGCCGCTTGCACCATTAAATTCTACGAGCAAAATTACATAAGTATACCAATTTTCATAATGTTTGAACAACTATTACGGTCTCCAGAAGGAAAAGTCTAAAAATTGAAAAAATCGTAAGGGGTACCCCTTCGGATTTTTTCAATTTTTCGTTTTTGGGCCATAACTCAAAAACGGTTAAATATACGCGACTGCCGCTTGCACCATTAAATTCTACGAGAAAAATTACATAAGTATACCGATTTTCATAATGTTTGAACAACTATTACGGTCTCCAGAAGGAAAAGTCTAAAAATTGAAAAAATCGTAAGGGGTACCCCTTTGGATTTTTTCAACTTTTCGTTTTTGTGCCATAACTCAAAAACGGTTAAATATACGCGCCTGCCGCTTGCACCATTAAATTCTACGAGCAAAATTACATAAGTATACCAATATTCGTAATGTTTGAACAACTATTACGGTCTCCAGAAGGAAAAGTCTAAAAATTGAAAAAATCGTAAGGGGTACCCCTTTGGATTTTTTCAATTTTTCGTTTTTGGGCCATAACTCAAAAACGGTTAAATATAAGCGACTGCCGCTTGCACCATTAAATTCTACGAGCAAAATTACATAAGTATACCGATTTTCATAATGTTTGAACAACTATTACGGTCTCCAGAAGGAAAAGTCTAAAAATTGAAAAAATCGTAAGGGGTACCCCTTTGGATTTTTTCAACTTTTCGTTTTTGTGCCATAACTCAAAAACGGTCAATGATACGCGCCTGCCGCTTGCACCATTAAATTCTACGAGCAAAATTACATAAGTATACCAATATTCGTAATGTTTGAACAACTATTACGGTCTCCAGAAGGAAAAGTCTAAAAATTGAAAAAATCGTAAGGGGTACCCCTTTGGATTTTTTCAATTTTTCGTTTTTGGGCCATAACTCAAAAACGGTTAAATATAAGCGACTGCCGCTTGCACCATTAAATTCTACGAGCAAAATTACATAAGTATACCGATTTTCATAATGTTTGAACAACTATTACGGTCTCCAGAAGGAAAAGTCTAAAAATTGAAAAAATCGTAAGGGGTACCCCTTCGGATTTTTTCAATTTTTCGTTTTTGGGCCATAACTAAAACCGGTTAAAGATACGCGACTGCCGCTTGCACCATTAAATTCTACGAGCAAAATTACATAAGTATACCAATTTTCATAATGTTTGAACAACAATTACGGTCTCCAGAAGGAAAAGTATAAAAATTGAAAAAATCGTAAGGGGTATCCCTTCGGATTTTTTCAATTTTTCGTTTTCGGGGCATAACTCAAAAACGGTCAATAATACGCGCCTGCCGCTTGCACCATTAAATTCTACGAGCAAAATTACATAAGTATACCAATTTTCATAATGTTTGAACAACAATTACGGTCTCCAGAAGGAAAAGTATAAAAATTGAAAAAATCGTAAGGGGTACCCCTTCGGATTTTTTCAATTTTTCGTTTTTGGGCCATAACTCAAAAACGGTTAAATATACGCGACTGCCGCTTGCACCATTAAATTCTACGAGAAAAATTACATAAGTATACCGATTTTCATAATGTTTGAACAACTATTACGGTCTCCAGAAGGAAAAGTCTAAAAATTAAAAAAATCGTAAGGGGTACCCCTTTGGATTTTTTCAATTTTTCGTTTTTAAGCCATAACTAAAACCGGTTAAAGATACGCGACTGCCGCTTGCACCATTAAATTCTACGAGCAAAATTACATAAGTATACCGATTTTCATAATGTTTGAACAACTATTACGGTCTCCAGAAGGAAAAGTCTAAAAATTGAAAAAATCGTAAGGGGTACCCCTTTGGATTTTTTTAATTTTTCGTTTTTTTGCCATAACTCAAAAACGGTTAAAGATACGCGACTGCCGCTTGCATCATTAAATTCAGCGAGCCAAATTACATAAGTATACCAATTTTCATAATGTTTGAACAACTATTACGGTGTCCAGAAGGAAAAGTCTAAAAATTGAAAAAATCGTAAGGGGTACCCCTTTGGATTTTTTCAATTTTTCGTTTTTGGGCCATAACTCAAAAACGGTTAAAGATACGCGACTGCCGCTTGCACCATTAAATTCTACGAGCAAAATTACATAAGTATACCAATTTTCATAATGTTTGAACAACTATTACGGTCTCCAGAAGGAAAAGTCTAAAAATTGAAAAAATCGTAAGGGGTACCCCTTCGGATTTTTTCAATTTTTCGTTTTTGGGCCATAACTCAAAAACGGTTAAATATACGCGACTGCCGCTTGCACCATTAAATTCTACGAGAAAAATTACATAAGTATACCGATTTTCATAATGTTTGAACAACTATTACGGTCTCCAGAAGGAAAAGTCTAAAAATTGAAAAAATCGTAAGGGGTACCCCTTTGGATTTTTTCAACTTTTCGTTTTTGTGCCATAACTCAAAAACGGTTAAAGATACGCGACTGCCGCTTGCACCATTAAATTCTACGAGCAAAATTACATAAGTATACCAATTTTCATAATGTTTGAACAACAATTACGGTCTCCAGAAGGAAAAGTATAAAAATTGAAAAAATCGTAAGGGGTACCCCTTCGGATTTTTTCAATTTTTCGTTTTCGGGGCATAACTCAAAAACGGTCAATGATACGCGCCTGCCGCTTGCACCATTAAATTCTACGAGCAAAATTACATAAGTATACCAATATTCGTAATGTTTGAACAACTATTACGGTCTCCAGAAGGAAAAGTCTAAAAATTGAAAAAATCGTAAGGGGTACCCCTTTGGATTTTTTCAAACGGTTAAAGATACGCGACTGCCGCTTGCACCATTAAATTCTACGAGAAAAATTACATAAGTATACCTATTTTCATAATGTTTGAACAACTATTACGGTCTCCAGAAGGAAAAGTCTAAAAATTGAAAAAATCGTAAGGGGTACCCCTTTGGATTTTTTCAACTTTTCGTTTTTGTGCCATAACTCAAAAACGGTTAAAGATACGCGACTGCCGCTTGCACCATTAAATTCTACGAGCAAAATTACATAAGTATACCAATTTTCATAATGTTTGAACAACAATTACGGTCTCCAGAAGGAAAAGTATAAAAATTGAAAAAATCGTAAGGGGTACCCCTTCGGATTTTTTCAATTTTTCGTTTTCGGGGCATAACTCAAAAACGGTCAATGATACGCGCCTGCCGCTTGCACCATTAAATTCTACGAGCAAAATTACATAAGTATACCAATATTCGTAATGTTTGAACAACTATTACGGTCTCCAGAAGGAAAAGTCTAAAAATTGAAAAAATCGTAAGGGGTACCCCTTTGGATTTTTTCAAACGGTTAAAGATACGCGACTGCCGCTTGCATCATTAAATTCTACGAGAAAAATTACATAAGTATACCTATTTTCATAATGTTTGAACAACTATTACGGTGTCCAGAAGGAAAAGTCTAAAAATTGAAAAAATCGTAAGGGGTACCCCTTTGGATTTTTTCAATTTTTCGTTTTTGGGCCATAACTCAAAAACGGTTAAATATAAGCGACTGCCGCTTGCACCATTAAATTCTACGAGCAAAATTACATAAGTATACCGATTTTCATAATGTTTGAACAACTATTACGGTCTCCAGAAGGAAAAGTCTAAAAATTGAAAAAATCGTAAGGGGTACCCCTTCGGATTTTTTCAATTTTTCGTTTTTGGGCCATAACTAAAACCGGTTAAAGATACGCGACTGCCGCTTGCACCATTAAATTCTACGAGCAAAATTACATAAGTATACCAATTTTCATAATGTTTGAACAACTATTACGGTGTCCAGAAGGAAAAGTCTAAAAATTGAAAAAATCGTAAGGGGTACCCCTTTGGATTTTTTCAATTTTTCGTTTTTGGGCCATAACTCAAAAACGGTTAAAGATACGCGACTGCCGCTTGCACCATTAAATTCTACGAGCAAAATTACATAAGTATACCAATTTTCATAATGTTTGAACAACTATTACGGTCTCCAGAAGGAAAAGTCTAAAAATTGAAAAAATCGTAAGGGGTACCCCTTCGGATTTTTTCAATTTTTCGTTTTTGGGCCATAACTCAAAAACGGTTAAATATACGCGACTGCCGCTTGCACCATTAAATTCTACGAGAAAAATTACATAAGTATACCGATTTTCATAATGTTTGAACAACTATTACGGTCTCCAGAAGGAAAAGTCTAAAAATTGAAAAAATCGTAAGGGGTACCCCTTTGGATTTTTTCAACTTTTCGTTTTTGTGCCATAACTCAAAAACGGTTAAAGATACGCGACTGCCGCTTGCACCATTAAATTCTACGAGCAAAATTACATAAGTATACCAATTTTCATAATGTTTGAACAACAATTACGGTCTCCAGAAGGAAAAGTATAAAAATTGAAAAAATCGTAAGGGGTACCCCTTCGGATATTTTCAATTTTTCGTTTTCGGGGCATAACTCAAAAACGGTCAATGATACGCGCCTGCCGCTTGCACCATTAAATTCTACGAGCAAAATTACATAAGTATACCAATATTCGTAATGTTTGAACAACTATTACGGTCTCCAGAAGGAAAAGTCTAAAAATTGAAAAAATCGTAAGGGGTACCCCTTTGGATTTTTTCAAACGGTTAAAGATACGCGACTGCCGCTTGCACCATTAAATTCTACGAGAAAAATTACATAAGTATACCTATTTTCATAATGTTTGAACAACTATTACGGTGTCCAGAAGGAAAAGTCTAAAAATTGAAAAAATCGTAAGGGGTACCCCTTTGGATTTTTTCAATTTTTCGTTTTTGGGCCATAACTCAAAAACGGTTAAATATAAGCGACTGCCGCTTGCACCATTAAATTCTACGAGCAAAATTACATAAGTATACCGATTTTCATAATGTTTGAACAACTATTACGGTCTCCAGAAGGAAAAGTCTAAAAATTGAAAAAATCGTAAGGGGTACCCCTTCGGATTTTTTCAATTTTTCGTTTTTGGGCCATAACTAAAACCGGTTAAAGATACGCGACTGCCGCTTGCACCATTAAATTCTACGAGCAAAATTACATAAGTATACCGATTTTCATAATGTTTGAACAACTATTACGGTCTCCAGAAGGAAAAGTCTAAAAATTGAAAAAATCGTAAGGGGTACCCCTTTGGATTTTTTTAATTTTTCGTTTTTTTGCCATAACTCAAAAACGGTTAAAGATACGCGACTGCCGCTTGCATCATTAAATTCTACGAGCCAAATTACATAAGTATACCAATTTTCATAATGTTTGAACAACTATTACGGTGTCCAGAAGGAAAAGTCTAAAAATTGAAAAAATCGTAAGGGGTACCCCTTTGGATTTTTTCAATTTTTCGTTTTTGGGCCATAACTCATAAACGGTTAAAGATACGCGACTGCAGCTTGCACCATTAAATTCTACGAGCAAAATTACATAAGTATACCGATTTTCATAATGTTTGAACAACTATTACGGTCTCCAGAAGGAAAAGTCTAAAAATTGAAAAAATCGTAAGGGGTACCCCTTTGGATTTTTTCAAACGGTTAAAGATACGCGACTGCCGCTTGCATCATTAAATTCTACGAGAAAAATTACATAAGTATACCTATTTTCATAATGTTTGAACAACTATTACGGTGTCCAGAAGGAAAAGTCTAAAAATTGAAAAAATCGTAAGGGGTACCCCTTTGGATTTTTTCAATTTTTCGTTTTTGGGCCATAACTCAAAAACGGTTAAATATAAGCGACTGCCGCTTGCACCATTAAATTCTACGAGCAAAATTACATAAGTATACCGATTTTCATAATGTTTGAACAACTATTACGGTCTCCAGAAGGAAAAGTCTAAAAATTGAAAAAATCGTAAGGGGTACCCCTTCGGATTTTTTCAATTTTTCGTTTTTGGGCCATAACTAAAACCGGTTAAAGATACGCGACTGCCGCTTGCACCATTAAATTCTACGAGCAAAATTACATAAGTATACCAATTTTCATAATGTTTGAACAACTATTACGGTGTCCAGAAGGAAAAGTCTAAAAATTGAAAAAATCGTAAGGGGTACCCCTTTGGATTTTTTCAATTTTTCGTTTTTGGGCCATAACTCAAAAACGGTTAAAGATACGCGACTGCCGCTTGCACCATTAAATTCTACGAGCAAAATTACATAAGTATACCAATTTTCATAATGTTTGAACAACTATTACGGTCTCCAGAAGGAAAAGTCTAAAAATTGAAAAAATCGTAAGGGGTACCCCTTCGGATTTTTTCAATTTTTCGTTTTTGGGCCATAACTCAAAAACGGTTAAATATACGCGACTGCCGCTTGCACCATTAAATTCTACGAGAAAAATTACATAAGTATACCGATTTTCATAATGTTTGAACAACTATTACGGTCTCCAGAAGGAAAAGTCTAAAAATTGAAAAAATCGTAAGGGGTACCCCTTTGGATTTTTTCAACTTTTCGTTTTTGTGCCATAACTCAAAAACGGTTAAAGATACGCGACTGCCGCTTGCACCATTAAATTCTACGAGCAAAATTACATAAGTATACCAATTTTCATAATGTTTGAACAACAATTACGGTCTCCAGAAGGAAAAGTATAAAAATTGAAAAAATCGTAAGGGGTACCCCTTCGGATATTTTCAATTTTTCGTTTTCGGGGCATAACTCAAAAACGGTCAATGATACGCGCCTGCCGCTTGCACCATTAAATTCTACGAGCAAAATTACATAAGTATACCAATATTCGTAATGTTTGAACAACTATTACGGTCTCCAGAAGGAAAAGTCTAAAAATTGAAAAAATCGTAAGGGGTACCCCTTTGGATTTTTTCAAACGGTTAAAGATACGCGACTGCCGCTTGCACCATTAAATTCTACGAGAAAAATTACATAAGTATACCTATTTTCATAATGTTTGAACAACTATTACGGTGTCCAGAAGGAAAAGTCTAAAAATTGAAAAAATCGTAAGGGGTACCCCTTTGGATTTTTTCAATTTTTCGTTTTTGGGCCATAACTCAAAAACGGTTAAATATAAGCGACTGCCGCTTGCACCATTAAATTCTACGAGCAAAATTACATAAGTATACCGATTTTCATAATGTTTGAACAACTATTACGGTCTCCAGAAGGAAAAGTCTAAAAATTGAAAAAATCGTAAGGGGTACCCCTTCGGATTTTTTCAATTTTTCGTTTTTGGGCCATAACTAAAACCGGTTAAAGATACGCGACTGCCGCTTGCACCATTAAATTCTACGAGCAAAATTACATAAGTATACCGATTTTCATAATGTTTGAACAACTATTACGGTCTCCAGAAGGAAAAGTCTAAAAATTGAAAAAATCGTAAGGGGTACCCCTTTGGATTTTTTTAATTTTTCGTTTTTTTGCCATAACTCAAAAACGGTTAAAGATACGCGACTGCCGCTTGCATCATTAAATTCTACGAGCCAAATTACATAAGTATACCAATTTTCATAATGTTTGAACAACTATTACGGTGTCCAGAAGGAAAAGTCTAAAAATTGAAAAAATCGTAAGGGGTACCCCTTTGGATTTTTTCAATTTTTCGTTTTTGGGCCATAACTCATAAACGGTTAAAGATACGCGACTGCAGCTTGCACCATTAAATTCTACGAGCAAAATTACATAAGTATACCGATTTTCATAATGTTTGAACAACTATTACGGTCTCCAGAAGGAAAAGTCTAAAAATTGAAAAAATCGTAAGGGGTACCCCTTTGGATTTTTTCAAACGGTTAAAGATACGCGACTGCCGCTTGCACCATTAAATTCTACGAGAAAAATTACATAAGTATACCTATTTTCATAATGTTTGAACAACTATTACGGTCTCCAGAAGGAAAAGTCTAAAAATTGAAAAAATCGTAAGGGGTACCCCTTTGGATTTTTTCAACTTTTCGTTTTTGTGCCATAACTCAAAAACGGTTAAAGATACGCGACTGCCGCTTGCACCATTAAATTCTACGAGCAAAATTACATAAGTATACCAATTTTCATAATGTTTGAACAACAATTACGGTCTCCAGAAGGAAAAGTATAAAAATTGAAAAAATCGTAAGGGGTACCCCTTCGGATTTTTTCAATTTTTCGTTTTCGGGGCATAACTCAAAAACGGTCAATGATACGCGCCTGCCGCTTGCACCATTAAATTCTACGAGAAAAATTACATAAGTATACCGATTTTCATAATGTTTGAACAACTATTACGGTCTCCAGAAGGAAAAGTCTAAAAATTGAAAAAATCGTAAGGGGTACCCCTTTGGATTTTTTCAATTTTTCGTTTTTGGGCCATAACTCAAAAACGGTTAAATATAAGCGACTGCCGCTTGCACCATTAAATTCTACGAGCAAAATTACATAAGTATACCGATTTTCATAATGTTTGAACAACTATTACGGTCTCCAGAAGGAAAAGTGTAAAAATTGAAAAAATCGTAAGGGGTACCTCTTCGGATTTTTTCAATTTTTCGTTTTTGGGCCATAACTCAAAAACGGTTAAAGATACGCGACTGCCGCTTGCACCATTAAATTCTACGAGCAAAATTACATAAGTATACCGATTTTCATAATGTTTGAACAACAATTACGGTCTCCAGAAGGAAAAGTCTAAAAATTGAAAAAATCGTAAGGGGTACCCCTTTGGATTTTTTCAATTTTTCGTTTTTGGGCCATAACTCAAAAACGGTTAAATATAAGCGACTGCCGCTTGCACCATTAAATTCTACGAGCAAAATTACATAAGTATACCGATTTTCATAATGTTTGAACAACTATTACGGTCTCCAGAAGGAAAAGTCTAAAAATTGAAAAAATCGTAAGGGGTACCCCTTTGGATTTTTTCAACTTTTCGTTTTTGTGCCATAACTCAAAAACGGTTAAAGATACGCGACTGCCGCTTGCACCATTAAATTCTACGAGAAAAATTACATAAGTATACCGATTTTCATAATGTTTGAACAACTATTACGGTCTCCAGAAGGAAAAGTCTAAAAATTGAAAAAATCGTAAGGGGTACCAATTTGGATTTTTTCAACTTTTCGTTTTTGTGCCATAACTCAAAAACGGTTAAAGATACGCGACTGCCGCTTGCACCATTAAATTCTACGAGAAAAATTACATAAGTATACCAATATTCGTAATGTTTGAACAACTATTACGGTCTCCAGAAGGAAAAGTCTAAAAATTGAAAAAATCGTAAGGGGTACCCCTTTGGATTTTTTCAACTTTTCGTTTTTGTGCCATAACTCAAAAACGGTTAAAGATACGCGACTGCCGCTTGCACCATTAAATTCTACGAGCAAAATTACATAAGTATACCGATTTTCATAATGTTTGAACAACTATTACGGTCTCCAGAAGGAAAAGTCTAAAAATTGAAAAAATCGTAAGGGGTACCCCTTTGGATTTTTTCAACTTTTCGTTTTTGTGCCATAACTCAAAAACGGTTAAATATACGCGCCTGCCGCTTGCACCATTAAATTCTACGAGCAAAATTACATAAGTATAGCAATATTCGTAATGTTTGAACAACTATTACGGTCTCCAGAAGGAAAAGTCTAAAAATTGAAAAAATCGTAAGGGGTACCCCTTTGGATTTTTTCAATTTTTCGTTTTTGGGCCATAACTCAAAAACGGTTAAATATAAGCGACTGCCGCTTGCACCATTAAATTCTACGAGCAAAATTACATAAGTATACCGATTTTCATAATGTTTGAACAACTATTACGGTCTCCAGAAGGAAAAGTCTAAAAATTGAAAAAATCGTAAGGGGTACCCCTTCGGATTTTTTCAATTTTTCGTTTTTAAGCCATAACTAAAACCGGTTAAAGATACGCGACTGCCGCTTGCACCATTAAATTCTACGAGCAAAATTACATAAGTATACCGATTTTCATAATGTTTGAACAACTATTACGGTCTCCAGAAGGAAAAGTCTAAAAATTGAAAAAATCGTAAGGGGTACCCCTTTGGATTTTTTTAATTTTTCGTTTTTTTGCCATAACTCAAAAACGGTTAAAGATACGCGCCTGCCGCTTGCACCATTAAATTCTACGAGAAAAATTACATAAGTATACCGATTTTCATAATGTTTGAACAACTATTACGGTCTCCAGAAGGAAAAGTCTAAAAATTGAAAAAATCGTAAGGGGTACCCCTTTGGATTTTTTCAATTTTTCGTTTTTGGGCCATAACTCAAAAACGGTTAAATATAAGCGACTGCCGCTTGCACCATTAAATTCTACGAGCAAAATTACATAAGTATACCGATTTTCATAATGTTTGAACAACTATTACGGTCTCCAGAAGGAAAAGTGTAAAAATTGAAAAAATCGTAAGGGGTACCTCTTCGGATTTTTTCAATTTTTCGTTTTTGGGCCATAACTCAAAAACGGTTAAAGATACGCGACTGCCGCTTGCACCATTAAATTCTACGAGCAAAATTACATAAGTATACCGATTTTCATAATGTTTGAACAACTATTACGGTCTCCAGAAGGAAAAGTCTAAAAATTGAAAAAATCGTAAGGGGTACCCCTTTGGATTTTTTCAATTTTTGGTTTTTGGGCCATAACTCAAAAACGGTTAAATATAAGCGACTGCCGCTTGCACCATTAAATTCTACGAGCAAAATTACATAAGTATACCGATTTTCATAATGTTTGAACAACTATTACGGTCTCCAGAAGGAAAAGTCTAAAAATTGAAAAAATCGTAAGGGGTACCCCTTTGGATTTTTTCAATTTTTCGTTTTTGGGCCATAACTCAAAAACGGTTAAATATAAGCGACTGCCGCTTGCACCATTAAATTCTACGAGCAAAATTACATAAGTATACCGATTTTCATAATGTTTGAACAACTATTACGGTCTCCAGAAGGAAAAGTCTAAAAATTGAAAAAATCGTAAGGGGTACCCCTTTGGATTTTTTCAACTTTTCGTTTTTGTGCCATAACTCAAAAACGGTTAAAGATACGCGACTGCCGCTTGCACCATTAAATTCTACGAGAAAAATTACATAAGTATACCGATTTTCATAATGTTTGAACAACTATTACGGTCTCCAGAAGGAAAAGTCTAAAAATTGAAAAAATCGTAAGGGGTACCAATTTGGATTTTTTCAACTTTTCGTTTTTGTGCCATAACTCAAAAACGGTTAAAGATACGCGACTGCCGCTTGCACCATTAAATTCTACGAGAAAAATTACATAAGTATACCAATATTCGTAATGTTTGAACAACTATTACGGTCTCCAGAAGGAAAAGTCTAAAAATTGAAAAAATCGTAAGGGGTACCCCTTTGGATTTTTTCAACTTTTCGTTTTTGTGCCATAACTCAAAAACGGTTAAAGATACGCGACTGCCGCTTGCACCATTAAATTCTACGAGCAAAATTACATAAGTATACCGATTTTCATAATGTTTGAACAACTATTACGGTCTCCAGAAGGAAAAGTCTAAAAATTGAAAAAATCGTAAGGGGTACCCCTTTGGATTTTTTCAACTTTTCGTTTTTGTGCCATAACTCAAAAACGGTTAAATATACGCGCCTGCCGCTTGCACCATTAAATTCTACGAGCAAAATTACATAAGTATAGCAATATTCGTAATGTTTGAACAACTATTACGGTCTCCAGAAGGAAAAGTCTAAAAATTGAAAAAATCGTAAGGGGTACCCCTTTGGATTTTTTCAATTTTTCGTTTTTGGGCCATAACTCAAAAACGGTTAAATATAAGCGACTGCCGCTTGCACCATTAAATTCTACGAGCAAAATTACATAAGTATACCGATTTTCATAATGTTTGAACAACTATTACGGTCTCCAGAAGGAAAAGTCTAAAAATTGAAAAAATCGTAAGGGGTACCCCTTCGGATTTTTTCAATTTTTCGTTTTTAAGCCATAACTAAAACCGGTTAAAGATACGCGACTGCCGCTTGCACCATTAAATTCTACGAGCAAAATTACATAAGTATACCGATTTTCATAATGTTTGAACAACTATTACGGTCTCCAGAAGGAAAAGTCTAAAAATTGAAAAAATCGTAAGGGGTACCCCTTTGGATTTTTTTAATTTTTCGTTTTTTTGCCATAACTCAAAAACGGTTAAAGATACGCGCCTGCCGCTTGCACCATTAAATTCTACGAGAAAAATTACATAAGTATACCGATTTTCATAATGTTTGAACAACTATTACGGTCTCCAGAAGGAAAAGTCTAAAAATTGAAAAAATCGTAAGGGGTACCCCTTTGGATTTTTTCAATTTTTCGTTTTTGGGCCATAACTCAAAAACGGTTAAATATAAGCGACTGCCGCTTGCACCATTAAATTCTACGAGCAAAATTACATAAGTATACCGATTTTCATAATGTTTGAACAACTATTACGGTCTCCAGAAGGAAAAGTGTAAAAATTGAAAAAATCGTAAGGGGTACCTCTTCGGATTTTTTCAATTTTTCGTTTTTGGGCCATAACTCAAAAACGGTTAAAGATACGCGACTGCCGCTTGCACCATTAAATTCTACGAGCAAAATTACATAAGTATACCGATTTTCATAATGTTTGAACAACTATTACGGTCTCCAGAAGGAAAAGTCTAAAAATTGAAAAAATCGTAAGGGGTACCCCTTTGGATTTTTTCAATTTTTGGTTTTTGGGCCATAACTCAAAAACGGTTAAATATAAGCGACTGCCGCTTGCACCATTAAATTCTACGAGCAAAATTACATAAGTATACCGATTTTCATAATGTTTGAACAACTATTACGGTCTCCAGAAGGAAAAGTCTAAAAATTGAAAAAATCGTAAGGGGTACCCCTTTGGATTTTTTCAATTTTTCGTTTTTGGGCCATAACTCAAAAACGGTTAAATATAAGCGACTGCCGCTTGCACCATTAAATTCTACGAGCAAAATTACATAAGTATACCGATTTTCATAATGTTTGAACAACTATTACGGTCTCCAGAAGGAAAAGTCTAAAAATTGAAAAAATCGTAAGGGGTACCCCTTTGGATTTTTTCAACTTTTCGTTTTTGTGCCATAACTCAAAAACGGTTAAAGATACGCGACTGCCGCTTGCACCATTAAATTCTACGAGAAAAATTACATAAGTATACCGATTTTCATAATGTTTGAACAACTATTACGGTCTCCAGAAGGAAAAGTCTAAAAATTGAAAAAATCGTAAGGGGTACCAATTTGGATTTTTTCAACTTTTCGTTTTTGTGCCATAACTCAAAAACGGTTAAAGATACGCGACTGCCGCTTGCACCATTAAATTCTACGAGAAAAATTACATAAGTATACCGATTTTCATAATGTTTGAACAACTATTACGGTCTCCAGAAGGAAAAGTCTAAAAATTGAAAAAATCGTAAGGGGTACCCCTTTGGATTTTTTCAACTTTTCGTTTTTGTGCCATAACTCAAAAACGGTTAAAGATACGCGACTGCCGCTTGCACCATTAAATTCTACGAGAAAAATTACATAAGTATACCGATTTTCATAATGTTTGAACAACTATTACGGTCTCCAGAAGGAAAAGTCTAAAAATTGAAAAAATCGTAAGGGGTACCCCTTTGGATTTTTTCAATTTTTCGTTTTTGGGCCATAACTCAAAAACGGTTAAATATAAGCGACTGCCGCTTGCACCATTAAATTCTACGAGCAAAATTACATAAGTATACCGATTTTCATAATGTTTGAACAACTATTACGGTCTCCAGAAGGAAAAGTCTAAAAATTGAAAAAATCGTAAGGGGTACCTCTTCGGATTTTTTCAATTTTTCGTTTTTGGGCCATAACTCAAAAACGGTTAAAGATACGCGACTGCCGCTTGCAGCATTAAATTCTACGAGCAAAATTACATAAGTATACCGATTTTCATAATGTTTGAACAACTATTACAGTCTCCAGAAGGAAAAGTCTAAAAATTGAAAAAATCGTAAGGGGTACCCCTTTGGATTTTTTCAATTTTTCGTTTTTTTGCCATAACTCAAAAACGGTTAAAGATACGCGACTGCCGCTTGCATCATTAAATTCTACGAGCCAAATTACATAAGTATACCAATTTTCATAATGTTTGAACAACTATTGCGGTCTCCAGAAGGAAAAGTCTAAAAATTGAAAAAATCGTAAGGGGTACCCCTTTGGATTTTTTCAATTTTTCGTTTTTGGGCCATAACTAAAACCGGTTAAAGATACGCGACTGCCGCTTGCACCATTAAATTCTACGAGCAAAATTACATAAGTATACCGATTTTCATAATGTTTGAACAACTATTACGGTCTCCAGAAGGAAAAGTCTAAAAATTGAAAAAATCGTAAGGGGTACCCCTTTGGATTTTTTTAATTTTTCGTTTTTTTGCCATAACTCAAAAACGGTTAAAGATACGCGACTGCCGCTTGCATCATTAAATTCTACGAGCCAAATTACATAAGTATACCAATTTTCATAATGTTTGAACAACTATTACGGTGTCCAGAAGGAAAAGTCTAAAAATTGAAAAAATCGTAAGGGGTACCCCTTTGGATTTTTTCAATTTTTCGTTTCTGGGCCATAACTCATAAACGGTTAAAGATACGCGACTGCAGCTTGCACCATTAAATTCTACGAGCAAAATTACATAAGTATACCGATTTTCATAATGTTTGAACAACTATTACGGTCTCCAGAAGGAAAAGTCTAAAAATTGAAAAAATCGTAAGGGGTACCCCTTCAGATTTTTTCAATTTTTCGTTTTTGGGCCATAACTCATAAACGGTTAAAGATACGTGACTGCAGCTTGCACCATTAAATTCTACGAGCCAAATTACATAAGTATACCAATTTTCATAATGTTTGAACCACTATTACGGTCTCCAGAAAGAAAAGTCTAAAAATTGAAAAAATCGTAAGGGGTACCCCTTTGGATTTTTTCAAACGGTTAAAGATACGCGACTGCCGCTTGCACCATTAAATTCTACGAGCAAAATTACATAAGTATACCAATTTTCATAATGTTTGAACAACTATTACGGTCTCCAGAAGGAAAAGTCTAAAAATTGAAAAAATCGTAAGGGGTACCCCTTCGGATTTTTTCAATTTTTCGTTTTTGGGCCATAACTCAAAAACGGTTAAATATACGCGACTGCCGCTTGCACCATTAAATTCTACGAGCAAAATTACATAAGTATACCGATTTTCATAATGTTTGAACAACTATTACGGTCTCCAGAAGGAAAAGTCTAAAAATTGAAAAAATCGTAAGGGGTACCCCTTCGGATTTTTTCAATTTTTCGTTTTTGGGCCATAACTCATAAACGGTTAAAGATACGCGACTGCAGCTTGCACCATTAAATTCTACGAGCCAAATTACATAAGTATACCAATTTTCATAATGTTTGAACAACTATTACGGTCTCCAGAAGGAAAAGTCTAAAAATTGAAAAAATCGTAAGGGGTACCCCTTTGGATTTTTTCAAACGGTTAAAGATACGCGACTACCGCTTGCACCATTAAATTCTACGAGCAAAATTACATAAGTATACCAATTTTCATAATGTTTGAACAACTATTACGGTCTCCAGAAGGAAAAGTCTAAAAATTGAAAAAATTGTAAGGGGTACCCCTTCGGATTTTTTCAATTTTTCGTTTTTGGGCCATAACTCAAAAACGGTTAAAGATACGCGACTGCCGCTTGCAGCATTAAATTCTACGAGCAAAATTACATAAGTATACCAATATTCGTAATGTTTGAACAACTATTACGGTCTCCAGAAGGAAAAGTCTAAAAATTGAAAAAATCGTAAGGGGTACCCCTTTGGATTTTTTCAATTTTTCGTTTTTGGGCCATAACTCAAAAACGGTTAAATATAAGCGACTGCCGCTTGCACCATTAAATTCTACGAGCAAAATTACATAAGTATACCGATTTTCATAATGTTTGAACAACTATTACGGTCTCCAGAAGGAAAAGTCTAAAAATTGAAAAAATCGTAAGGGGTACCCCTTCGGATTTTTTCAATTTTTCGTTTTTGGGCCATAACTCAAAAACGGTTAAAGATACGCGACTGCCGCTTGCAGCATTAAATTCTACGAGCAAAATTACATAAGTATACCGATTTTCATAATGTTTGAACAACTATTACAGTCTCCAGAAGGAAAAGTCTAAAAATTGAAAAAATCGTAAGGGGTACCCCTTTGGATTTTTTCAATTTTTCGTTTTTTTGCCATAACTCAAAAACGGTTAAAGATACGCGACTGCCGCTTGCATCATTAAATTCTACGAGCCAAATTACATAAGTATACCAATTTTCATAATGTTTGAACAACTATTACGGTCTCCAGAAGGAAAAGTCTAAAAATTGAAAAAATCGTAAGGGGTACCCCTTTGGATTTTTTCAAACGGTTAAAGATACGCGACTGCCGCTTGCATCATTAAATTCTACGAGCCAAATTACATAAGTATACCAATTTTCATAATGTTTGAACAACTATTACGGTGCCCAGAAGGAAAAGTCTAAAAATTGAAAAAATCGTAAGGGGTACCCCTTTGGATTTTTTCAATTTTTCGTTTTTGGGCCATAACTCATAAACGGTTAAAGATACGCGACTGCAGCTTGCACCATTAAAATCTACGAGCAAAATTACATAAGTATACCGATTTTCATAATGTTTGAACAACTATTACGGTCTCCAGAAGGAAAAGTCTAAAAATTGAAAAAATCGTAAGGGGTACCCCTTTGGATTTTTTCAAACGGTTAAAGATACGCGACTGCCGCTTGCACCATTAAATTCTACGAGAAAAATTACATAAGTATACCGATTTTCATAATGTTTGAACAACTATTACGGTCTCCAGAAGGAAAAGTCTAAAAATTGAAAAAATCGTAAGGGGTACCCCTTTGGATTTTTTCAACTTTTCGTTTTTGTGCCATAACTCAAAAACGGTTAAAGATACGCGACTGCCGCTTGCACCATTAAATTCTACGAGCAAAATTACATAAGTATACCAATTTTCATAATGTTTGAACAACAATTACGGTCTCCAGAAGGAAAAGTATAAAAATTGAAAAAATCGTAAGGGGTACCCCTTCGGATTTTTTCAATTTTTCGTTTTCGGGGCATAACTCAAAAACGGTCAATGATACGCGCCTGCCGCTTGCACCATTAAATTCTACGAGCAAAATTACATAAGTATACCAATATTCGTAATGTTTGAACAACTATTACGGTCTCCAGAAGGAAAAGTCTAAAAATTGAAAAAATCGTAAGGGGTACCCCTTTGGATTTTTTCAATTTTTCGTTTTTGGGCCATAACTCAAAAACGGTTAAATATAAGCGACTGCCGCTTGCACCATTAAATTCTACGAGCAAAATTACATAAGTATACCAATATTCGTAATGTTTGAACAACTATTACGGTCTCCAGAAGGAAAAGTCTAAAAATTGAAAAAATCGTAAGGGGTACCCCTTTGGATTTTTTCAATTTTTCGTTTTTGGGCCATAACTCAAAAACGGTTAAATATAAGCGACTGCCGCTTGCACCATTAAATTCTACGAGCAAAATTACATAAGTATACCGATTTTCATAATGTTTGAACAACTATTACGGTCTCCAGAAGGAAAAGTCTAAAAATTGAAAAAATCGTAAGGGGTACCCCTTTGGATTTTTTCAACTTTTCGTTTTTGTGTCATAACTCAAAAACGGTTAAAGATACGCGACTGCCGCTTGCACCATTAAATTCTACGAGCAAAATTACATAAGTATACCAATTTTCATAATGTTTGAACAACAATTACGGTCTCCAGAAGGAAAAGTCTAAAAATTGAAAAAATCGTAAGGGGTACCCCTTTGGATTTTTTCAATTTTTCGTTTTTGGGCCATAACTCATAAACGGTTAAAGATACGCGACTGCAGCTTGCACCATTAAAATCTACGAGCAAAATTACATAAGTATACCGATTTTCATAATGTTTGAACAACTATTACGGTCTCCAGAAGGAAAAGTCTAAAAATTGAAAAAATCGTAAGGGGTACCCCTTTGGATTTTTTCAACTTTTCGTTTTTGTGTCATAACTCAAAAACGGTTAAAGATACGCGACTGCCGCTTGCACCATTAAATTCTACGAGCAAAATTACATAAGTATACCAATTTTCATAATGTTTGAACAACAATTACGGTCTCCAGAAGGAAAAGTATAAAAATTGAAAAAATCGTAAGGGGTACCCCTTCGGATTTTTTCAATTTTTCGTTTTCGGGGCATAACTCAAAAACGGTCAATGATACGCGCCTGCCGCTTGCACCATTAAATTCTACGAGCAAAATTACATAAGTATACCAATATTCGTAATGTTTGAACAACTATTACGGTCTCCAGAAGGAAAAGTCTAAAAATTGAAAAAATCGTAAGGGGTACCCCTTTGGATTTTTTCAATTTTTCGTTTTTGGGCCATAACTCAAAAACGGTTAAAGATACGCGACTGCCGCTTGCATCATTAAATTCTACGAGCAAAATTACATAAGTATACCAATTTTCATAATGTTTGAACAACTATTACGGTGTCCAGAAGGAAAAGTCTAAAAATTGAAAAAATCGTAAGGGGTACCCCTTTGGATTTTTTCAATTTTTCGTTTTTGGGCCATAACTCATAAACGGTTAAAGATACGCGACTGCAGCTTGCACCATTAAAATCTACGAGCAAAATTACATAAGTATACCGATTTTCATAATGTTTGAACAACTATTACGGTCTCCAGAAGGAAAAGTCTAAAAATTGAAAAAATCGTAAGGGGTACCCCTTTGGATTTTTTCAAACGGTTAAAGATACGCGACTGCCGCTTGCACCATTAAATTCTACGAGAAAAATTACATAAGTATACCGATTTTCATAATGTTTGAACAACTATTACGGTCTCCAGAAGGAAAAGTCTAAAAATTGAAAAAATCGTAAGGGGTACCCCTTTGGATTTTTTCAACTTTTCGTTTTTGTGCCATAACTCAAAAACGGTTAAAGATACGCGACTGCCGCTTGCACCATTAAATTCTACGAGCAAAATTACATAAGTATACCAATTTTCATAATGTTTGAACAACAATTACGGTCTCCAGAAGGAAAAGTATAAAAATTGAAAAAATCGTAAGGGGTACCCCTTCGGATTTTTTCAATTTTTCGTTTTCGGGGCATAACTCAAAAACGGTCAATGATACGCGCCTGCCGCTTGCACCATTAAATTCTACGAGCAAAATTACATAAGTATACCAATATTCGTAATGTTTGAACAACTATTACGGTCTCCAGAAGGAAAAGTCTAAAAATTGAAAAAATCGTAAGGGGTACCCCTTTGGATTTTTTCAATTTTTCGTTTTTGGGCCATAACTCAAAAACGGTTAAATATAAGCGACTGCCGCTTGCACCATTAAATTCTACGAGCAAAATTACATAAGTATACCGATTTTCATAATGTTTGAACAACTATTACGGTCTCCAGAAGGAAAAGTCTAAAAATTGAAAAAATCGTAAGGGGTACCCCTTTGGATTTTTTCAACTTTTCGTTTTTGTGTCATAACTCAAAAACGGTTAAAGATACGCGACTGCCGCTTGCACCATTAAATTCTACGAGCAAAATTACATAAGTATACCAATTTTCATAATGTTTGAACAACAATTACGGTCTCCAGAAGGAAAAGTATAAAAATTGAAAAAATCGTAAGGGGTACCCCTTCGGATTTTTTCAATTTTTCGTTTTCGGGGCATAACTCAAAAACGGTCAATGATACGCGCCTGCCGCTTGCACCATTAAATTCTACGAGCAAAATTACATAAGTATACCAATATTCGTAATGTTTGAAGAACTATTACGGTCTCCAGAAGGAAAAGTCTAAAAATTGAAAAAATCGTAAGGGGTACCCCTTTGGATTTTATCAATTTTTCGTTTTTGGGCCATAACTCAAAAACGGTTAAAGATACGCGACTGCCGCTTGCATCATTAAATTCTACGAGCAAAATTACATAAGTATACCAATTTTCATAATGTTTGAACAACTATTACGGTCTCCAGAAGGAAAAGTCTAAAAATTGAAAAAATCGTAAGGGGTACCCCTTCGGATTTTTTCAATTTTTCGTTTTCGGGGCATAACTCAAAAACGGTCAATGATACGCGACTGCCGCTTGCACCATTAAATTCTACGAGCAAAATTACATAAGTATACCAATATTCGTAATGTTTGAACAACTATTACGGTCTCCAGAAGGAAAAGTCTAAAAATTGAAAAAATCGTAAGGGGTACCCCTTTGGATTTTTTCAATTTTTCGTTTTTGGGCCATAACTCAAAAACGGTTAAATATAAGCGACTGCCGCTTGCACCATTAAATTCTACGAGCAAAATTACATAAGTATACCAATATTCGTAATGTTTGAACAACTATTACGGTCTCCAGAAGGAAAAGTCTAAAAATTGAAAAAATCGTAAGGGGTACCCCTTTGGATTTTTTCAATTTTTCGTTTTTGGGCCATAGCTCAAAAACGGTTAAATATAAGCGACTGCCGCTTGCACCATTAAATTCTACGAGCAAAATTACATAAGTATACCGATTTTCATAATGTTTGAACAACTATTACGGTCTCCAGAAGGAAAAGTCTAAAAATTGAAAAAATCGTAAGGGGTACCCCTTTGGATTTTTTCAACTTTTCGTTTTTGTGTCATAACTCAAAAACGGTTAAAGATACGCGACTGCCGCTTGCACCATTAAATTCTACGAGCAAAATTACATAAGTATACCAATTTTCATAATGTTTGAACAACAATTACGGTCTCCAGAAGGAAAAGTATAAAAATTAAAAAAATCGTAAGGGGTACCCCTTCGGATTTTTTCAATTTTTCGTTTTCGGGGCATAACTCAAAAACGGTCAATGATACGCGCCTGCCGCTTGCACCATTAAATTCTACGAGCAAAATTACATAAGTATACCAATATTCGTAATGTTTGAACAACTATTACGGTCTCCAGAAGGAAAAGTCTAAAAATTGAAAAAATCGTAAGGGGTACCCCTTTGGATTTTTTCAATTTTTCGTTTTTGGGCCATAACTCAAAAACGGTTAAAGATACGCGACTGCCGCTTGCATCATTAAATTCTACGAGCAAAATTACATAAGTATACCAATTTTCATAATGTTTGAACAACTATTACGGTCTCCAGAAGGAAAAGTCTAAAAATTGAAAAAATCGTAAGGGGTACCCCTTCGGATTTTTTCAATTTTTCGTTTTCGGGGCATAACTCAAAAACGGTCAATGATACGCGACTGCCGCTTGCACCATTAAATTCTACGAGCAAAATTACATAAGTATACCAATATTCGTAATGTTTGAACAACTATTACGGTCTCCAGAAGGAAAAGTCTAAAAATTGAAAAAATCGTAAGGGGTACCCCTTTGGATTTTTTCAATTTTTCGTTTTTGGGCCATAACTCAAAAACGGTTAAATATAAGCGACTGCCGCTTGCACCATTAAATTCTACGAGCAAAATTACATAAGTATACCAATAGTCGTAATGTTTGAACAACTATTACGGTCTCCAGAAGGAAAAGTCTAAAAATTGAAAAAATCGTAAGGGGTACCCCTTTGGATTTTTTCAATTTTTCGTTTTTGGGCCATAACTCAAAAACGGTTAAATATAAGCGACTGCCGCTTGCACCATTAAATTCTACGAGCAAAATTACATAAGTATACCGATTTTCATAATGTTTGAACAACTATTACGGTCTCCAGAAGGAAAAGTCTAAAAATTGAAAAAATCGTAAGGGGTACCCCTTTGGATTTTTTCAACTTTTCGTTTTTGTGTCATAACTCAAAAACGGTTAAAGATACGCGACTGCCGCTTGCACCATTAAATTCTACGAGCAAAATTACATAAGTATACCAATTTTCATAATGTTTGAACAACAATTACGGTCTCCAGAAGGAAAAGTATAAAAATTGAAAAAATCGTAAGGGGTACCCCTTCGGATTTTTTCAATTTTTCGTTTTCGGGGCATAACTCAAAAACGGTCAATGATACGCGCCTGCCGCTTGCACCATTAAATTCTACGAGCAAAATTACATAAGTATACCAATATTCGTAATGTTTGAACAACTATTACGGTCTCCAGAAGGAAAAGTCTAAAAATTGAAAAAATCGTAAGGGGTACCCCTTTGGATTTTTTCAATTTTTCGTTTTTGGGCCATAACTCAAAAACGGTTAAAGATACGCGACTGCCGCTTGCATCATTAAATTCTACGAGCAAAATTACATAAGTATACCAATTTTCATAATGTTTGAACAACTATTACGGTCTCCAGAAGGAAAAGTCTAAAAATTGAAAAAATCGTAAGGGGTACCCCTTCGGATTTTTTCAATTTTTCGTTTTCGGGGCATAACTCAAAAACGGTCAATGATACGCGACTGCCGCTTGCACCATTAAATTCTACGAGCAAAATTACATAAGTATACCAATATTCGTAATGTTTGAACAACTATTACGGTCTCCAGAAGGAAAAGTCTAAAAATTGAAAAAATCGTAAGGGGTACCCCTTTGGATTTTTTCAATTTTTCGTTTTTGGGCCATAACTCAAAAACGGTTAAAGATACGCGACTGCCGCTTGCATCATTAAATTCTACGAGCCAAATTACATAAGTATACCAATTTTCATAATGTTTGAACAACTATTACGGTCTCCAGAAGGAAAAGTCTAAAAATTGAAAAAATCGTAAGGGGTACCCCTTCGGATTTTTTCAATTTTTCGTTTTCGGGGCATAACTCAAAAACGGTCAATGATACGCGCCTGCCGCTTGCACCATTAAATTCTACGAGCAAAATTACATAAGTATACCAATATTCGTAATGTTTGAACAACTATTACGGTCTCCAGAAGGAAAAGTCTAAAAATTGAAAAAATCGTAAGGGGTACCCCTTTGGATTTTTTCAATTTTTCGTTTTTGGGCCATAACTCAAAAACGGTTAAATATAAGCGACTGCCGCTTGCACCATTAAATTCTACGAGCAAAATTACATAAGTATACCGATTTTCATAATGTTTGAACAACTATTACGGTCTCCAGAAGGAAAAGTCTAAAAATTGAAAAAATCGTAAGGGGTACCCCTTCGGATTTTTTCAATTTTTCGTTTTTGGGCCATAACTCAAAAACGGTTAAAGATACGCGACTGCCGCTTGCAGCATTAAATTCTACGAGCAAAATTACATAAGTATATCGATTTTCATAATGTTTGAACAACTATTACAGTCTCCAGAAGGAAAAGTCTAAAAATTGAAAAAATCGTAAGGGGTACCCCTTTGGATTTTTTCAATTTTTCGTTTTTTTGCCATAACTCAAAAACGGTTAAAGATACGCGACTGCCGCTTGCATCATTAAATTCTACGAGCCAAATTACATAAGTATACCAATTTTCATAATGTTTGAACAACTATTACGGTCTCCAGAAGGAAAAGTCTAAAAATTGAAAAAATCGTAAGGGGTACCCCTTCGGATTTTTTCAATTTTTCGTTTTCGGGGCATAACTCAAAAACGGTCAATGATACGCGCCTGCCGCTTGCACCATTAAATTCTACGAGCAAAATTACATAAGTATACCAATATTCGTAATGTTTGAACAACTATTACGGTCTCCAGAAGGAAAAGTCTAAAAATTGAAAAAATCGTAAGGGGTACCCCTTTGGATTTTTTCAATTTTTCGTTTTTGAGCCATAACTAAAACCGGTTAAAGATACGCGACTGCCGCTTGCACCATTAAATTCTACGAGCAAAATTACATAAGTATACCAATTTTCATAATGTTTGAACAACAATTACGGTCTCCAGAAGGAAAAGTATAAAAATTGAAAAAATCGTAAGGGGTACCCCTTCGGATTTTTTCAATTTTTCGTTTTCGGGGCATAACTCAAAAACGGTCAATGATACGCGCCTGCCGCTTGCACCATTAAATTCTACGAGCAAAATTACATAAGTATACCGATTTTCATAATGTTTGAACAACTATTACGGTCTCCAGAAGGAAAAGTCTAAAAATTGAAAAAATCGTAAGGGGTACCCCTTCGGATTTTTTCAATTTTTCGTTTTTGGGCCATAACTCAAAAACGGTTAAAGATACGCGACTGCCGCTTGCAGCATTAAATTCTACGAGCAAAATTACATAAGTATACCGATTTTCATAATGTTTGAACAACTATTACAGTCTCCAGAAGGAAAAGTCTAAAAATTGAAAAAATCGTAAGGGGTACCCCTTTGGATTTTTTCAATTTTTCGTTTTCGGGGCATAACTCAAAAACGGTCAATGATACGCGCCTGCCGCTTGCACCATTAAATTCTACGAGCAAAATTACATAAGTATACCAATATTCGTAATGTTTGAACAACTATTACGGTCTCCAGAAGGAAAAGTCTAAAAATTGAAAAAATCGTAAGGGGTACCCCTTCGGATTTTTTCAATTTTTCGTTTTTGGGCCATAACTCAAAAACGGTTAAAGATACGCGACTGCCGCTTGCAGCATTAAATTCTACGAGCAAAATTACATAAGTATACCGATTTTCATAATGTTTGAACAACTATTACAGTCTCCAGAAGGAAAAGTCTAAAAATTGAAAAAATCGTAAGGGGTACCCCTTTGGATTTTTTCAATTTTTCGTTTTTTTGCCATAACTCAAAAACGGTTAAAGATACGCGACTGCCGCTTGCATCATTAAATTCTACGAGCCAAATTACATAAGTATACCAATTTTCATAATGTTTGAACAACTATTACGGTCTCCAGAAGGAAAAGTCTAAAAATTGAAAAAATCGTAAGGGGTACCCCTTCGGATTTTTTCAATTTTTCGTTTTCGGGGCATAACTCAAAAACGGTCAATGATACGCGCCTGCCGCTTGCACCATTAAATTCTACGAGCAAAATTACATAAGTATACCGATTTTCATAATGTTTGAACAACTATTACGGTCTCCAGAAGGAAAAGTCTAAAAATTGAAAAAATCGTAAGGGGTACCCCTTTGGATTTTTTCAATTTTTCGTTTTTGGGCCATAACTAAAACCGGTTAAAGATACGCGACTGCCGCTTGCACCATTAAATTCTACGAGCAAAATTACATAAGTATACCAATTTTCATAATGTTTGAACAACAATTACGGTCTCCAGAAGGAAAAGTATAAAAATTGAAAAAATCGTAAGGGGTACCCCTTCGGATTTTTTCAATTTTTCGTTTTCGGGGCATAACTCAAAAACGGTCAATGATACGCGCCTGCCGCTTGCACCATTAAATTCTACGAGCAAAATTACATAAGTATACCGATTTTCATAATGTTTGAACAACTATTACGGTCTCCAGAAGGAAAAGTCTAAAAATTGAAAAAATCGTAAGGGGTACCCCTTCGGATTTTTTCAATTTTTCGTTTTTGGGCCATAACTCAAAAACGGTTAAAGATACGCGACTGCCGCTTGCAGCATTAAATTCTACGAGCAAAATTACATAAGTATACCGATTTTCATAATGTTTGAACAACTATTACAGTCTCCAGAAGGAAAAGTCTAAAAATTGAAAAAATCGTAAGGGGTACCCCTTTGGATTTTTTCAATTTTTCGTTTTTTTGCCATAACTCAAAAACGGTTAAAGATACGCGACTGCCGCTTGCATCATTAAATTCTACGAGCCAAATTACATAAGTATACCAATTTTCATAATGTTTGAACAACTATTACGGTCTCCAGAAGGAAAAGTCTAAAAATTGAAAAAATCGTAAGGGGTACCCCTTCGGATTTTTTCAATTTTTCGTTTTCGGGGCATAACTCAAAAACGGTCAATGATACGCGCCTGCCGCTTGCACCATTAAATTCTACGAGCAAAATTACATAAGTATACCAATATTCGTAATGTTTGAACAACTATTACGGTCTCCAGAAGGAAAAGTCTAAAAATTGAAAAAATCGTAAGGGGTACCCCTTTGGATTTTTTCAATTTTTCGTTTTTGGGCCATAACTCAAAAACGGTTAAATATAAGCGACTGCCGCTTGCACCATTAAATTCTACGAGCAAAATTACATAAGTATACCGATTTTCATAATGTTTGAACAACTATTACGGTCTCCAGAAGGAAAAGTCTAAAAATTGAAAAAATCGTAAGGGGTACCCCTTCGGATTTTTTCAATTTTTCGTTTTCGGGGCATAACTCAAAAACGGTCAATGATACGCGCCTGCCGCTTGCACCATTAAATTCTACGAGCAAAATTACATAAGTATACCAATATTCGTAATGTTTGAACAACTATTACGGTCTCCAGAAGGAAAAGTCTAAAAATTGAAAAAATCGTAAGGGGTACCCCTTTGGATTTTTTCAATTTTTCGTTTTTGGGCCATAACTCAAAAACGGTTAAATATAAGCGACTGCCGCTTGCACCATTAAATTCTACGAGCAAAATTACATAAGTATACCGATTTTCATAATGTTTGAACAACTATTACGGTCTCCAGAAGGAAAAGTCTAAAAATTGAAAAAATCGTAAGGGGTACCCCTTCGGATTTTTTCAATTTTTCGTTTTCGGGGCATAACTCAAAAACGGTCAATGATACGCGCCTGCCGCTTGCACCATTAAATTCTACGAGCAAAATTACATAAGTATACCAATATTCGTAATGTTTGAACAACTATTACGGTCTCCAGAAGGAAAAGTCTAAAAATTGAAAAAATCGTAAGGGGTACCCCTTTGGATTTTTTCAATTTTTCGTTTTTTTGCCATAACTCAAAAACGGTTAAAGATACGCGACTGCCGCTTGCATCATTAAATTCTACGAGCCAAATTACATAAGTATACCAATTTTCATAATGTTTGAACAACTATTACGGTCTCCAGAAGGAAAAGTCTAAAAATTGAAAAAATCGTAAGGGGTACCCCTTCGGATTTTTTCAATTTTTCGTTTTCGGGGCATAACTCAAAAACGGTCAATGATACGCGCCTGCCGCTTGCACCATTAAATTCTACGAGCAAAATTACATAAGTATACCAATATTCGTAATGTTTGAACAACTATTACGGTCTCCAGAAGGAAAAGTCTAAAAATTGAAAAAATCGTAAGGGGTACCCCTTTGGATTTTTTCAATTTTTCGTTTTTGGGCCATAACTCAAAAACGGTTAAATATAAGCGACTGCCGCTTGCACCATTAAATTCTACGAGCAAAATTACATAAGTATACCGATTTTCATAATGTTTGAACAACTATTACGGTCTCCAGAAGGAAAAGTCTAAAAATTGAAAAAATCGTAAGGGGTACCCCTTCGGATTTTTTCAATTTTTCGTTTTTGGGCCATAACTCAAAAACGGTTAAAGATACGCGACTGCCGCTTGCAGCATTAAATTCTACGAGCAAAATTACATAAGTATACCGATTTTCATAATGTTTGAACAACTATTACAGTCTCCAGAAGGAAAAGTCTAAAAATTGAAAAAATCGTAAGGGGTACCCCTTTGGATTTTTTCAATTTTTCGTTTTTTTGCCATAACTCAAAAACGGTTAAAGATACGCGACTGCCGCTTGCATCATTAAATTCTACGAGCCAAATTACATAAGTATACCAATTTTCATAATGTTTGAACAACTATTACGGTCTCCAGAAGGAAAAGTCTAAAAATTGAAAAAATCGTAAGGGGTACCCCTTCGGATTTTTTCAATTTTTCGTTTTCGGGGCATAACTCAAAAACGGTCAATGATACGCGCCTGCCGCTTGCACCATTAAATTCTACGAGCAAAATTACATAAGTATACCAATATTCGTAATGGTTGAACAACTATTACGGTCTCCAGAAGGAAAAGTCTAAAAATTGAAAAAATCGTAAGGGGTACCCCTTTGGATTTTTTCAATTTTTCGTTTTTGGGCCATAACTAAAACCGGTTAAAGATACGCGACTGCCGCTTGCACCATTAAATTCTACGAGCAAAATTACATAAGTATACCAATTTTCATAATGTTTGAACAACAATTACGGTCTCCAGAAGGAAAAGTATAAAAATTGAAAAAATCGTAAGGGGTACCCCTTCGGATTTTTTCAATTTTTCGTTTTCGGGGCATAACTCAAAAACGGTCAATGATACGCGCCTGCCGCTTGCACCATTAAATTCTACGAGCAAAATTACATAAGTATACCGATTTTCATAATGTTTGAACAACTATTACGGTCTCCAGAAGGAAAAGTCTAAAAATTGAAAAAATCGTAAGGGGTACCCCTTCGGATTTTTTCAATTTTTCGTTTTTGGGCCATAACTCAAAAACGGTTAAAGATACGCGACTGCCGCTTGCAGCATTAAATTCTACGAGCAAAATTACATAAGTATACCAATTTTCATAATGTTTGAACAACTATTACGGTCTCCAGAAGGAAAAGTCTAAAAATTGAAAAAATCGTAAGGGGTACCCCTTCGGATTTTTTCAATTTTTCGTTTTCGGGGCATAACTCAAAAACGGTCAATGATACGCGCCTGCCGCTTGCACCATTAAATTCTACGAGCAAAATTACATAAGTATACCAATATTCGTAATGTTTGAACAACTATTACGGTCTCCAGAAGGAAAAGTCTAAAAATTGAAAAAATCGTAAGGGGTACCCCTTTGGATTTTTTCAATTTTTCGTTTTTGGGCCATAACTCAAAAACGGTTAAATATAAGCGACTGCCGCTTGCACCATTAAATTCTACGAGCAAAATTACATAAGTATACCGATTTTCATAATGTTTGAACAACTATTACGGTCTCCAGAAGGAAAAGTCTAAAAATTGAAAAAATCGTAAGGGGTACCCCTTCGGATTTTTTCAATTTTTCGTTTTTGGGCCATAACTCAAAAACGGTTAAAGATACGCGACTGCCGCTTGCAGCATTAAATTCTACGAGCAAAATTACATAAGTATACCGATTTTCATAATGTTTGAACAACTATTACAGTCTCCAGAAGGAAAAGTCTAAAAATTGAAAAAATCGTAAGGGGTACCCCTTTGGATTTTTTCAATTTTTCGTTTTTTTGCCATAACTCAAAAACGGTTAAAGATACGCGACTGCCGCTTGCATCATTAAATTCTACGAGCCAAATTACATAAGTATACCAATTTTCATAATGTTTGAACAACTATTACGGTCTCCAGAAGGAAAAGTCTAAAAATTGAAAAAATCGTAAGGGGTACCCCTTCGGATTTTTTCAAT
This sequence comes from Harpalus rubripes, assembly GCA_963082715.1. Lineage (NCBI taxonomy): Eukaryota > Metazoa > Arthropoda > Insecta > Coleoptera > Carabidae > Harpalus > Harpalus rubripes. The sequence continues at coordinate 45,884,122 of OY720456.1, read as the reverse complement.
TTTTCGTTTTCGGGGCATAACTCAAAAACGGTCAATGATACGCGCCTGCCGCTTGCACCATTAAATTCTACGAGCAAAATTACATAAGTATACCAATATTCGTAATGTTTGAACAACTATTACGGTCTCCAGAAGGAAAAGTCTAAAAATTGAAAAAATCGTAAGGGGTACCCCTTTGGATTTTTTCAATTTTTCGTTTTTGGGCCATAACTAAAACCGGTTAAAGATACGCGACTGCCGCTTGCATCATTAAATTCTACGAGCCAAATTACATAAGTATACCAATTTTCATAATGTTTGAACAACTATTACGGTGTCCAGAAGGAAAAGTCTAAAAATTGAAAAAATCGTAAGGGGTACCCCTTTGGATTTTTTCAATTTTTCGTTTTTGGGCCATAACTCATAAACGGTTAAAGATACGCGACTGCAGCTTGCAGCATTAAATTCTACGAGCAAAATTACATAAGTATACCGATTTTCATAATGTTTGAACAACTATTACAGTCTCCAGAAGGAAAAGTCTAAAAATTGAAAAAATCGTAAGGGGTACCCCTTTGGATTTTTTCAATTTTTCGTTTTTTTGCCATAACTCAAAAACGGTTAAAGATACGCGACTGCCGCTTGCATCATTAAATTCTACGAGCCAAATTACATAAGTATACCAATTTTCATAATGTTTGAACAACTATTACGGTCTCCAGAAGGAAAAGTCTAAAAATTGAAAAAATCGTAAGGGGTACCCCTTCGGATTTTTTCAATTTTTCGTTTTCGGGGCATAACTCAAAAACGGTCAATGATACGCGCCTGCCGCTTGCACCATTAAATTCTACGAGCAAAATTACATAAGTATACCAATATTCGTAATGTTTGAACAACTATTACGGTCTCCAGAAGGAAAAGTCTAAAAATTGAAAAAATCGTAAGGGGTACCCCTTTGGATTTTTTCAATTTTTCGTTTTTGGGCCATAACTAAAACCGGTTAAAGATACGCGACTGCCGCTTGCATCATTAAATTCTACGAGCCAAATTACATAAGTATACCAATTTTCATAATGTTTGAACAACTATTACGGTGTCCAGAAGGAAAAGTCTAAAAATTGAAAAAATCGTAAGGGGTACCCCTTTGGATTTTTTCAATTTTTCGTTTTTGGGCCATAACTCATAAACGGTTAAAGATACGCGACTGCAGCTTGCACCATTAAATTCTACGAGCAAAATTACATAAGTATACCGATTTTCATAATGTTTGAACAACTATTACGGTCTCCAGAAGGAAAAGTCTAAAAATTGAAAAAATCGTAAGGGGTACCCCTTTGGATTTTTTCAAACGGTTAAAGATACGCGACTGCCGCTTGCACCATTAAATTCTACGAGAAAAATTACATAAGTATACCGATTTTCATAATGTTTGAACAACTATTACGGTCTCCAGAAGGAAAAGTCTAAAAATTGAAAAAATCGTAAGGGGTACCCCTTTGGATTTTTTCAATTTTTCGTTTTTGGGCCATAACTCATAAACGGTTAAAGATACGCGACTGCAGCTTGCACCATTAAATTCTACGAGCAAAATTACATAAGTATACCGATTTTCATAATGTTTGAACAACTATTACGGTCTCCAGAAGGAAAAGTCTAAAAATTGAAAAAATCGTAAGGGGTACCCCTTTGGATTTTTTCAACTTTTCGTTTTTGTGCCATAACTCAAAAACGGTTAAAGATACGCGACTGCCGCTTGCACCATTAAATTCTACGAGCAAAATTACATAAGTATACCAATTTTCATAATGTTTGAACAACAATTACGGTCTCCAGAAGGAAAAGTATAAAAATTGAAAAAATCGTAAGGGGTACCCCTTCGGATTTTTTCAATTTTTCGTTTTCGGGGCATAACTCAAAAACGGTCAATGATACGCGCCTGCCGCTTGCACCATTAAATTCTACGAGCAAAATTACATAAGTATACCAATATTCGTAATGTTTGAACAACTATTACGGTCTCCAGAAGGAAAAGTCTAAAAATTGAAAAAATCGTAAGGGGTACCCCTTTGGATTTTTTCAATTTTTCGTTTTTGGGCCATAACTCAAAAACGGTTAAATATAAGCGACTGCCGCTTGCACCATTAAATTCTACGAGCAAAATTACATAAGTATACCGATTTTCATAATGTTTGAACAACTATTACGGTCTCCAGAAGGAAAAGTCTAAAAATTGAAAAAATCGTAAGGGGTACCCCTTTGGATTTTTTCAACTTTTCGTTTTTGTGCCATAACTCAAAAACGGTTAAAGATACGCGACTGCCGCTTGCACCATTAAATTCTACGAGCAAAATTACTTAAGTATACCAATTTTCATAATGTTTGAACAACAATTACGGTCTCCAGAAGGAAAAGTATAAAAATTGAAAAAATCGTAAGGGGTACCCCTTCGGATTTTTTCAATTTTTCGTTTTCGGGGCATAACTCAAAAACGGTCAATGATACGCGCCTGCCGCTTGCACCATTAAATTCTACGAGCAAAATTACATAAGTATACCAATATTCGTAATGTTTGAACAACTATTACGGTCTCCAGAAGGAAAAGTCTAAAAATTGAAAAAATCGTAAGGGGTACCCCTTTGGATTTTTTCAATTTTTCGTTTTTGGGCCATAACTCAAAAACGGTTAAATATAAGCGACTGCCGCTTGCACCATTTAATTCTACGAGCAAAATTACATAAGTATACCGATTTTCATAATGTTTGAACAACTATTACGGTCTCCAGAAGGAAAAGTCTAAAAATTGAAAAAATCGTAAGGGGTACCCCTTCGGATTTTTTCAATTTTTCGTTTTTGGGCCATAACTCAAAAACGGTTAAAGATACGCGACTGCCGCTTGCAGCATTAAATTCTACGAGCAAAATTACATAAGTATACCGATTTTCATAATGTTTGAACAACTATTACAGTCTCCAGAAGGAAAAGTCTAAAAATTGAAAAAATCGTAAGGGGTACCCCTTTGGATTTTTTCAATTTTTCGTTTTTTTGCCATAACTCAAAAACGGTTAAAGATACGCGACTGCCGCTTGCATCATTAAATTCTACGAGCCAAATTACATAAGTATACCAATTTTCATAATGTTTGAACAACTATTACGGTGTCCAGAAGGAAAAGTCTAAAAATTGAAAAAATCGTAAGGGGTACCCCTTTGGATTTTTTCAATTTTTCGTTTTTGGGCCATAACTCATAAACGGTTAAAGATACGCGACTGCAGCTTGCACCATTAAATTCTACGAGCAAAATTACATAAGTATACCGATTTTCATAATGTTTGAACAACTATTACGGTCTCCAGAAGGAAAAGTCTAAAAATTGAAAAAATCGTAAGGGGTACCCCTTTGGATTTTTTAAATTTTTCGTTTTTTTGCCATAACTCAAAAACGGTTAAAGATACGCGACTGCCGCTTGCATCATTAAATTCTACGAGCCAAATTACATAAGTATACCAATTTTCATAATGTTTGAACAACTATTACGGTGTCCAGAAGGAAAAGTCTAAAAATTGAAAAAATCGTAAGGGGTACCCCTTTGGATTTTGTCAATTTTTCGTTTTTGGGCCATAACTCAAAACCGGTTAAAGATACGCGACTGCAGCTTGCACCATTAAATTCTACGAGCAAAATTACATAAGTATACCGATTTTCATAATGTTTGAACAACTATTACGGTCTCCAGAAGGAAAAGTCTAAAAATTGAAAAAATCGTAAGGGGTACCCCTTCGGATTTTTTCAATTTTTCGTTTTTGGGCCATAACTCATAAACGGTTAAAGATACGTGACTGCAGCTTGCACCATTAAATTCTACGAGCCAAATTACATAAGTATACCAATTTTCATAATGTTTGAACAACTATTACGGTCTCCAGAAGGAAAAGTCTAAAAATTGAAAAAATCGTAAGGGGTACCCCTTTGGATTTTTTCAATTTTTCGTTTTTGGGCCATAACTCAAAAACGGTTAAATATAAGCGACTGCCGCTTGCACCATTAAATTCTACGAGCAAAATTACATAAGTATACCAATTTTCATAATGTTTGAACAACAATTACGGTCTCCAGAAGGAAAAGTATAAAAATTGAAAAAATCGTAAGGGGTACCCCTTCGGATTTTTTCAATTTTTCGTTTTCGGGGCATAACTCAAAAACGGTCAATGATACGCGCCTGCCGCTTGCACCATTAAATTCTACGAGCAAAATTACATAAGTATACCAATATTCGTAATGTTTGAACAACTATTACGGTCTCCAGAAGGAAAAGTCTAAAAATTGAAAAAATCGTAAGGGGTACCCCTTTGGATTTTTTCAATTTTTCGTTTTTGGGCCATAACTCAAAAACGGTTAAATATAAGCGACTGCCGCTTGCACCATTAAATTCTACGAGCAAAATTACATAAGTATACCGATTTTCATAATGTTTGAACAACTATTACGGTCTCCAGAAGGAAAAGTCTAAAAATTGAAAAAATCGTAAGGGGTACCCCTTCGGATTTTTTCAATTTTTCGTTTTCGGGGCATAACTCAAAAACGGTCAATGATACGCGCCTGCCGCTTGCACCATTAAATTCTACGAGCAAAATTACATAAGTATACCGATTTTCATAATGTTTGAACAACTATTACGGTCTCCAGAAGGAAAAGTCTAAAAATTGAAAAAATCGTAAGGGGTACCCCTTTGGATTTTTTTAATTTTTCGTTTTTTTGCCATAACTCAAAAACGGTTAAAGATACGCGACTGCCGCTTGCATCATTAAATTCTACGAGCCAAATTACATAAGTATACCAATTTTCATAATGTTTGAACAACTATTACGGTGTCCAGAAGGAAAAGTCTAAAAATTGAAAAAATCGTAAGGGGTACCCCTTTGGATTTTTTCAATTTTTCGTTTTTGGGCCATAACTCAAAACCGGTTAAAGATACGCGACTGCAGCTTGCACCATTAAATTCTACGAGCAAAATTACATAAGTATACCGATTTTCATAATGTTTGAACAACTATTACGGTCTCCAGAAGGAAAAGTCTAAAAATTGAAAAAATCGTAAGGGGTACCCCTTCGGATTTTTTCAATTTTTCGTTTTTGGGCCATAACTCATAAACGGTTAAAGATACGTGACTGCAGCTTGCACCATTAAATTCTACGAGCCAAATTACATAAGTATACCAATTTTCATAATGTTTGAACAACTATTACGGTCTCCAGAAGGAAAAGTCTAAAAATTGAAAAAATCGTAAGGGGTACCCCTTTGGATTTTTTCAATTTTTCGTTTTTGGGCCATAACTCAAAAACGGTTAAATATAAGCGACTGCCGCTTGCACCATTAAATTCTACGAGCAAAATTACATAAGTATACCAATTTTCATAATGTTTGAACAACTATTACGGTCTCCAGAAGGAAAAGTCTAAAAATTGAAAAAATCGTAAGGGGTACCCCTTCGGATTTTTTCAATTTTTCGTTTTCGGGGCATAACTCAAAAACGGTCAATGATACGCGCCTGCCGCTTGCACCATTAAATTCTACGAGCAAAATTACATAAGTATACCAATATTCGTAATGTTTGAACAACTATTACGGTCTCCAGAAGGAAAAGTCTAAAAATTGAAAAAATCGTAAGGGGTACCCCTTTGGATTTTTTCAATTTTTCGTTTTTGGGCCATAACTCAAAAACGGTTAAATATAAGCGACTGCCGCTTGCACCATTAAATTCTACGAGCAAAATTACATAAGTATACCGATTTTCATAATGTTTGAACAACTATTACGGTCTCCAGAAGGAAAAGTCTAAAAATTGAAAAAATCGTAAGGGGTACCCCTTCGGATTTTTTCAATTTTTCGTTTTCGGGGCATAACTCAAAAACGGTCAATGATACGCGCCTGCCGCTTGCACCATTAAATTCTACGAGCAAAATTACATAAGTATACCAATATTCGTAATGTTTGAACAACTATTACGGTCTCCAGAAGGAAAAGTCTAAAAATTGAAAAAATCGTAAGGGGTACCCCTTTGGATTTTTTCAATTTTTCGTTTTTTTGCCATAACTCAAAAACGGTTAAAGATACGCGACTGCCGCTTGCATCATTAAATTCTACGAGCCAAATTACATAAGTATACCAATTTTCATAATGTTTGAACAACTATTACGGTCTCCAGAAGGAAAAGTCTAAAAATTGAAAAAATCGTAAGGGGTACCCCTTTGGATTTTTTCAATTTTTCGTTTTTGGGCCATAACTCATAAACGGTTAAAGATACGCGACTGCAGCTTGCACCATTAAATTCTACGAGCAAAATTACATAAGTATACCGATTTTCATAATGTTTGAACAACTATTACGGTCTCCAGAAGGAAAAGTCTAAAAATTGAAAAAATCGTAAGGGGTACCCCTTTGGATTTTTTCAACTTTTCGTTTTTGTGCCATAACTCAAAAACGGTTAAAGATACGCGACTGCCGCTTGCACCATTAAATTCTACGAGCAAAATTACATAAGTATACCAATTTTCATAATGTTTGAACAACTATTACGGTGTCCAGAAGGAAAAGTCTAAAAATTGAAAAAATCGTAAGGGGTACCCCTTTGGATTTTTTCAATTTTTCGTTTTTGGGCCATAACTCAAAACCGGTTAAAGATACGCGACTGCAGCTTGCACCATTAAATTCTACGAGCAAAATTACATAAGTATACCGATTTTCATAATGTTTGAACAACTATTACGGTCTCCAGAAGGAAAAGTCTAAAAATTGAAAAAATCGTAAGGGGTACCCCTTCGGATTTTTTCAATTTTTCGTTTTTGGGCCATAACTCATAAACGGTTAAAGATACGTGACTGCAGCTTGCACCATTAAATTCTACGAGCCAAATTACATAAGTATACCAATTTTCATAATGTTTGAACAACTATTACGGTCTCCAGAAGGAAAAGTCTAAAAATTGAAAAAATCGTAAGGGGTACCCCTTTGGATTTTTTCAATTTTTCGTTTTTGGGCCATAACTCAAAAACGGTTAAATATAAGCGACTGCCGCTTGCACCATTAAATTCTACGAGCAAAATTACATAAGTATACCAATTTTCATAATGTTTGAACAACTATTACGGTCTCCAGAAGGAAAAGTCTAAAAATTGAAAAAATCGTAAGGGGTACCCCTTCGGATTTTTTCAATTTTTCGTTTTCGGGGCATAACTCAAAAACGGTCAATGATACGCGCCTGCCGCTTGCACCATTAAATTCTACGAGCAAAATTACATAAGTATACCAATATTCGTAATGTTTGAACAACTATTACGGTCTCCAGAAGGAAAAGTCTAAAAATTGAAAAAATCGTAAGGGGTACCCCTTTGGATTTTTTCAATTTTTCGTTTTTGGGCCATAACTCAAAAACGGTTAAATATAAGCGACTGCCGCTTGCACCATTAAATTCTACGAGCAAAATTACATAAGTATACCGATTTTCATAATGTTTGAACAACTATTACGGTCTCCAGAAGGAAAAGTCTAAAAATTGAAAAAATCGTAAGGGGTACCCCTTCGGATTTTTTCAATTTTTCGTTTTCGGGGCATAACTCAAAAACGGTCAATGATACGCGCCTGCCGCTTGCACCATTAAATTCTACGAGCAAAATTACATAAGTATACCAATATTCGTAATGTTTGAACAACTATTACGGTCTCCAGAAGGAAAAGTCTAAAAATTGAAAAAATCGTAAGGGGTACCCCTTTGGATTTTTTCAATTTTTCGTTTTTTTGCCATAACTCAAAAACGGTTAAAGATACGCGACTGCCGCTTGCATCATTAAATTCTACGAGCCAAATTACATAAGTATACCAATTTTCATAATGTTTGAACAACTATTACGGTCTCCAGAAGGAAAAGTCTAAAAATTGAAAAAATCGTAAGGGGTACCCCTTTGGATTTTTTCAATTTTTCGTTTTTGGGCCATAACTCATAAACGGTTAAAGATACGCGACTGCAGCTTGCACCATTAAATTCTACGAGCAAAATTACATAAGTATACCGATTTTCATAATGTTTGAACAACTATTACGGTCTCCAGAAGGAAAAGTCTAAAAATTGAAAAAATCGTAAAGGGTACCCCTTTGGATTTTTTCAAACGGTTAAAGATACGCGACTGCCGCTTGCACCATTAAATTCTACGAGAAAAATTACATAAGTATACCGATTTTCATAATGTTTGAACAACTATTACGGTCTCCAGAAGGAAAAGTCTAAAAATTGAAAAAATCGTAAGGGGTACCCCTTTGGATTTTTTCAATTTTTCGTTTTTGGGCCATAACTCATAAACGGTTAAAGATACGCGACTGCAGCTTGCACCATTAAATTCTACGAGCAAAATTACATAAGTATACCGATTTTCATAATGTTTGAACAACTATTACGGTCTCCAGAAGGAAAAGTCTAAAAATTGAAAAAATCGTAAGGGGTACCCCTTTGGATTTTTTCAACTTTTCGTTTTTGTGCCATAACTCAAAAACGGTTAAAGATACGCGACTGCCGCTTGCACCATTAAATTCTACGAGCAAAATTACATAAGTATACCAATTTTCATAATGTTTGAACAACAATTACGGTCTCCAGAAGGAAAAGTATAAAAATTGAAAAAATCGTAAGGGGTACCCCTTCGGATTTTTTCAGTTTTTCGTTTTCGGGGCATAACTCAAAAACGGTCAATGATACGCGCCTGCCGCTTGCACCATTAAATTCTACGAGCAAAATTACATAAGTATACCAATATTCGTAATGTTTGAACAACTATTACGGTCTCCAGAAGGAAAAGTCTAAAAATTGAAAAAATCGTAAGGGGTACCCCTTTGGATTTTTTCAATTTTTCGTTTTTGGGCCATAACTCAAAAACGGTTAAATATAAGCGACTGCCGCTTGCACCATTAAATTCTACGAGCAAAATTACATAAGTATACCAATATTCGTAATGTTTGAACAACTATTACGGTCTCCAGAAGGAAAAGTCTAAAAATTGAAAAAATCGTAAGGGGTACCCCTTTGGATTTTTTCAATTTTTCGTTTTTGGGCCATAACTCAAAAACGGTTAAATATAAGCGACTGCCGCTTGCACCATTAAATTCTACGAGCAAAATTACATAAGTATACCGATTTTCATAATGTTTGAACAACTATTACGGTCTCCAGAAGGAAAAGTCTAAAAATTGAAAAAATCGTAAGGGGTACCCCTTCGGATTTTTTCAATTTTTCGTTTTTGGGCCATAACTCAAAAACGGTTAAAGATACGCGACTGCCGCTTGCAGCATTAAATTCTACGAGCAAAATTACATAAGTATACCGATTTTCATAATGTTTGAACAACTATTACAGTCTCCAGAAGGAAAAGTCTAAAAATTGAAAAAATCGTAAGGGGTACCCCTTTGGATTTTTTCAATTTTTCGTTTTTTTGCCATAACTCAAAAACGGTTAAAGATACGCGACTGCCGCTTGCATCATTAAATTCTACGAGCCAAATTACATAAGTATACCAATTTTCATAATGTTTGAACAACTATTACGGTGTCCAGAAGGAAAAGTCTAAAAATTGAAAAAATCGTAAGGGGTACCCCTTTGGATTTTTTCAATTTTTCGTTTTTGGGCCATAACTCATAAACGGTTAAAGATACGCGACTGCAGCTTGCACCATTAAATTCTACGAGCAAAATTACATAAGTATACCGATTTTCATAATGTTTGAACAACTATTACGGTCTCCAGAAGGAAAAGTCTAAAAATTGAAAAAATCGTAAGGGGTACCCCTTCGGATTTTTTCAATTTTTCGTTTTTGGGCCATAACTCATAAACGGTTAAAGATACGTGACTGCAGCTTGCACCATTAAATTCTACGAGCCAAATTACATAAGTATACCAATTTTCATAATGTTTGAACAACTATTACGGTCTCCAGAAGGAAAAGTCTAAAAATTGAAAAAATCGTAAGGGGTACTTCTTTGGATTTTTTCAATTTTTCGTTTTTGGGCCATAACTCAAAAACGGTTAAATATAAGCGACTGCCGCTTGCACCATTAAATTCTACGAGCAAAATTACATAAGTATACCGATTTTCATAATGTTTGAACAACTATTACGGTCTCCAGAAGGAAAAGTCTAAAAATTGAAAAAATCGTAAGGGGTACCCCTTCGGATTTTTTCAATTTTTCGTTTTTGGGCCATAACTCAAAAGCGGTTAAAGATACGCGACTGCCGCTTGCACCATTAAATTCTACGAGAAAAATTACATAAGTATACCGATTTTCATAATGTTTGAACAACTATTACGGTCTCCAGAAGGAAAAGTCTAAAAATTGAAAAAATCGTAAGGGGTACCCCTTTGGATTTTTTCAACTTTTCGTTTTTGTGCCATAACTCAAAAACGGTTAAAGATACGCGACTGCCGCTTGCACCATTAAATTCTACGAGCAAAATTACATAAGTATACCAATTTTCATAATGTTTGAACAACAATTACGGTCTCCAGAAGGAAAAGTATAAAAATTGAAAAAATCGTAAGGGGTACCCCTTCGGATTTTTTCAATTTTTCGTTTTCGGGGCATAACTCAAAAACGGTCAATGATACGCGACTGCCGCTTGCACCATTAAATTCTACGAGCAAAATTACATAAGTATACCAATATTCGTAATGTTTGAACAACTATTACGGTCTCCAGAAGGAAAAGTCTAAAAATTGAAAAAATCGTAAGGGGTACCCCTTTGGATTTTTTCAATTTTTCGTTTTTGGGCCATAACTCAAAAACGGTTAAATATAAGCGACTGCCGCTTGCACCATTAAATTCTACGAGCAAAATTACATAAGTATACCGATTTTCATAATGTTTGAACAACTATTACGGTCTCCAGAAGGAAAAGTCTAAAAATTGAAAAAATCGTAAGGGGTACCCCTTCGGATTTTTTCAATTTTTCGTTTTTGGGCCATAACTCAAAAGCGGTTAAAGATACGCGACTGCCGCTTGCACTATTAAATTCTACGAGAAAAATTACATAAGTATACCGATTTTCATAATGTTTGAACAACTATTACGGTCTCCAGAAGGAAAAGTCTAAAAATTGAAAAAATCGTAAGGGGTACCCCTTTGGATTTTTTCAACTTTTCGTTTTTGTGCCATAACTCAAAAACGGTTAAAGATACGCGACTGCCGCTTGCACCATTAAATTCTACGAGCAAAATTACATAAGTATACCAATTTTCATAATGTTTGAACAACAATTACGGTCTCCAGAAGGAAAAGTATAAAAATTGAAAAAATCGTAAGGGGTACCCCTTCGGATTTTTTCAATTTTTCGTTTTCGGGGCATACCTCAAAAACGGTCAATGATACGCGCCTGCCGCTTGCACCATTAAATTCTACGAGCAAAATTACATAAGTATACCAATATTCGTAATGTTTGAACAACTATTACGGTCTCCAGAAGGAAAAGTCTAAAAATTGAAAAAATCGTAAGGGGTACCCCTTTGGATTTTTTCAATTTTTCGTTTTTGGGCCATAACTCAAAAACGGTTAAATATAAGCGACTGCCGCTTGCACCATTAAATTCTACGAGCAAAATTACATAAGTATACCGATTTTCATAATGTTTGAACAACTATTACGGTCTCCAGAAGGAAAAGTCTAAAAATTGAAAAAATCGTAAGGGGTACCCCTTCGGATTTTTTCAATTTTTCGTTTTTGGGCCATAACTCAAAAGCGGTTAAAGATACGCGACTGCCGCTTGCACTATTAAATTCTACGAGAAAAATTACATAAGTATACCGATTTTCATAATGTTTGAACAACTATTACGGTCTCCAGAAGGAAAAGTCTAAAAATTGAAAAAATCGTAAGGGGTACCCCTTTGGATTTTTTCAACTTTTCGTTTTTGTGCCATAACTCAAAAACGGTTAAAGATACGCGACTGCCGCTTGCACCATTAAATTCTACGAGCAAAATTACATAAGTATACCAATTTTCATAATGTTTGAACAACAATTACGGTCTCCAGAAGGAAAAGTATAAAAATTGAAAAAATCGTAAGGGGTACCCCTTCGGATTTTTTCAATTTTTCGTTTTCGGGGCATAACTCAAAAACGGTCAATGATACGCGCCTGCCGCTTGCACCATTAAATTCTACGAGCAAAATTACATAAGTATACCAATATTCGTAATGTTTGAACAACTATTACGGTCTCCAGAAGGAAAAGTCTAAAAATTGAAAAAATCGTAAGGGGTACCCCTTTGGATTTTTTCAATTTTTCGTTTTTGGGCCATAACTCAAAAACGGTTAAATATAAGCGACTGCCGCTTGCACCATTAAATTCTACGAGCAAAATTACATAAGTATACCGATTTTCATAATGTTTGAACAACTATTACGGTCTCCAGAAGGAAAAGTATAAAAATTGAAAAAATCGTAAGGGGTACCCCTTCGGATTTTTTCAATTTTTCGTTTTTGGGCCATAACTCAAAAACGGTCAATGATACGCGACTGCCGCTTGCACCATTAAATTCTACGAGCAAAATTACATAAGTATACCAATATTCGTAATGTTTGAACAACTATTACGGTCTCCAGAAGGAAAAGTCTAAAAATTGAAAAAATCGTAAGGGGTACCCCTTTGGATTTTTTCAATTTTTCGTTTTTGGGCCATAACTCAAAAACGGTTAAATATAAGCGACTGCCGCTTGCACCATTAAATTCTACGAGCAAAATTACATAAGTATACCGATTTTCATAATGTTTGAACAACTATTACGGTCTCCAGAAGGAAAAGTCTAAAAATTGAAAAAATCGTAAGGGGTACCCCTTCGGATTTTTTCAATTTTTCGTTTTTGGGCCATAACTCAAAAGCGGTTAAAGATACGCGACTGCCGCTTGCACTATTAAATTCTACGAGAAAAATTACATAAGTATACCGATTTTCATAATGTTTGAACAACTATTACGGTCTCCAGAAGGAAAAGTCTAAAAATTGAAAAAATCGTAAGGGGTACCCCTTTGGATTTTTTCAACTTTTCGTTTTTGTGCCATAACTCAAAAACGGTTAAAGATACGCGACTGCCGCTTGCACCATTAAATTCTACGAGCAAAATTACATAAGTATACCAATTTTCATAATGTTTGAACAACAATTACGGTCTCCAGAAGGAAAAGTATAAAAATTGAAAAAATCGTAAGGGGTACCCCTTCGGATTTTTTCAATTTTTCGTTTTCGGGGCATACCTCAAAAACGGTCAATGATACGCGCCTGCCGCTTGCACCATTAAATTCTACGAGCAAAATTACATAAGTATACCAATATTCGTAATGTTTGAACAACTATTACGGTCTCCAGAAGGAAAAGTCTAAAAATTGAAAAAATCGTAAGGGGTACCCCTTTGGATTTTTTCAATTTTTCGTTTTTGGGCCATAACTCAAAAACGGTTAAATATAAGCGACTGCCGCTTGCACCATTAAATTCTACGAGCAAAATTACATAAGTATACCGATTTTCATAATGTTTGAACAACTATTACGGTCTCCAGAAGGAAAAGTCTAAAAATTGAAAAAATCGTAAGGGGTACCCCTTCGGATTTTTTCAATTTTTCGTTTTTGGGCCATAACTCAAAAGCGGTTAAAGATACGCGACTGCCGCTTGCACTATTAAATTCTACGAGAAAAATTACATAAGTATACCGATTTTCATAATGTTTGAACAACTATTACGGTCTCCAGAAGGAAAAGTCTAAAAATTGAAAAAATCGTAAGGGGTACCCCTTTGGATTTTTTCAACTTTTCGTTTTTGTGCCATAACTCAAAAACGGTTAAAGATACGCGACTGCCGCTTGCACCATTAAATTCTACGAGCAAAATTACATAAGTATACCAATTTTCATAATGTTTGAACAACAATTACGGTCTCCAGAAGGAAAAGTATAAAAATTGAAAAAATCGTAAGGGGTACCCCTTCGGATTTTTTCAATTTTTCGTTTTCGGGGCATAACTCAAAAACGGTCAATGATACGCGCCTGCCGCTTGCACCATTAAATTCTACGAGCAAAATTACATAAGTATACCAATATTCGTAATGTTTGAACAACTATTACGGTCTCCAGAAGGAAAAGTCTAAAAATTGAAAAAATCGTAAGGGGTACCCCTTTGGATTTTTTCAATTTTTCGTTTTTGGGCCATAACTCAAAAACGGTTAAATATAAGCGACTGCCGCTTGCACCATTAAATTCTACGAGCAAAATTACATAAGTATACCGATTTTCATAATGTTTGAACAACTATTACGGTCTCCAGAAGGAAAAGTCTAAAAATTGAAAAAATCGTAAGGGGTACCCCTTCGGATTTTTTCAATTTTTCGTTTTTGGGCCATAACTCAAAAGCGGTTAAAGATACGCGACTGCCGCTTGCACCATTAAATTCTACGAGAAAAATTACATAAGTATACCGATTTTCATAATGTTTGAACAACTATTACGGTCTCCAGAAGGAAAAGTCTAAAAATTGAAAAAATCGTAAGGGGTACCCCTTTGGATTTTTTCAACTTTTCGTTTTCGGGTGGCATAACTCAAAAACGGTCAATGATACGCGCCTGCCGCTTGCACCATTAAATTCTACGAGCAAAATTACATAAGTATACCAATTTTCATAATGTTTGAACAACAATTACGGTCTCCAGAAGGAAAAGTATAAAAATTGAAAAAATCGTAAGGGGTACCCCTTCGGATTTTTTCAATTTTTCGTTTTCGGGGCATAACTCAAAAACGGTCAATGATACGCGCCTGCCGCTTGCACCATTAAATTCTACGAGCAAAATTACATAAGTATACCGATTTTCATAATGTTTGAACAACTATTACGGTCTCCAGAAGGAAAAGTCTAAAAATTGAAAAAATCGTAAGGGGTACCCCTTCGGATTTTTTCAATTTTTCGTTTTTGGGCCATAACTCAAAAACGGTTAAATATAAGCGACTGCCGCTTGCACCATTAAATTCTACGAGCAAAATTACATAAGTATACCGATTTTCATAATGTTTGAACAACTATTACGGTCTCCAGAAGGAAAAGTCTAAAAATTGAAAAAATCGTAAGGGGTACCCCTTTGGATTTTTTCAACTTTTCGTTTTTGTGTCATAACTCAAAAACGGTTAAAGATACGCGACTGCCGCTTGCACCATTAAATTCTACGAGCAAAATTACATAAGTATACCAATTTTCATAATGTTTGAACAACAATTACGGTCTCCAGAAGGAAAAGTATAAAAATTGAAAAAATCGTAAGGGGTACCCCTTCGGATTTTTTCAATTTTTCGTTTTCGGGGCATAACTCAAAAACGGTCAATGATACGCGCCTGCCGCTTGCACCATTAAATTCTACGAGCAAAATTACATAAGTATACCAATATTCGTAATGTTTGAACAACTATTACGGTCTCCAGAAGGAAAAGTCTAAAAATTGAAAAAATCGTAAGGGGTACCCCTTTGGATTTTTTCAATTTTTCGTTTTTGGGCCATAACTCAAAAACGGTTAAATATAAGCGACTGCCGCTTGCACCATTAAATTCTACGAGCAAAATTACATAAGTATACCGATTTTCATAATGTTTGAACAACTATTACGGTCTCCAGAAGGAAAAGTCTAAAAATTGAAAAAATCGTAAGGGGTACCCCTTTGGATATTTTCAACTTTTCGTTTTTGTGCCATAACTCAAAAACGGTTAAAGATACGCGACTGCCGCTTGCACCATTAAATTCTACGAGCAAAATTACATAAGTATACCAATTTTCATAATGTTTGAACAACAATTACGGTCTCCAGAAGGAAAAGTATAAAAATTGAAAAAATCGTAAGGGGTACCCCTTCGGATTTTTTCAATTTTTCGTTTTCGGGGCATAACTCAAAAACGGTCAATGATACGCGCCTGCCGCTTGCACCATTAAATTCTACGAGCAAAATTACATAAGTATACCAATATTCGTAATGTTTGAACAACTATTACGGTCTCCAGAAGGAAAAGTCTAAAAATTGAAAAAATCGTAAGGGGTACCCCTTTGGATTTTTTCAATTTTTCGTTTTTGGGCCATAACTCAAAAACGGTTAAATATAAGCGACTGCCGCTTGCACCATTAAATTCTACGAGCAAAATTACATAAGTATACCGATTTTCATAATGTTTGAACAACTATTACGGCCTCCAGAAGGAAAAGTCTAAAAATTGAAAAAATCGTAAGGGGTACCCCTTCGGATTTTTTCAATTTTTCGTTTTTGGGCCATAACTCAAAAGCGGTTAAAGATACGCGACTGCCGCTTGCACCATTAAATTCTACGAGAAAAATTACATAAGTATACCGATTTTCATAATGTTTGAACAACTATTACGGTCTCCAGAAGGAAAAGTCTAAAAATTGAAAAAATCGTAAGGGGTACCCCTTTGGATTTTTTCAACTTTTCGTTTTTGTGCCATAACTCAAAAACGGTTAAAGATACGCGACTGCCGCTTGCACCATTAAATTCTACGAGCAAAATTACATAAGTATACCAATTTTCATAATGTTTGAACAACAATTACGGTCTCCAGAAGGAAAAGTATAAAAATTGAAAAAATCGTAAGGGGTACCCCTTCGGATTTTTTCAATTTTTCGTTTTCGGGGCATAACTCAAAAACGGTCAATGATACGCGCCTGCCGCTTGCACCATTAAATTCTACGAGCAAAATTACATAAGTATACCGATTTTCATAATGTTTGAACAACTATTACGGTCTCCAGAAGGAAAAGTCTAAAAATTGAAAAAATCGTAAGGGGTACCCCTTCGGATTTTTTCAATTTTTCGTTTTTGGGCCATAACTCAAAAGCGGTTAAAGATACGCGACTGCCGCTTGCACCATTAAATTCTACGAGAAAAATTACATAAGTATACCGATTTTCATAATGTTTGAACAACTATTACGGTCTCCAGAAGGAAAAGTCTAAAAATTGAAAAAATCGTAAGGGGTACCCCTTTGGATTTTTTCAACTTTTCGTTTTTGTGTCATAACTCAAAAACGGTTAAAGATACGCGACTGCCGCTTGCACCATTAAATTCTACGAGCAAAATTACATAAGTATATCAATTTTCATAATGTTTGAACAACAATTACGGTCTCCAGAAGGAAAAGTATAAAAATTGAAAAAATCGTAAGGGGTACCCCTTCGGATTTTTTCAATTTTTCGTTTTCGGGGCATAACTCAAAAACGGTCAATGATACGCGCCTGCCGCTTGCACCATTAAATTCTACGAGCAAAATTACATAAGTATACCAATATTCGTAATGTTTGAACAACTATTACGGTCTCCAGAAGGAAAAGTCTAAAAATTGAAAAAACCGTAAGGGGTACCCCTTTGGATTTTTTCAATTTTTCGTTTTTGGGCCATAACTCAAAAACGGTTAAATATAAGCGACTGCCGCTTGCACCATTAAATTCTACGAGCAAAATTACATAAGTATACCGATTTTCATAATGTTTGAACAACTATTACGGTCTCCAGAAGGAAAAGTCTAAAAATTGAAAAAATCGTAAGGGGTACCCTTTTGGATTTTTTCAACTTTTCGTTTTTGTGTCATAACTCAAAAACGGTTAAAGATACGCGACTGCCGCTTGCACCATTAAATTCTACGAGCAAAATTACATAAGTATACCAATTTTCATAATGTTTGAACAACAATTACGGTCTCCAGAAGGAAAAGTATAAAAATTGAAAAAATCGTAAGGGGTACCCCTTCGGATTTTTTCAATTTTTCGTTTTCGGGGCATAACTCAAAAACGGTCAATGATACGCGCCTGCCGCTTGCACCATTAAATTCTACGAGCAAAATTACATAAGTATACCAATATTCGTAATGTTTGAACAACTATTACGGTCTCCAGAAGGAAAAGTCTAAAAATTGAAAAAATCGTAAGGGGTACCCCTTTGGATTTTTTCAATTTTTCGTTTTTGGGCCATAACTCAAAAACGGTTAAATATAAGCGACTGCCGCTTGCACCATTAAATTCTACGAGCAAAATTACATAAGTATACCGATTTTCATAATGTTTGAACAACTATTACGGTCTCCAGAAGGAAAAGTCTAAAAATTGAAAAAATCGTAAGGGGTACCCCTTCGGATTTTTTCAATTTTTCGTTTTTGGGCCATAACTCAAAAGCGGTTAAAGATACGCGACTGCCGCTTGCACCATTAAATTCTACGAGCAAAATTACATAAGTATACCAATTTTCATAATGTTTGAACAACAATTACGGTCTCCAGAAGGAAAAGTATAAAAATTGAAAAAATCGTAAGGGGTACCCCTTCGGATTTTTTCAATTTTTCGTTTTCGGGGCATAACTCAAAAACGGTCAATGATACGCGCCTGCCGCTTGCACCATTAAATTCTACGAGCAAAATTACATAAGTATACCAATATTCGTAATGTTTGAACAACTATTACGGTCTCCAGAAGGAAAAGTCTAAAAATTGAAAAAATCGTAAGGGGTACCCCTTTGGATTTTTTCAATTTTTCGTTTTTGGGCCATAACTCAAAAACGGTTAAATATAAGCGACTGCCGCTTGCACCATTAAATTCTACGAGCAAAATTACATAAGTATACCGATTTTCATAATGTTTGAACAACTATTACGGTCTCCAGAAGGAAAAGTCTAAAAATTGAAAAAATCGTAAGGGGCACCCCTTCGGATTTTTTCAATTTTTCGTTTTTGGGCCATAACTCAAAAGCGGTTAAAGATACGCGACTGCCGCTTGCACCATTAAATTCTACGAGAAAAATTACATAAGTATACCGATTTTCATAATGTTTGAACAACTATTACGGTCTCCAGAAGGAAAAGTCTAAAAATTGAAAAAATCGTAAGGGGTACCCCTTTGGATTTTTTCAACTTTTCGTTTTTGTGCCATAACTCAAAAACGGTTAAAGATACGCGACTGCCGCTTGCACCATTAAATTCTACGAGCAAAATTACATAAGTATACCAATTTTCATAATGTTTGAACAACAATTACGGTCTCCAGAAGGAAAAGTATAAAAATTGAAAAAATCGTAAGGGGTACCCCTTCGGATTTTTTCAATTTTTCGTTTTCGGGGCATAACTCAAAAACGGTCAATGATACGCGCTTGCCGCTTGCACCATTAAATTCTACGAGCAAAATTACATAAGTATACCAATATTCGTAATGTTTGAACAACTATTACGGTCTCCAGAAGGAAAAGTCTAAAAATTGAAAAAACCGTAAGGGGTACCCCTTTGGATTTTTTCAATTTTTCGTTTTTGGGCCATAACTCAAAAACGGTTAAATATAAGCGACTGCCGCTTGCACCATTAAATTCTACGAGCAAAATTACATAAGTATACCGATTTTCATAATGTTTGAACAACTATTACGGTCTCCAGAAGGAAAAGTCTAAAAATTGAAAAAATCGTAAGGGGTACCCCTTCGGATTTTTTCAATTTTTCGTTTTTGGGCCATAACTCAAAAACGGTTAAAGATACGCGACTGCCGCTTGCACCATTAAATTCTACGAGCAAAATTACATAAGTATACCGATTTTCATAATGTTTGAACAACTATTACAGTCTCCAGAAGGAAAAGTCTAAAAATTGAAAAAATCGTAAGGGGTACCCCTTTGGATTTTTTTAATTTTTCGTTTTTGGGCCATAACTCAAAAACGGTTAAAGATACGCGACTGCCGCTTGCATCATTAAATTCTACGAGCCAAATTACATAAGTATACCAATTTTCATAATGTTTGAACAACTATTACGGTCTCCAGAAGGAAAAGTCTAAAAATTGAAAAAATCGTAAGGGGTACCCCTTTGGATTTTTTCAATTTTTCGTTTTTGGGCCATAACTAAAACCGGTTAAAGATACGCGACTGCCGCTTGCACCATTAAATTCTACGAGCAAAATTACATAAGTATACCGATTTTCATAATGTTTGAACAACTATTACGGTCTCCAGAAGGAAAAGTCTAAAAATTGAAAAAATCGTAAGGGGTACCCCTTTGGATTTTTTTAATTTTTCGTTTTTTTGCCATAACTCAAAAACGGTTAAAGATACGCGACTGCCGCTTGCATCATTAAATTCTACGAGCAAATTACATAAGTATACCAATTTTCATAATGTTTGAACAACTATTACGGTGTCCAGAAGGAAAAGTCTAAAAATTGAAAAAATCGTAAGGGGTACCCCTTTGGATTTTTTCAATTTTTCGTTTTTGGGCCATAACTCATAAACGGTTAAAGATACGCGACTGCAGCTTGCACCATTAAATTCTACGAGCAAAATTACATAAGTATACCGATTTTCATAATGTTTGAACAACTATTACGGTCTCCAGAAGGAAAAGTCTAAAAATTGAAAAAATCGTAAGGGGTACCCCTTCGGATTTTTTCAATTTTTCGTTTTTGGGCCATAACTCATAAACGGTTAAAGATACGTGACTGCAGCTTGCACCATTAAATTCTACGAGCCAAATTACATAAGTATACCAATTTTCATAATGTTTGAACAACTATTACGGTCTCCAGAAGGAAAAGTCTAAAAATTGAAAAAATCGTAAGGGGTACTTCTTTGGATTTTTTCAATTTTTCGTTTTTGGGCCATAACTCAAAAACGGTTAAATATAAGCGACTGCCGCTTGCACCATTAAATTCTACGAGCAAAATTACATAAGTATACCGATTTTCATAATGTTTGAACAACTATTACGGTCTCCAGAAGGAAAAGTCTAAAAATTGAAAAAATCGTAAGGGGTACCCCTTCGGATTTTTTCAATTTTTCGTTTTTGGGCCATAACTCAAAAGCGGTTAAAGATACGCGACTGCCGCTTGCACCATTAAATTCTACGAGAAAAATTACATAAGTATACCGATTTTCATAATGTTTGAACAACTATTACGGTCTCCAGAAGGAAAAGTCTAAAAATTGAAAAAATCGTAAGGGGTACCCCTTTGGATTTTTTCAACTTTTCGTTTTTGTGCCATAACTCAAAAACGGTTAAAGATACGCGACTGCCGCTTGCACCATTAAATTCTACGAGCAAAATTACATAAGTATACCAATTTTCATAATGTTTGAACAACAATTACGGTCTCCAGAAGGAAAAGTATAAAAATTGAAAAAATCGTAAGGGGTACCCCTTCGGATTTTTTCAATTTTTCGTTTTCGGGGCATAACTCAAAAACGGTCAATGATACGCGACTGCCGCTTGCACCATTAAATTCTACGAGCAAAATTACATAAGTATACCAATATTCGTAATGTTTGAACAACTATTACGGTCTCCAGAAGGAAAAGTCTAAAAATTGAAAAAATCGTAAGGGGTACCCCTTTGGATTTTTTCAATTTTTCGTTTTTGGGCCATAACTCAAAAACGGTTAAATATAAGCGACTGCCGCTTGCACCATTAAATTCTACGAGCAAAATTACATAAGTATACCGATTTTCATAATGTTTGAACAACTATTACGGTCTCCAGAAGGAAAAGTCTAAAAATTGAAAAAATCGTAAGGGGTACCCCTTCGGATTTTTTCAATTTTTCGTTTTTGGGCCATAACTCAAAAGCGGTTAAAGATACGCGACTGCCGCTTGCACTATTAAATTCTACGAGAAAAATTACATAAGTATACCGATTTTCATAATGTTTGAACAACTATTACGGTCTCCAGAAGGAAAAGTCTAAAAATTGAAAAAATCGTAAGGGGTACCCCTTTGGATTTTTTCAACTTTTCGTTTTTGTGCCATAACTCAAAAACGGTTAAAGATACGCGACTGCCGCTTGCACCATTAAATTCTACGAGCAAAATTACATAAGTATACCAATTTTCATAATGTTTGAACAACAATTACGGTCTCCAGAAGGAAAAGTATAAAAATTGAAAAAATCGTAAGGGGTACCCCTTCGGATTTTTTCAATTTTTCGTTTTCGGGGCATACCTCAAAAACGGTCAATGATACGCGCCTGCCGCTTGCACCATTAAATTCTACGAGCAAAATTACATAAGTATACCAATATTCGTAATGTTTGAACAACTATTACGGTCTCCAGAAGGAAAAGTCTAAAAATTGAAAAAATCGTAAGGGGTACCCCTTTGGATTTTTTCAATTTTTCGTTTTTGGGCCATAACTCAAAAACGGTTAAATATAAGCGACTGCCGCTTGCACCATTAAATTCTACGAGCAAAATTACATAAGTATACCGATTTTCATAATGTTTGAACAACTATTACGGTCTCCAGAAGGAAAAGTCTAAAAATTGAAAAAATCGTAAGGGGTACCCCTTCGGATTTTTTCAATTTTTCGTTTTTGGGCCATAACTCAAAAGCGGTTAAAGATACGCGACTGCCGCTTGCACTATTAAATTCTACGAGAAAAATTACATAAGTATACCGATTTTCATAATGTTTGAACAACTATTACGGTCTCCAGAAGGAAAAGTCTAAAAATTGAAAAAATCGTAAGGGGTACCCCTTTGGATTTTTTCAACTTTTCGTTTTTGTGCCATAACTCAAAAACGGTTAAAGATACGCGACTGCCGCTTGCACCATTAAATTCTACGAGCAAAATTACATAAGTATACCAATTTTCATAATGTTTGAACAACAATTACGGTCTCCAGAAGGAAAAGTATAAAAATTGAAAAAATCGTAAGGGGTACCCCTTCGGATTTTTTCAATTTTTCGTTTTCGGGGCATAACTCAAAAACGGTCAATGATACGCGCCTGCCGCTTGCACCATTAAATTCTACGAGCAAAATTACATAAGTATACCAATATTCGTAATGTTTGAACAACTATTACGGTCTCCAGAAGGAAAAGTCTAAAAATTGAAAAAATCGTAAGGGGTACCCCTTTGGATTTTTTCAATTTTTCGTTTTTGGGCCATAACTCAAAAACGGTTAAATATAAGCGACTGCCGCTTGCACCATTAAATTCTACGAGCAAAATTACATAAGTATACCGATTTTCATAATGTTTGAACAACTATTACGGTCTCCAGAAGGAAAAGTATAAAAATTGAAAAAATCGTAAGGGGTACCCCTTCGGATTTTTTCAATTTTTCGTTTTTGGGCCATAACTCAAAAACGGTCAATGATACGCGACTGCCGCTTGCACCATTAAATTCTACGAGCAAAATTACATAAGTATACCAATATTCGTAATGTTTGAACAACTATTACGGTCTCCAGAAGGAAAAGTCTAAAAATTGAAAAAATCGTAAGGGGTACCCCTTTGGATTTTTTCAATTTTTCGTTTTTGGGCCATAACTCAAAAACGGTTAAATATAAGCGACTGCCGCTTGCACCATTAAATTCTACGAGCAAAATTACATAAGTATACCGATTTTCATAATGTTTGAACAACTATTACGGTCTCCAGAAGGAAAAGTCTAAAAATTGAAAAAATCGTAAGGGGTACCCCTTCGGATTTTTTCAATTTTTCGTTTTTGGGCCATAACTCAAAAGCGGTTAAAGATACGCGACTGCCGCTTGCACTATTAAATTCTACGAGAAAAATTACATAAGTATACCGATTTTCATAATGTTTGAACAACTATTACGGTCTCCAGAAGGAAAAGTCTAAAAATTGAAAAAATCGTAAGGGGTACCCCTTCGGATTTTTTCAATTTTTCGTTTTCGGGGCATACCTCAAAAACGGTCAATGATACGCGCCTGCCGCTTGCACCATTAAATTCTACGAGCAAAATTACATAAGTATACCAATATTCGTAATGTTTGAACAACTATTACGGTCTCCAGAAGGAAAAGTCTAAAAATTGAAAAAATCGTAAGGGGTACCCCTTTGGATTTTTTCAATTTTTCGTTTTTGGGCCATAACTCAAAAACGGTTAAATATAAGCGACTGCCGCTTGCACCATTAAATTCTACGAGCAAAATTACATAAGTATACCGATTTTCATAATGTTTGAACAACTATTACGGTCTCCAGAAGGAAAAGTCTAAAAATTGAAAAAATCGTAAGGGGTACCCCTTCGGATTTTTTCAATTTTTCGTTTTTGGGCCATAACTCAAAAGCGGTTAAAGATACGCGACTGCCGCTTGCACTATTAAATTCTACGAGAAAAATTACATAAGTATACCGATTTTCATAATGTTTGAACAACTATTACGGTCTCCAGAAGGAAAAGTCTAAAAATTGAAAAAATCGTAAGGGGTACCCCTTTGGATTTTTTCAACTTTTCGTTTTTGTGCCATAACTCAAAAACGGTTAAAGATACGCGACTGCCGCTTGCACCATTAAATTCTACGAGCAAAATTACATAAGTATACCAATTTTCATAATGTTTGAACAACAATTACGGTCTCCAGAAGGAAAAGTATAAAAATTGAAAAAATCGTAAGGGGTACCCCTTCGGATTTTTTCAATTTTTCGTTTTCGGGGCATAACTCAAAAACGGTCAATGATACGCGCCTGCCGCTTGCACCATTAAATTCTACGAGCAAAATTACATAAGTATACCAATATTCGTAATGTTTGAACAACTATTACGGTCTCCAGAAGGAAAAGTCTAAAAATTGAAAAAATCGTAAGGGGTACCCCTTTGGATTTTTTCAATTTTTCGTTTTTGGGCCATAACTCAAAAACGGTTAAATATAAGCGACTGCCGCTTGCACCATTAAATTCTACGAGCAAAATTACATAAGTATACCGATTTTCATAATGTTTGAACAACTATTACGGTCTCCAGAAGGAAAAGTCTAAAAATTGAAAAAATCGTAAGGGGTACCCCTTCGGATTTTTTCAATTTTTCGTTTTTGGGCCATAACTCAAAAGCGGTTAAAGATACGCGACTGCCGCTTGCACCATTAAATTCTACGAGAAAAATTACATAAGTATACCGATTTTCATAATGTTTGAACAACTATTACGGTCTCCAGAAGGAAAAGTCTAAAAATTGAAAAAATCGTAAGGGGTACCCCTTTGGATTTTTTCAACTTTTCGTTTTCGGGTGGCATAACTCAAAAACGGTCAATGATACGCGCCTGCCGCTTGCACCATTAAATTCTACGAGCAAAATTACATAAGTATACCAATTTTCATAATGTTTGAACAACAATTACGGTCTCCAGAAGGAAAAGTATAAAAATTGAAAAAATCGTAAGGGGTACCCCTTCGGATTTTTTCAATTTTTCGTTTTCGGGGCATAACTCAAAAACGGTCAATGATACGCGCCTGCCGCTTGCACCATTAAATTCTACGAGCAAAATTACATAAGTATACCGATTTTCATAATGTTTGAACAACTATTACGGTCTCCAGAAGGAAAAGTCTAAAAATTGAAAAAATCGTAAGGGGTACCCCTTCGGATTTTTTCAATTTTTCGTTTTTGGGCCATAACTCAAAAACGGTTAAATATAAGCGACTGCCGCTTGCACCATTAAATTCTACGAGCAAAATTACATAAGTATACCGATTTTCATAATGTTTGAACAACTATTACGGTCTCCAGAAGGAAAAGTCTAAAAATTGAAAAAATCGTAAGGGGTACCCCTTTGGATTTTTTCAACTTTTCGTTTTTGTGTCATAACTCAAAAACGGTTAAAGATACGCGACTGCCGCTTGCACCATTAAATTCTACGAGCAAAATTACATAAGTATACCAATTTTCATAATGTTTGAACAACAATTACGGTCTCCAGAAGGAAAAGTATAAAAATTGAAAAAATCGTAAGGGGTACCCCTTCGGATTTTTTCAATTTTTCGTTTTCGGGGCATAACTCAAAAACGGTCAATGATACGCGCCTGCCGCTTGCACCATTAAATTCTACGAGCAAAATTACATAAGTATACCAATATTCGTAATGTTTGAACAACTATTACGGTCTCCAGAAGGAAAAGTCTAAAAATTGAAAAAATCGTAAGGGGTACCCCTTTGGATTTTTTCAATTTTTCGTTTTTGGGCCATAACTCAAAAACGGTTAAATATAAGCGACTGCCGCTTGCACCATTAAATTCTACGAGCAAAATTACATAAGTATACCGATTTTCATAATGTTTGAACAACTATTACGGTCTCCAGAAGGAAAAGTCTAAAAATTGAAAAAATCGTAAGGGGTACCCCTTTGGATATTTTCAACTTTTCGTTTTTGTGCCATAACTCAAAAACGGTTAAAGATACGCGACTGCCGCTTGCACCATTAAATTCTACGAGCAAAATTACATAAGTATACCAATTTTCATAATGTTTGAACAACAATTACGGTCTCCAGAAGGAAAAGTATAAAAATTGAAAAAATCGTAAGGGGTACCCCTTCGGATTTTTTCAATTTTTCGTTTTCGGGGCATAACTCAAAAACGGTCAATGATACGCGCCTGCCGCTTGCACCATTAAATTCTACGAGCAAAATTACATAAGTATACCAATATTCGTAATGTTTGAACAACTATTACGGTCTCCAGAAGGAAAAGTCTAAAAATTGAAAAAATCGTAAGGGGTACCCCTTTGGATTTTTTCAATTTTTCGTTTTTGGGCCATAACTCAAAAACGGTTAAATATAAGCGACTGCCGCTTGCACCATTAAATTCTACGAGCAAAATTACATAAGTATACCGATTTTCATAATGTTTGAACAACTATTACGGCCTCCAGAAGGAAAAGTCTAAAAATTGAAAAAATCGTAAGGGGTACCCCTTCGGATTTTTTCAATTTTTCGTTTTTGGGCCATAACTCAAAAGCGGTTAAAGATACGCGACTGCCGCTTGCACTATTAAATTCTACGAGAAAAATTACATAAGTATACCGATTTTCATAATGTTTGAACAACTATTACGGTCTCCAGAAGGAAAAGTCTAAAAATTGAAAAAATCGTAAGGGGTACCCCTTTGGATTTTTTCAACTTTTCGTTTTTGTGCCATAACTCAAAAACGGTTAAAGATACGCGACTGCCGCTTGCACCATTAAATTCTACGAGCAAAATTACATAAGTATACCAATTTTCATAATGTTTGAACAACAATTACGGTCTCCAGAAGGAAAAGTATAAAAATTGAAAAAATCGTAAGGGGTACCCCTTCGGATTTTTTCAATTTTTCGTTTTCGGGGCATAACTCAAAAACGGTCAATGATACGCGCCTGCCGCTTGCACCATTAAATTCTACGAGCAAAATTACATAAGTATACCGATTTTCATAATGTTTGAACAACTATTACGGTCTCCAGAAGGAAAAGTCTAAAAATTGAAAAAATCGTAAGGGGTACCCCTTCGGATTTTTTCAATTTTTCGTTTTTGGGCCATAACTCAAAAGCGGTTAAAGATACGCGACTGCCGCTTGCACCATTAAATTCTACGAGAAAAATTACATAAGTATACCGATTTTCATAATGTTTGAACAACTATTACGGTCTCCAGAAGGAAAAGTCTAAAAATTGAAAAAATCGTAAGGGGTACCCCTTTGGATTTTTTCAACTTTTCGTTTTTGTGTCATAACTCAAAAACGGTTAAAGATACGCGACTGCCGCTTGCACCATTAAATTCTACGAGCAAAATTACATAAGTATATCAATTTTCATAATGTTTGAACAACAATTACGGTCTCCAGAAGGAAAAGTATAAAAATTGAAAAAATCGTAAGGGGTACCCCTTCGGATTTTTTCAATTTTTCGTTTTCGGGGCATAACTCAAAAACGGTCAATGATACGCGCCTGCCGCTTGCACCATTAAATTCTACGAGCAAAATTACATAAGTATACCAATATTCGTAATGTTTGAACAACTATTACGGTCTCCAGAAGGAAAAGTCTAAAAATTGAAAAAACCGTAAGGGGTACCCCTTTGGATTTTTTCAATTTTTCGTTTTTGGGCCATAACTCAAAAACGGTTAAATATAAGCGACTGCCGCTTGCACCATTAAATTCTACGAGCAAAATTACATAAGTATACCGATTTTCATAATGTTTGAACAACTATTACGGTCTCCAGAAGGAAAAGTCTAAAAATTGAAAAAATCGTAAGGGGTACCCTTTTGGATTTTTTCAACTTTTCGTTTTTGTGTCATAACTCAAAAACGGTTAAAGATACGCGACTGCCGCTTGCACCATTAAATTCTACGAGCAAAATTACATAAGTATACCAATTTTCATAATGTTTGAACAACAATTACGGTCTCCAGAAGGAAAAGTATAAAAATTGAAAAAATCGTAAGGGGTACCCCTTCGGATTTTTTCAATTTTTCGTTTTCGGGGCATAACTCAAAAACGGTCAATGATACGCGCCTGCCGCTTGCACCATTAAATTCTACGAGCAAAATTACATAAGTATACCAATATTCGTAATGTTTGAACAACTATTACGGTCTCCAGAAGGAAAAGTCTAAAAATTGAAAAAATCGTAAGGGGTACCCCTTTGGATTTTTTCAATTTTTCGTTTTTGGGCCATAACTCAAAAACGGTTAAATATAAGCGACTGCCGCTTGCACCATTAAATTCTACGAGCAAAATTACATAAGTATACCGATTTTCATAATGTTTGAACAACTATTACGGTCTCCAGAAGGAAAAGTCTAAAAATTGAAAAAATCGTAAGGGGTACCCCTTCGGATTTTTTCAATTTTTCGTTTTTGGGCCATAACTCAAAAGCGGTTAAAGATACGCGACTGCCGCTTGCACCATTAAATTCTACGAGCAAAATTACATAAGTATACCAATTTTCATAATGTTTGAACAACAATTACGGTCTCCAGAAGGAAAAGTATAAAAATTGAAAAAATCGTAAGGGGTACCCCTTCGGATTTTTTCAATTTTTCGTTTTCGGGGCATAACTCAAAAACGGTCAATGATACGCGCCTGCCGCTTGCACCATTAAATTCTACGAGCAAAATTACATAAGTATACCAATATTCGTAATGTTTGAACAACTATTACGGTCTCCAGAAGGAAAAGTCTAAAAATTGAAAAAATCGTAAGGGGTACCCCTTTGGATTTTTTCAATTTTTCGTTTTTGGGCCATAACTCAAAAACGGTTAAATATAAGCGACTGCCGCTTGCACCATTAAATTCTACGAGCAAAATTACATAAGTATACCGATTTTCATAATGTTTGAACAACTATTACGGTCTCCAGAAGGAAAAGTCTAAAAATTGAAAAAATCGTAAGGGGCACCCCTTCGGATTTTTTCAATTTTTCGTTTTTGGGCCATAACTCAAAAGCGGTTAAAGATACGCGACTGCCGCTTGCACCATTAAATTCTACGAGAAAAATTACATAAGTATACCGATTTTCATAATGTTTGAACAACTATTACGGTCTCCAGAAGGAAAAGTCTAAAAATTGAAAAAATCGTAAGGGGTACCCCTTTGGATTTTTTCAACTTTTCGTTTTTGTGCCATAACTCAAAAACGGTTAAAGATACGCGACTGCCGCTTGCACCATTAAATTCTACGAGCAAAATTACATAAGTATACCAATTTTCATAATGTTTGAACAACAATTACGGTCTCCAGAAGGAAAAGTATAAAAATTGAAAAAATCGTAAGGGGTACCCCTTCGGATTTTTTCAATTTTTCGTTTTCGGGGCATAACTCAAAAACGGTCAATGATACGCGCTTGCCGCTTGCACCATTAAATTCTACGAGCAAAATTACATAAGTATACCAATATTCGTAATGTTTGAACAACTATTACGGTCTCCAGAAGGAAAAGTCTAAAAATTGAAAAAACCGTAAGGGGTACCCCTTTGGATTTTTTCAATTTTTCGTTTTTGGGCCATAACTCAAAAACGGTTAAATATAAGCGACTGCCGCTTGCACCATTAAATTCTACGAGCAAAATTACATAAGTATACCGATTTTCATAATGTTTGAACAACTATTACGGTCTCCAGAAGGAAAAGTCTAAAAATTGAAAAAATCGTAAGGGGTACCCCTTCGGATTTTTTCAATTTTTCGTTTTTGGGCCATAACTCAAAAACGGTTAAAGATACGCGACTGCCGCTTGCACCATTAAATTCTACGAGCAAAATTACATAAGTATACCGATTTTCATAATGTTTGAACAACTATTACAGTCTCCAGAAGGAAAAGTCTAAAAATTGAAAAAATCGTAAGGGGTACCCCTTTGGATTTTTTTAATTTTTCGTTTTTGGGCCATAACTCAAAAACGGTTAAAGATACGCGACTGCCGCTTGCATCATTAAATTCTACGAGCCAAATTACATAAGTATACCAATTTTCATAATGTTTGAACAACTATTACGGTCTCCAGAAGGAAAAGTCTAAAAATTGAAAAAATCGTAAGGGGTACCCCTTTGGATTTTTTCAATTTTTCGTTTTTGGGCCATAACTAAAACCGGTTAAAGATACGCGACTGCCGCTTGCACCATTAAATTCTACGAGCAAAATTACATAAGTATACCGATTTTCATAATGTTTGAACAACTATTACGGTCTCCAGAAGGAAAAGTCTAAAAATTGAAAAAATCGTAAGGGGTACCCCTTTGGATTTTTTTAATTTTTCGTTTTTTTGCCATAACTCAAAAACGGTTAAAGATACGCGACTGCCGCTTGCATCATTAAATTCTACGAGCCAAATTACATAAGTATACCAATTTTCATAATGTTTGAACAACTATTACGGTGTCCAGAAGGAAAAGTCTAAAAATTGAAAAAATCGTAAGGGGTACCCCTTTGGATTTTTTCAATTTTTCGTTTTTGGGCCATAACTCATAAACGGTTAAAGATACGCGACTGCAGCTTGCACCATTAAATTCTACGAGCAAAATTACATAAGTATACCGATTTTCATAATGTTTGAACAACTATTACGGTCTCCAGAAGGAAAAGTCTAAAAATTGAAAAAATCGTAAGGGGTACCCCTTTGGATTTTTTTAATTTTTCGTTTTTTTGCCATAACTCAAAACCGGTTAAAGATACGCGACTGCCGATTGCTCCGTTAAATTCTACGAGGAAAATTACATAAGTATACCAATTTTCATAATGTTTGAACTATTACGGTCTCCAGAAGGACAAGTCTAAAAATTGAAAAAATCGTAAGGGGTACACCTTTGGATTCTTTCAATTTTTCGTTTCTGGGCCATAACTCAAAAACGGTTAAAGATACGCGACTGCCGATTGCACCGTTAAATTCTACGAGCAAAATTATATAAGTATACCAATTTTCATAATGTTTGAACTATTACGGTCTCCAGAAGGACAAGTCTAAAAATTGAAAAAATCGTAAGGGGTACCCCTTTGGATTTTTTCAATTTTTCGTTTTTGGGCCATAACTCATAAACGGTTAAAGATACGCGACTGCAGCTTGCACCATTAAATTCTACGAGCAAAATTACATAAGTATACCGATTTTCATAATGTTTGAATAACTATTACGGTCTCCAGAAGGAAAAGTCTAAAAATTGAAAAAATCGTAAGGGGTACCCCTTCGGATTTTTTCAATTTTTCGTTTTTGGGCCATAACTCATAAACGGTTAAAGATACGCGACTGCAGCTTGCACCATTAAATTCTACGAGCCAAATTACATAAGTATACCAATTTTCATAATGTTTGAACAACTATTACGGTCTCCAGAAGGAAAAGTCTAAAAATTGAAAAAATCGTAAGGGGTACCCCTTCGGATTTTTTCAATTTTTCGTTTTTGGGCCATAACTCATAAACGGTTAAAGATACGCGACTGCAGCTTGCACCATTAAATTCTACGAGCCAAATTACATAAGTATACCAATTTTCATAATGTTTGAACTATTACGGTCTCCAGAAGGACAAGTCTAAAAATTGAAAAAATCGTAAGGGGTACCCCTTTGGATTTTTTCAATTTTTCGTTTTTGGGCCATAACTCAAAAACGGTTAAATATAAGCGACTGCCGCTTGCACCATTAAATTCTACGAGCAAAATTACATAAGTATACCGATTTTCATAATGTTTGAACAACTATTACGGTCGCCAGAAGGAAAAGTCTAAAAATTGAAAAAATCCGAAGGGGTACCCCTTTGGATTTTTTTAATTTTTCGTTTTTTTGCCATAACTCAAAAACGGTTAAAGATACGCGACTGCCGCTTGCATCATTAAATTCTACGAGCCAAATTACATAAGTATACCAATTTTCATAATGTTTGAACAACTATTACGGTGTCCAGAAGGAAAAGTCTAAAAATTGAAAAAATCGTAAGGGGTACCCCTTTGGATTTTTTCAATTTTTCGTTTTTGGGCCATAACTAAAACCGGTTAAAGATACGCGACTGTCGCTTGCACCATTAAATTCTACGAGCAAAATTACATAAGTATACCAATTTTCATAATGTTTGAACAACAATTACGGTCTCCAGAAGGAAAAGTATAAAAATTGAAAAAATCGTAAGGGGTACCCCTTCGGATTTTTTCAATTTTTCGTTTTCGGGGCATAACTCAAAAACGGTCAATGATACGCGCCTGCCGCTTGCACCATTAAATTCTACGAGCAAAATTACATAAGTATACCAATATTCGTAATGTTTGAACAACTATTACGGTCTCCAGAAGGAAAAGTCTAAAAATTGAAAAAATCGTAAGGGGTACCCCTTTGGATTTTTTCAATTTTTCGTTTTTGGGCCATAACTCAAAAACGGTTAAATATAAGCGACTGCCGCTTGCACCATTAAATTCTACGAGCAAAATTACATAAGTATACCGATTTTCATAATGTTTGAACAACTATTACGGTCTCCAGAAGGAAAAGTCTAAAAATTGAAAAAATCGTAAGGGGTACCCCTTCGGATTTTTTCAATTTTTCGTTTTTGGGCCATAACTCAAAAGCGGTTAAAGATACGCGACTGCCGCTTGCACCATTAAATTCTACGAGCAAAATTACATAAGTATACCGATTTTCATAATGTTTGAACAACTATTACGGTCTCCAGAAGGAAAAGTCTAAAAATTGAAAAAATCGTAAGGGGTACCCCTTCGGATTTTTTCAATTTTTCGTTTTTGGGCCATAACTCAAAAGCGGTTAAAGATACGCGACTGCCGCTTGCACCATTAAATTCTACGAGCAAAATTACATAAGTATACCGATTTTCATAATGTTTGAACAACTATTACGGTCTCCAGAAGGAAAAGTCTAAAAATTGAAAAAATCGTAAGGGGTACCCCTTTGGATTTTTTCAACTTTTCGTTTTTGTGTCATAACTCAAAAACGGTTAAAGATACGCGACTGCCGCTTGCACCATTAAATTCTACGAGCAAAATTACATAAGTATATCAATTTTCATAATGTTTGAACAACAATTACGGTCTCCAGAAGGAAAAGTATAAAAATTGAAAAAATCGTAAGGGGTACCCCTTCGGATTTTTTCAATTTTTCGTTTTCGGGGCATAACTCAAAAACGGTCAATGATACGCGCCTGCCGCTTGCACCATTAAATTCTACGAGCAAAATTACATAAGTATACCAATATTCGTAATGTTTGAACAACTATTACGGTCTCCAGAAGGAAAAGTCTAAAAATTGAAAAAACCGTAAGGGGTACCCCTTTGGATTTTTTCAATTTTTCGTTTTTGGGCCATAACTCAAAAACGGTTAAATATAAGCGACTGCCGCTTGCACCATTAAATTCTACGAGCAAAATTACATAAGTATACCGATTTTCATAATGTTTGAACAACTATTACGGTCTCCAGAAGGAAAAGTCTAAAAATTGAAAAAATCGTAAGGGGTACCCTTTTGGATTTTTTCAACTTTTCGTTTTTGTGTCATAACTCAAAAACGGTTAAAGATACGCGACTGCCGCTTGCACCATTAAATTCTACGAGCAAAATTACATAAGTATACCAATTTTCATAATGTTTGAACAACAATTACGGTCTCCAGAAGGAAAAGTCTAAAAATTGAAAAAATCGTAAGGGGTACCCCTTTGGATTTTTTCAATTTTTCGTTTTTGGGCCATAACTAAAACCGGTTAAAGATACGCGACTGTCGCTTGCACCATTAAATTCTACGAGCAAAATTACATAAGTATACCAATTTTCATAATGTTTGAACAACAATTACGGTCTCCAGAAGGAAAAGTATAAAAATTGAAAAAATCGTAAGGGGTACCCCTTCGGATTTTTTCAATTTTTCGTTTTCGGGGCATAACTCAAAAACGGTCAATGATACGCGCCTGCCGCTTGCACCATTAAATTCTACGAGCAAAATTACATAAGTATACCAATATTCGTAATGTTTGAACAACTATTACGGTCTCCAGAAGGAAAAGTCTAAAAATTGAAAAAATCGTAAGGGGTACCCCTTTGGATTTTTTCAATTTTTCGTTTTTGGGCCATAACTCAAAAACGGTTAAATATAAGCGACTGCCGCTTGCACCATTAAATTCTACGAGCAAAATTACATAAGTATACCGATTTTCATAATGTTTTAACAACTATTACGGTCTCCAGAAGGAAAAGTCTAAAAATTGAAAAAATCGTAAGGGGTACCCCTTCGGATTTTTTCAATTTTTCGTTTTTGGGCCATAACTCAAAAGCGGTTAAAGATACGCGACTGCCGCTTGCACCATTAAATTCTACGAGCAAAATTACATAAGTATACCGATTTTCATAATGTTTGAACAACTATTACGGTCTCCAGAAGGAAAAGTCTAAAAATTGAAAAAATCGTAAGGGGTACCCCTTCGGATTTTTTCAATTTTTCGTTTTTGGGCCATAACTCAAAAGCGGTTAAAGATACGCGACTGCCGCTTGCACCATTAAATTCTACGAGCAAAATTACATAAGTATACCGATTTTCATAATGTTTGAACAACTATTACGGTCTCCAGAAGGAAAAGTCTAAAAATTGAAAAAATCGTAAGGGGTACCCCTTTGGATTTTTTCAACTTTTCGTTTTTGTGTCATAACTCAAAAACGGTTAAAGATACGCGACTGCCGCTTGCACCATTAAATTCTACGAGCAAAATTACATAAGTATATCAATTTTCATAATGTTTGAACAACAATTACGGTCTCCAGAAGGAAAAGTATAAAAATTGAAAAAATCGTAAGGGGTACCCCTTCGGATTTTTTCAATTTTTCGTTTTCGGGGCATAACTCAAAAACGGTCAATGATACGCGCCTGCCGCTTGCACCATTAAATTCTACGAGCAAAATTACATAAGTATACCAATATTCGTAATGTTTGAACAACTATTACGGTCTCCAGAAGGAAAAGTCTAAAAATTGAAAAAACCGTAAGGGGTACCCCTTTGGATTTTTTCAATTTTTCGTTTTTGGGCCATAACTCAAAAACGGTTAAATATAAGCGACTGCCGCTTGCACCATTAAATTCTACGAGCAAAATTACATAAGTATACCGATTTTCATAATGTTTGAACAACTATTACGGTCTCCAGAAGGAAAAGTCTAAAAATTGAAAAAATCGTAAGGGGTACCCTTTTGGATTTTTTCAACTTTTCGTTTTTGTGTCATAACTCAAAAACGGTTAAAGATACGCGACTGCCGCTTGCACCATTAAATTCTACGAGCAAAATTACATAAGTATACCAATTTTCATAATGTTTGAACAACAATTACGGTCTCCAGAAGGAAAAGTATAAAAATTGAAAAAATCGTAAGGGGTACCCCTTCGGATTTTTTCAATTTTTCGTTTTCGGGGCATAACTCAAAAACGGTCAATGATACGCGCCTGCCGCTTGCACCATTAAATTCTACGAGCAAAATTACATAAGTATACCAATATTCGTAATGTTTGAACAACTATTACGGTCTCCAGAAGGAAAAGTCTAAAAATTGAAAAAATCGTAAGGGGTACCCCTTTGGATTTTTTCAATTTTTCGTTTTTGGGCCATAACTCAAAAACGGTTAAATATAAGCGACTGCCGCTTGCACCATTAAATTCTACGAGCAAAATTACATAAGTATACCGATTTTCATAATGTTTGAACAACTATTACGGTCTCCAGAAGGAAAAGTCTAAAAATTGAAAAAATCGTAAGGGGCACCCCTTCGGATTTTTTCAATTTTTCGTTTTTGGGCCATAACTCAAAAGCGGTTAAAGATACGCGACTGCCGCTTACACCATTAAATTCTACGAGAAAAATTACATAAGTATACCGATTTTCATAATGTTTGAACAACTATTACGGTCTCCAGAAGGAAAAGTCTAAAAATTGAAAAAATCGTAAGGGGTACCCCTTTGGATTTTTTCAACTTTTCGTTTTTGTGCCATAACTCAAAAACGGTTAAAGATACGCGACTGCCGCTTGCACCATTAAATTCTACGAGCAAAATTACATAAGTATACCAATTTTCATAATGTTTGAACAACAATTACGGTCTCCAGAAGGAAAAGTATAAAAATTGAAAAAATCGTAAGGGGTACCCCTTCGGATTTTTTCAATTTTTCGTTTTCGGGGCATAACTCAAAAACGGTCAATGATACGCGCTTGCCGCTTGCACCATTAAATTCTACGAGCAAAATTACATAAGTATACCAATATTCGTAATGTTTGAACAACTATTACGGTCTCCAGAAGGAAAAGTCTAAAAATTGAAAAAACCGTAAGGGGTACCCCTTTGGATTTTTTCAATTTTTCGTTTTTGGGCCATAACTCAAAAACGGTTAAATATAAGCGACTGCCGCTTGCACCATTAAATTCTACGAGCAAAATTACATAAGTATACCGATTTTCATAATGTTTGAACAACTATTACGGTCTCCAGAAGGAAAAGTCTAAAAATTGAAAAAATCGTAAGGGGTACCCCTTCGGATTTTTTCAATTTTTCGTTTTTGGGCCATAACTCAAAAACGGTTAAAGATACGCGACTGCCGCTTGCACCATTAAATTCTACGAGCAAAATTACATAAGTATACCGATTTTCATAATGTTTGAACAACTATTACAGTCTCCAGAAGGAAAAGTCTAAAAATTGAAAAAATCGTAAGGGGTACCCCTTTGGATTTTTTTAATTTTTCGTTTTTGGGCCATAACTCAAAAACGGTTAAAGATACGCGACTGCCGCTTGCATCATTAAATTCTACGAGCCAAATTACATAAGTATACCAATTTTCATAATGTTTGAACAACTATTACGGTCTCCAGAAGGAAAAGTCTAAAAATTGAAAAAATCGTAAGGGGTACCCCTTTGGATTTTTTCAATTTTTCGTTTTTGGGCCATAACTAAAACCGGTTAAAGATACGCGACTGCCGCTTGCACCATTAAATTCTACGAGCAAAATTACATAAGTATACCGATTTTCATAATGTTTGAACAACTATTACGGTCTCCAGAAGGAAAAGTCTAAAAATTGAAAAAATCGTAAGGGGTACCCCTTTGGATTTTTTTAATTTTTCGTTTTTTTGCCATAACTCAAAAACGGTTAAAGATACGCGACTGCCGCTTGCATCATTAAATTCTACGAGCCAAATTACATAAGTATACCAATTTTCATAATGTTTGAACAACTATTACGGTGTCCAGAAGGAAAAGTCTAAAAATTGAAAAAATCGTAAGGGGTACCCCTTTGGATTTTTTCAATTTTTCGTTTTTGGGCCATAACTCATAAACGGTTAAAGATACGCGACTGCAGCTTGCACCATTAAATTCTACGAGCAAAATTACATAAGTATACCGATTTTCATAATGTTTGAACAACTATTACGGTCTCCAGAAGGAAAAGTCTAAAAATTGAAAAAATCGTAAGGGGTACCCCTTTGGATTTTTTTAATTTTTCGTTTTTTTGCCATAACTCAAAACCGGTTAAAGATACGCGACTGCCGATTGCTCCGTTAAATTCTACGAGGAAAATTACATAAGTATACCAATTTTCATAATGTTTGAACTATTACGGTCTCCAGAAGGACAAGTCTAAAAATTGAAAAAATCGTAAGGGGTACACCTTTGGATTCTTTCAATTTTTCGTTTCTGGGCCATAACTCAAAAACGGTTAAAGATACGCGACTGCCGATTGCACCGTTAAATTCTACGAGCAAAATTATATAAGTATACCAATTTTCATAATGTTTGAACTATTACGGTCTCCAGAAGGACAAGTCTAAAAATTGAAAAAATCGTAAGGGGTACCCCTTTGGATTTTTTCAATTTTTCGTTTTTGGGCCATAACTCATAAACGGTTAAAGATACGCGACTGCAGCTTGCACCATTAAATTCTACGAGCAAAATTACATAAGTATACCGATTTTCATAATGTTTGAATAACTATTACGGTCTCCAGAAGGAAAAGTCTAAAAATTGAAAAAATCGTAAGGGGTACCCCTTCGGATTTTTTCAATTTTTCGTTTTTGGGCCATAACTCATAAACGGTTAAAGATACGCGACTGCAGCTTGCACCATTAAATTCTACGAGCCAAATTACATAAGTATACCAATTTTCATAATGTTTGAACAACTATTACGGTCTCCAGAAGGAAAAGTCTAAAAATTGAAAAAATCGTAAGGGGTACCCCTTCGGATTTTTTCAATTTTTCGTTTTTGGGCCATAACTCATAAACGGTTAAAGATACGCGACTGCAGCTTGCACCATTAAATTCTACGAGCCAAATTACATAAGTATACCAATTTTCATAATGTTTGAACTATTACGGTCTCCAGAAGGACAAGTCTAAAAATTGAAAAAATCGTAAGGGGTACCCCTTTGGATTTTTTCAATTTTTCGTTTTTGGGCCATAACTCAAAAACGGTTAAATATAAGCGACTGCCGCTTGCACCATTAAATTCTACGAGCAAAATTACATAAGTATACCGATTTTCATAATGTTTGAACAACTATTACGGTCGCCAGAAGGAAAAGTCTAAAAATTGAAAAAATCCGAAGGGGTACCCCTTTGGATTTTTTTAATTTTTCGTTTTTTTGCCATAACTCAAAAACGGTTAAAGATACGCGACTGCCGCTTGCATCATTAAATTCTACGAGCCAAATTACATAAGTATACCAATTTTCATAATGTTTGAACAACTATTACGGTGTCCAGAAGGAAAAGTCTAAAAATTGAAAAAATCGTAAGGGGTACCCCTTTGGATTTTTTCAATTTTTCGTTTTTGGGCCATAACTAAAACCGGTTAAAGATACGCGACTGTCGCTTGCACCATTAAATTCTACGAGCAAAATTACATAAGTATACCAATTTTCATAATGTTTGAACAACTATTACGGTCTCCAGAAGGAAAAGTATAAAAATTGAAAAAATCGTAAGGGGTACCCCTTCGGATTTTTTCAATTTTTCGTTTTCGGGGCATAACTCAAAAACGGTCAATGATACGCGCCTGCCGCTTGCACCATTAAATTCTACGAGCAAAATTACATAAGTATACCAATATTCGTAATGTTTGAACAACTATTACGGTCTCCAGAAGGAAAAGTCTAAAAATTGAAAAAATCGTAAGGGGTACCCCTTTGGATTTTTTCAATTTTTCGTTTTTGGGCCATAACTCAAAAACGGTTAAATATAAGAGACTGCCGCTTGCACCATTAAATTCTACGAGCAAAATTACATAAGTATACCGATTTTCATAATGTTTGAACAACTATTACGGTCTCCAGAAGGAAAAGTCTAAAAATTTAAAAAATCGTAAGGGGTACCCCTTCGGATTTTTTCAATTTTTCGTTTTTGGGCCATAACTCAAAAGCGGTTAAAGATACGCGACTGCCGCTTGCACCATTAAATTCTACGAGCAAAATTACATAAGTATACCGATTTTCATAATGTTTGAACAACTATTACGGTCTCCAGAAGGAAAAGTCTAAAAATTGAAAAAATCGTAAGGGGTACCCCTTCGGATTTTTTCAATTTTTCGTTTTTGGGCCATAACTCAAAAGCGGTTAAAGATACGCGACTGCCGCTTGCACCATTAAATTCTACGAGCAAAATTACATAAGTATACCAATTTTCATAATGTTTGAACAACAATTACGGTCTCCAGAAGGAAAAGTATAAAAATTGAAAAAATCGTAAGGGGTACCCCTTCGGATTTTTTCAATTTTTCGTTTTCGGGGCATAACTCAAAAACGGTCAATGATACGCGCCAGCCGCTTGCACCATTAAATTCTACGAGCAAAATTACATAAGTATACCAATATTCGTAATGTTTGAACAACTATTACGGTCTCCAGAAGGAAAAGTCTAAAAATTGAAAAAATCGTAAGGGGTACCCCTTTGGATTTTTTCAATTTTTCGTTTTTGGGCCATAACTCAAAAACGGTTAAATATAAGCGACTGCCGCTTGCACCATTAAATTCTACGAGCAAAATTACATAAGTATACCGATTTTCATAATGTTTGAACAACTATTACGGTCTCCAGAAGGAAAAGTCTAAAAATTGAAAAAATCGTAAGGGGTACCCCTTCGGATTTTTTCAATTTTTCGTTTTTGGGCCATAACTCAAAAGCGGTTAAATATACGCGACTGCCGCTTGCACCATTAAATTCTACGAGAAAAATTACATAAGTATACCGATTTTCATAATGTTTGAACAACTATTACGGTCTCCAGAAGGAAAAGTCTAAAAATTGAAAAAATCGTAAGGGGTACCCCTTTGGATTTTTTCAACTTTTCGTTTTTGTGCCATAACTCAAAAACGGTTAAAGATACGCGACTGCCGCTTGCACCATTAAATTCTACGAGCAAAATTACATAAGTATACCAATTTTCATAATGTTTGAACAACAATTACGGTCTCCAGAAGGAAAAGTATAAAAATTGAAAAAATCGTAAGGGGTACCCCTTCGGATTTTTTCAATTTTTCGTTTTCGGGGCATAACTCAAAAACGGTCAATGATACGCGCTTGCCGCTTGCACCATTAAATTCTACGAGCAAAATTACATAAGTATACCAATATTCGTAATGTTTGAACAACTATTACGGTCTCCAGAAGGAAAAGTCTAAAAATTGAAAAAACCGTAAGGGGTACCCCTTTGGATTTTTTCAATTTTTCGTTTTTTTGCCATAACTCAAAAACGGTTAAAGATACGCGACTGCCGCTTGCATCATTAAATTCTACGAGCCAAATTACATAAGTATACCAATTTTCATAATGTTTGAACAACTATTACGGTCTCCAGAAGGAAAAGTCTAAAAATTGAAAAAATCGTAAGGGGTACCCCTTTGGATTTTTTCAATTTTTCGTTTTTGGGCCATAACTCAAAAACGGTTAAATATAAGCGACTGCCGCTTGCACCATTAAATTCTACGAGCAAAATTACATAAGTATACCGATTTTCATAATGTTTGAACAACTATTACGGTCTCCAGAAGGAAAAGTCTAAAAATTGAAAAAATCGTAAGGGGTACCCCTTCGGATTTTTTCAATTTTTCGTTTTTGGGCCATAACTCAAAAACGGTTAAAGATACGCGACTGCCGCTTGCACCATTAAATTCTACGAGCAAAATTACATAAGTATACCGATTTTCATAATGTTTGAACAACTATTACAGTCTCCAGAAGGAAAAGTCTAAAAATTGAAAAAATCGTAAGGGGTACCCCTTTGGATTTTTTCAATTTTTCGTTTTTTTGCCATAACTCAAAAACGGTTAAAGATACGCGACTGCCGCTTGCATCATTAAATTCTACGAGCCAAATTACATAAGTATACCAATTTTCATAATGTTTGAACAACTATTACGGTCTCCAGAAGGAAAAGTCTAAAAATTGAAAAAATCGTAAGGGGTACCCCTTTGGATTTTTTCAATTTTTCGTTTTTGGGCCATAACTAAAACCGGTTAAAGATACGCGACTGCCGCTTGCACCATTAAATTCTACGAGCAAAATTACATAAGTATACCGATTTTCATAATGTTTGAACAACTATTACGGTCTCCAGAAGGAAAAGTCTAAAAATTGAAAAAATCGTAAGGGGTACCCCTTTGGATTTTTTTAATTTTTCGTTTTTTTGCCATAACTCAAAAACGGTTAAAGATACGCGACTGCCGCTTGCATCATTAAATTCTACGAGCCAAATTACATAAGTATACCAATTTTCATAATGTTTGAACAACTATTACGGTGTCCAGAAGGAAAAGTCTAAAAATTGAAAAAATCGTAAGGGGTACCCCTTTGGATTTTTTTAATTTTTCGTTTTTTTGCCATAACTCAAAACCGGTTAAAGATACGCGACTGCCGATTGCTCCGTTAAATTCTACGAGGAAAATTACATAAGTATACCAATTTTCATAATGTTTGAACTATTACGGTCTCCAGAAGGACAAGTCTAAAAATTGAAAAAATCGTAAGGGGTACCCCTTTGGATTTTTTCAATTTTTCGTTTTTGGGCCATAACTCAAAAACGGTTAAATATAAGCGACTGCCGCTTGCACCATTAAATTCTACGAGCAAAATTACATAAGTATACCGATTTTCATAATGTTTGAACAACTATTACGGTCGCCAGAAGGAAAAGTCTAAAAATTGAAAAAATCCGAAGGGGTACCCCTTTGGATTTTTTTAATTTTTCGTTTTTTTGCCATAACTCAAA
Organism: Harpalus rubripes; assembly: GCA_963082715.1. NCBI lineage: Eukaryota > Metazoa > Arthropoda > Insecta > Coleoptera > Carabidae > Harpalus > Harpalus rubripes. The sequence continues at coordinate 45,841,619 of OY720456.1, read as the reverse complement.
AACGGTTAAAGATACGCGACTGCCGCTTGCATCATTAAATTCTACGAGCCAAATTACATAAGTATACCAATTTTCATAATGTTTGAACAACTATTACGGTGTCCAGAAGGAAAAGTCTAAAAATTGAAAAAATCGTAAGGGGTACCCCTTTGGATTTTTTCAATTTTTCGTTTTTGGGCCATAACTAAAACCGGTTAAAGATACGCGACTGTCGCTTGCACCATTAAATTCTACGAGCAAAATTACATAAGTATACCAATTTTCATAATGTTTGAACAACTATTACGGTCTCCAGAAGAAAAAGTCTAAAAATTGAAAAAATCGTAAATGGTACCCCTTTGGATTTTTTCAATTTTTCGTTTTTGGGCCATAACTCAAAACCGGTTAAAGATACGCGACTGCCGCTTGCATCATTAAATTCTACGAGCCAAATTACATAAGTATACCAATTTTCATAATGTTTGAACAACTATTACGGTCTCCAGAAGGAAAAGTCTAAAAATTGAAAAAATCGTAAGGGGTACCCCTTTGGATTTTTTCAATTTTTCGTTTTTGGGCCATAACTAAAACCGGTTAAAGATACGCGACTGTCGCTTGCACCATTAAATTCTACGAGCAAAATTAAATAAGTATACCGATTTTCATAATGTTTGAACAACTATTACGGTCTCCAGAAGGAAAAGTCTAAAAATTGAAAAAATCGTAAGGGGTACCCCTTTGGATTTTTTTAATTTTTCGTTTTTTTGCCATAACTCAAAACCGGTTAAAGATACGCGACTGCCGATTGCTCCGTTAAATTCTACGAGGAAAATTACATAAGTATACCAATTTTCATAATGTTTGAACTATTACGGTCTCCAGAAGGACAAGTCTAAAAATTGAAAAAATCGTAAGGGGTACACCTTTGGATTCTTTCAATTTTTCGTTTCTGGGCCATAACTCAAAAACGGTTAAAGATACGCGACTGCCGATTGCACCGTTAAATTCTACAAGCAAAATTATATAAGTATACCAATTTTCATAATGTTTGAACTATTACGGTCTCCAGAAGGAAAAGTCTAAAAATTGAAAAAATCGTAAGGGGTACCCCTTTGGATTTTTTCAATTTTTCGTTTTTGGGCCATAACTCAAAACCGGTTAAAGATACGCGACTGTCGCTTGCACCATTAAATTCTACGAGCAAAATTACATAAGTATACCAATTTTCATAATGTTTGAACAACTATTACGGTCTCCAGAAGGAAAAGTCTAAAAATTGAAAAAATCGTAAGGGGTACACCTTTGGATTCTTTCAATTTTTCGTTTCTGGGCCATAACTCAAAAACGGTTAAAGATACGCGACTGCCGCTTGCACCATTAAATTCTACGAGCCAAATTACATAAGTATACCAATTTTCATAATGTTTGAACTATTTCGGTCTCCAGAAGGACAAGTCTAAAAATTGAAAAAATCGTAAGGGGTACACCTTTGGATTTTTTCAATTTTTCGTTTTTGGGCCATAACTCAAAAACGGTTAATGATACGCGACTGCCGCTTGCACCATTAAATTCTACGAGCCAAATTACATAAGTATACCAATTTTCAAAATGTTTGAACAACTATTACGGTCTCCAGAAGAAAAAGTCTAAAAATTGAAAAAATCGTAAGGGGCACCCCTTTGGATTTTTTCAATTTTTCGTTTTTGGGCCATAACTCAAAACCGGTTAAAGATACGCGACTGTCGCTTGCACCATTAAATTCTACGAGCAAAATTACATAAGTATACCAATTTTCATAATGTTTGAACAACTATTACGGTGTCCAGAAGGAAAAGTCTAAAAATTGAAAAAATCGTAAGGGGTACCCCTTTGGATTTTTTCAATTTTTCGTTTTTGGGCCATAACTAAAACCGGTTAAAGATACGCGACTGTCGCTTGCACCATTAAATTCTACGAGCAAAATTACATAAGTATACCAATTTTCATAATGTTTGAACAACAATTACGGTCTCCAGAAGGAAAAGTATAAAAATTGAAAAAATCGTAAGGGGTACCCCTTCGGATTTTTTCAATTTTTCGTTTTCGGGGCATAACTCAAAAACGGTCAATGATACGCGCCTGCCGCTTGCACCATTAAATTCTACGAGCAAAATTACATAAGTATACCAATATTCGTAATGTTTGAACAACTATTACGGTCTCCAGAAGGAAAAGTCTAAAAATTGAAAAAATCGTAAGGGGTACCCCTTTGGATTTTTTCAATTTTTCGTTTTTGGGCCATAACTCAAAAACGGTTAAATATAAGCGACTGCCGCTTGCACCATTAAATTCTACGAGCAAAATTACATAAGTATACCGATTTTCATAATGTTTGAACAACTATTACGGTCTCCAGAAGGAAAAGTCTAAAAATTGAAAAAATCGTAAGGGGTACCCCTTCGGATTTTTTCAATTTTTCGTTTTTGGGCCATAACTCAAAAGCGGTTAAAGATACGCGACTGCCGCTTGCACCATTAAATTCTACGAGCAAAATTACATAAGTATACCGATTTTCATAATGTTTGAACAACTATTACGGTCTCCAGAAGGAAAAGTCTAAAAATTGAAAAAATCGTAAGGGGTACACCTTTGGATTCTTTCAATTTTTCGTTTCTGGGCCATAACTCAAAACCGGTTAAAGATACGCGACTGCCGCTTGCACCATTAAATTCTACGAGCAAAATTACATAAGTATACCAATTTTCATAATGTTTGAACAACAATTACGGTCTCCAGAAGGAAAAGTATAAAAATTGAAAAAATCGTAAGGGGTACCCCTTCGGATTTTTTCAATTTTTCGTTTTCGGGGCATAACTCAAAAACGGTCAATGATACGCGCTTGCCGCTTGCACCATTAAATTCTACGAGCAAAATTACATAAGTATACCAATATTCGTAATGTTTGAACAACTATTACGGTCTCCAGAAGGAAAAGTCTAAAAATTGAAAAAACCGTAAGGGGTACCCCTTTGGATTTTTTCAATTTTTCGTTTTTTTGCCATAACTCAAAAACGGTTAAAGATACGCGACTGCCGCTTGCATCATTAAATTCTACGAGCCAAATTACATAAGTATACCAATTTTCATAATGTTTGAACAACTATTACGGTCTCCAGAAGGAAAAGTCTAAAAATTGAAAAAATCGTAAGGGGTACCCCTTTGGATTTTTTCAATTTTTCGTTTTTGGGCCATAACTCAAAAACGGTTAAATATAAGCGACTGCCGCTTGCACCATTAAATTCTACGAGCAAAATTACATAAGTATACCGATTTTCATAATGTTTGAACAACTATTACGGTCTCCAGAAGGAAAAGTCTAAAAATTGAAAAAATCGTAAGGGGTACCCCTTCGGATTTTTTCAATTTTTCGTTTTTGGGCCATAACTCAAAAACGGTTAAAGATACGCGACTGCCGCTTGCACCATTAAATTCTACGAGCAAAATTACATAAGTATACCGATTTTCATAATGTTTGAACAACTATTACAGTCTCCAGAAGGAAAAGTCTAAAAATTGAAAAAATCGTAAGGGGTACCCCTTTGGATTTTTTCAATTTTTCGTTTTTTTGCCATAACTCAAAAACGGTTAAAGATACGCGACTGCCGCTTGCATCATTAAATTCTACGAGCCAAATTACATAAGTATACCAATTTTCATAATGTTTGAACAACTATTACGGTCTCCAGAAGGAAAAGTCTAAAAATTGAAAAAATCGTAAGGGGTACCCCTTTGGATTTTTTCAATTTTTCGTTTTTGGGCCATAACTAAAACCGGTTAAAGATACGCGACTGCCGCTTGCACCATTAAATTCTACGAGCAAAATTACATAAGTATACCGATTTTCATAATGTTTGAACAACTATTACGGTCTCCAGAAGGAAAAGTCTAAAAATTGAAAAAATCGTAAGGGGTACCCCTTTGGATTTTTTTAATTTTTCGTTTTTTTGCCATAACTCAAAAACGGTTAAAGATACGCGACTGCCGCTTGCATCATTAAATTCTACGAGCCAAATTACATAAGTATACCAATTTTCATAATGTTTGAACAACTATTACGGTGTCCAGAAGGAAAAGTCTAAAAATTGAAAAAATCGTAAGGGGTACCCCTTTGGATTTTTTTAATTTTTCGTTTTTTTGCCATAACTCAAAACCGGTTAAAGATACGCGACTGCCGATTGCTCCGTTAAATTCTACGAGGAAAATTACATAAGTATACCAATTTTCATAATGTTTGAACTATTACGGTCTCCAGAAGGACAAGTCTAAAAATTGAAAAAATCGTAAGGGGTACCCCTTTGGATTTTTTCAATTTTTCGTTTTTGGGCCATAACTCAAAAACGGTTAAATATAAGCGACTGCCGCTTGCACCATTAAATTCTACGAGCAAAATTACATAAGTATACCGATTTTCATAATGTTTGAACAACTATTACGGTCGCCAGAAGGAAAAGTCTAAAAATTGAAAAAATCCGAAGGGGTACCCCTTTGGATTTTTTTAATTTTTCGTTTTTTTGCCATAACTCAAAAACGGTTAAAGATACGCGACTGCCGCTTGCATCATTAAATTCTACGAGCCAAATTACATAAGTATACCAATTTTCATAATGTTTGAACAACTATTACGGTGTCCAGAAGGAAAAGTCTAAAAATTGAAAAAATCGTAAGGGGTACCCCTTTGGATTTTTTCAATTTTTCGTTTTTGGGCCATAACTAAAACCGGTTAAAGATACGCGACTGTCGCTTGCACCATTAAATTCTACGAGCAAAATTACATAAGTATACCAATTTTCATAATGTTTGAACAACTATTACGGTCTCCAGAAGAAAAAGTCTAAAAATTGAAAAAATCGTAAATGGTACCCCTTTGGATTTTTTCAATTTTTCGTTTTTGGGCCATAACTCAAAACCGGTTAAAGATACGCGACTGCCGCTTGCATCATTAAATTCTACGAGCCAAATTACATAAGTATACCAATTTTCATAATGTTTGAACAACTATTACGGTCTCCAGAAGGAAAAGTCTAAAAATTGAAAAAATCGTAAGGGGTACCCCTTTGGATTTTTTCAATTTTTCGTTTTTGGGCCATAACTAAAACCGGTTAAAGATACGCGACTGTCGCTTGCACCATTAAATTCTACGAGCAAAATTAAATAAGTATACCGATTTTCATAATGTTTGAACAACTATTACGGTCTCCAGAAGGAAAAGTCTAAAAATTGAAAAAATCGTAAGGGGTACCCCTTTGGATTTTTTTAATTTTTCGTTTTTTTGCCATAACTCAAAACCGGTTAAAGATACGCGACTGCCGATTGCTCCGTTAAATTCTACGAGGAAAATTACATAAGTATACCAATTTTCATAATGTTTGAACTATTACGGTCTCCAGAAGGACAAGTCTAAAAATTGAAAAAATCGTAAGGGGTACACCTTTGGATTCTTTCAATTTTTCGTTTCTGGGCCATAACTCAAAAACGGTTAAAGATACGCGACTGCCGATTGCACCGTTAAATTCTACAAGCAAAATTATATAAGTATACCAATTTTCATAATGTTTGAACTATTACGGTCTCCAGAAGGAAAAGTCTAAAAATTGAAAAAATCGTAAGGGGTACCCCTTTGGATTTTTTCAATTTTTCGTTTTTGGGCCATAACTCAAAACCGGTTAAAGATACGCGACTGTCGCTTGCACCATTAAATTCTACGAGCAAAATTACATAAGTATACCAATTTTCATAATGTTTGAACAACTATTACGGTCTCCAGAAGGAAAAGTCTAAAAATTGAAAAAATCGTAAGGGGTACACCTTTGGATTCTTTCAATTTTTCGTTTCTGGGCCATAACTCAAAAACGGTTAAAGATACGCGACTGCCGCTTGCACCATTAAATTCTACGAGCCAAATTACATAAGTATACCAATTTTCATAATGTTTGAACTATTTCGGTCTCCAGAAGGACAAGTCTAAAAATTGAAAAAATCGTAAGGGGTACACCTTTGGATTTTTTCAATTTTTCGTTTTTGGGCCATAACTCAAAAACGGTTAATGATACGCGACTGCCGCTTGCACCATTAAATTCTACGAGCCAAATTACATAAGTATACCAATTTTCAAAATGTTTGAACAACTATTACGGTCTCCAGAAGAAAAAGTCTAAAAATTGAAAAAATCGTAAGGGGCACCCCTTTGGATTTTTTCAATTTTTCGTTTTTGGGCCATAACTCAAAACCGGTTAAAGATACGCGACTGTCGCTTGCACCATTAAATTCTACGAGCAAAATTACATAAGTATACCAATTTTCATAATGTTTGAACAACTATTACGGTGTCCAGAAGGAAAAGTCTAAAAATTGAAAAAATCGTAAGGGGTACCCCTTTGGATTTTTTCAATTTTTCGTTTTTGGGCCATAACTAAAACCGGTTAAAGATACGCGACTGTCGCTTGCACCATTAAATTCTACGAGCAAAATTACATAAGTATACCAATTTTCATAATGTTTGAACAACAATTACGGTCTCCAGAAGGAAAAGTATAAAAATTGAAAAAATCGTAAGGGGTACCCCTTCGGATTTTTTCAATTTTTCGTTTTCGGGGCATAACTCAAAAACGGTCAATGATACGCGCCTGCCGCTTGCACCATTAAATTCTACGAGCAAAATTACATAAGTATACCAATATTCGTAATGTTTGAACAACTATTACGGTCTCCAGAAGGAAAAGTCTAAAAATTGAAAAAATCGTAAGGGGTACCCCTTTGGATTTTTTCAATTTTTCGTTTTTGGGCCATAACTCAAAAACGGTTAAATATAAGCGACTGCCGCTTGCACCATTAAATTCTACGAGCAAAATTACATAAGTATACCGATTTTCATAATGTTTGAACAACTATTACGGTCTCCAGAAGGAAAAGTCTAAAAATTGAAAAAATCGTAAGGGGTACCCCTTCGGATTTTTTCAATTTTTCGTTTTTGGGCCATAACTCAAAAGCGGTTAAAGATACGCGACTGCCGCTTGCACCATTAAATTCTACGAGCAAAATTACATAAGTATACCGATTTTCATAATGTTTGAACAACTATTACGGTCTCCAGAAGGAAAAGTCTAAAAATTGAAAAAATCGTAAGGGGTACCCCTTCGGATTTTTTCAATTTTTCGTTTTTGGGCCATAACTCAAAAGCGGTTAAAGATACGCGACTGCCGCTTGCACCATTAAATTCTACGAGCAAAATTACATAAGTATACCGATTTTCATAATGTTTGAACAACTATTACGGTCTCCAGAAGGAAAAGTCTAAAAATTGAAAAAATCGTAAGGGGTACCCCTTTGGATTTTTTCAACTTTTCGTTTTTGTGTCATAACTCAAAAACGGTTAAAGATACGCGACTGCCGCTTGCACCATTAAATTCTACGAGCAAAATTACATAAGTATATCAATTTTCATAATGTTTGAACAACAATTACGGTCTCCAGAAGGAAAAGTATAAAAATTGAAAAAATCGTAAGGGGTACCCCTTCGGATTTTTTCAATTTTTCGTTTTCGGGGCATAACTCAAAAACGGTCAATGATACGCGCCTGCCGCTTGCACCATTAAATTCTACGAGCAAAATTACATAAGTATACCAATATTCGTAATGTTTGAACAACTATTACGGTCTCCAGAAGGAAAAGTCTAAAAATTGAAAAAACCGTAAGGGGTACCCCTTTGGATTTTTTCAATTTTTCGTTTTTGGGCCATAACTCAAAAACGGTTAAATATAAGCGACTGCCGCTTGCACCATTAAATTCTACGAGCAAAATTACATAAGTATACCGATTTTCATAATGTTTGAACAACTATTACGGTCTCCAGAAGGAAAAGTCTAAAAATTGAAAAAATCGTAAGGGGTACCCTTTTGGATTTTTTCAACTTTTCGTTTTTGTGTCATAACTCAAAAACGGTTAAAGATACGCGACTGCCGCTTGCACCATTAAATTCTACGAGCAAAATTACATAAGTATACCAATTTTCATAATGTTTGAACAACAATTACGGTCTCCAGAAGGAAAAGTATAAAAATTGAAAAAATCGTAAGGGGTACCCCTTCGGATTTTTTCAATTTTTCGTTTTCGGGGCATAACTCAAAAACGGTCAATGATACGCGCCTGCCGCTTGCACCATTAAATTCTACGAGCAAAATTACATAAGTATACCAATATTCGTAATGTTTGAACAACTATTACGGTCTCCAGAAGGAAAAGTCTAAAAATTGAAAAAATCGTAAGGGGTACCCCTTTGGATTTTTTCAATTTTTCGTTTTTGGGCCATAACTCAAAAACGGTTAAATATAAGCGACTGCCGCTTGCACCATTAAATTCTACGAGCAAAATTACATAAGTATACCGATTTTCATAATGTTTGAACAACTATTACGGTCTCCAGAAGGAAAAGTCTAAAAATTGAAAAAATCGTAAGGGGTACCCCTTCGGATTTTTTCAATTTTTCGTTTTTGGGCCATAACTCAAAAGCGGTTAAAGATACGCGACTGCCGCTTGCACCATTAAATTCTACGAGCAAAATTACATAAGTATACCAATTTTCATAATGTTTGAACAACAATTACGGTCTCCAGAAGGAAAAGTATAAAAATTGAAAAAATCGTAAGGGGTACCCCTTCGGATTTTTTCAATTTTTCGTTTTCGGGGCATAACTCAAAAACGGTCAATGATACGCGCCTGCCGCTTGCACCATTAAATTCTACGAGCAAAATTACATAAGTATACCAATATTCGTAATGTTTGAACAACTATTACGGTCTCCAGAAGGAAAAGTCTAAAAATTGAAAAAATCGTAAGGGGTACCCCTTTGGATTTTTTCAATTTTTCGTTTTTGGGCCATAACTCAAAAACGGTTAAATATAAGCGACTGCCGCTTGCACCATTAAATTCTACGAGCAAAATTACATAAGTATACCGATTTTCATAATGTTTGAACAACTATTACGGTCTCCAGAAGGAAAAGTCTAAAAATTGAAAAAATCGTAAGGGGCACCCCTTCGGATTTTTTCAATTTTTCGTTTTTGGGCCATAACTCAAAAGCGGTTAAAGATACGCGACTGCCGCTTGCACCATTAAATTCTACGAGAAAAATTACATAAGTATACCGATTTTCATAATGTTTGAACAACTATTACGGTCTCCAGAAGGAAAAGTCTAAAAATTGAAAAAATCGTAAGGGGTACCCCTTTGGATTTTTTCAATTTTTCGTTTTTGGGCCATAACTCAAAAACGGTTAAATATAAGCGACTGCCGCTTGCACCATTAAATTCTACGAGCAAAATTACATAAGTATACCGATTTTCATAATGTTTGAACAACTATTACAGTCTCCAGAAGGAAAAGTCTAAAAATTGAAAAAATCGTAAGGGGTACCCCTTTGGATTTTTTTAATTTTTCGTTTTTGGGCCATAACTCAAAAACGGTTAAAGATACGCGACTGCCGCTTGCATCATTAAATTCTACGAGCCAAATTACATAAGTATACCAATTTTCATAATGTTTGAACAACTATTACGGTCTCCAGAAGGAAAAGTCTAAAAATTGAAAAAATCGTAAGGGGTACCCCTTTGGATTTTTTCAATTTTTCGTTTTTGGGCCATAACTAAAACCGGTTAAAGATACGCGACTGCCGCTTGCACCATTAAATTCTACGAGCAAAATTACATAAGTATACCGATTTTCATAATGTTTGAACAACTATTACAGTCTCCAGAAGGAAAAGTCTAAAAATTGAAAAAATCGTAAGGGGTACCCCTTTGGATTTTTTTAATTTTTCGTTTTTTTGCCATAACTCAAAAACGGTTAAAGATACGCGACTGCCGCTTGCATCATTAAATTCTACGAGCCAAATTACATAAGTATACCAATTTTCATAATGTTTGAACAACTATTACGGTGTCCAGAAGGAAAAGTCTAAAAATTGAAAAAATCGTAAGGGGTACCCCTTTGGATTTTTTCAATTTTTCGTTTTTGGGCCATAACTCATAAACGGTTAAAGATACGCGACTGCAGCTTGCACCATTAAATTCTACGAGCAAAATTACATAAGTATACCGATTTTCATAATGTTTGAACAACTATTACGGTCTCCAGAAGGAAAAGTCTAAAAATTGAAAAAATCGTAAGGGGTACCCCTTTGGATTTTTTTAATTTTTCGTTTTTTTGCCATAACTCAAAACCGGTTAAAGATACGCGACTGCCGATTGCTCCGTTAAATTCTACGAGGAAAATTACATAAGTATACCAATTTTCATAATGTTTGAACTATTACGGTCTCCAGAAGGACAAGTCTAAAAATTGAAAAAATCGTAAGGGGTACACCTATGGATTCTTTCAATTTTTCGTTTCTGGGCCATAACTCAAAAACGGTTAAAGATACGCGACTGCCGATTGCACCGTTAAATTCTACGAGCAAAATTATATAAGTATACCAATTTTCATAATGTTTGAACTATTACGGTCTCCAGAAGGACAAGTCTAAAAATTGAAAAAATCGTAAGGGGTACCCCTTTGGATTTTTTCAATTTTTCGTTTTTGGGCCATAACTCATAAACGGTTAAAGATACGCGACTGCAGCTTGCACCATTAAATTCTACGAGCAAAATTACATAATTATACCGATTTTCATAATGTTTGAATAACTATTACGGTCTCCAGAAGGAAAAGTCTAAAAATTGAAAAAATCGTAAGGGGTACCCCTTCGGATTTTTTCAATTTTTCGTTTTTGGGCCATAACTCATAAACGGTTAAAGATACGCGACTGCAGCTTGCACCATTAAATTCTACGAGCCAAATTACATAAGTATACCAATTTTCATAATGTTTGAACAACTATTACGGTCTCCAGAAGGAAAAGTCTAAAAATTGAAAAAATCGTAAGGGGTACCCCTTCGGATTTTTTCAATTTTTCGTTTTTGGGCCATAACTCATAAACGGTTAAAGATACGCGACTGCAGCTTGCACCATTAAATTCTACGAGCCAAATTACATAAGTATACCAATTTTCATAATGTTTGAACTATTACGGTCTCCAGAAGGACAAGTCTAAAAATTGAAAAAATCGTAAGGGGTACCCCTTTGGATTTTTTCAATTTTTCGTTTTTGGGCCATAACTCAAAAACGGTTAAATATAAGCGACTGCCGCTTGCACCATTAAATTCTACGAGCAAAATTACATAAGTATACCGATTTTCATAATGTTTGAACAACTATTACGGTCGCCAGAAGGAAAAGTCTAAAAATTGAAAAAATCCGAAGGGGTACCCCTTTGGATTTTTTTAATTTTTCGTTTTTTTGCCATAACTCAAAAACGGTTAAAGATACGCGACTGCCGCTTGCATCATTAAATTCTACGAGCCAAATTACATAAGTATACCAATTTTCATAATGTTTGAACAACTATTACGGTGTCCAGAAGGAAAAGTCTAAAAATTGAAAAAATCGTAAGGGGTACCCCTTTGGATTTTTTCAATTTTTCGTTTTTGGGCCATAACTAAAACCGGTTAAAGATACGCGACTGTCGCTTGCACCATTAAATTCTACGAGCAAAATTACATAAGTATACCAATTTTCATAATGTTTGAACAACTATTACGGTCTCCAGAAGAAAAAGTCTAAAAATTGAAAAAATCGTAAATGGTACCCCTTTGGATTTTTTCAATTTTTCGTTTTTGGGCCATAACTCAAAACCGGTTAAAGATACGCGACTGCCGCTTGCATCATTAAATTCTACGAGCCAAATTACATAAGTATACCAATTTTCATAATGTTTGAACAACTATTACGGTCTCCAGAAGGAAAAGTCTAAAAATTGAAAAAATCGTAAGGGGTACCCCTTTGGATTTTTTCAATTTTTCGTTTTTGGGCCATAACTAAAACCGGTTAAAGATACGCGACTGTCGCTTGCACCATTAAATTCTACGAGCAAAATTAAATAAGTATACCGATTTTCATAATGTTTGAACAACTATTACGGTCTCCAGAAGGAAAAGTCTAAAAATTGAAAAAATCGTAAGGGGTACCCCTTTGGATTTTTTCAATTTTTCGTTTTTTTGCCATAACTCAAAAACGGTTAAAGATACGCGACTGCCGCTTGCATCATTAAATTCTACGAGCCAAATTACATAAGTATACCAATTTTCATAATGTTTGAACAACTATTACGGTCTCCAGAAGGAAAAGTCTAAAAATTGAAAAAATCGTAAGGGGTACCCCGTTGGATTTTTCAATTTTCCGTTTTTGGGCCATAACTCAAAAACGGTTAAAGATACGCGACTGCCGCTTGCATCATTAAATTCTACGAGCCAAATTACATAAGTATACCAATTTTCATAATGTTTGAACAACTATTACGGTGTCCAGAAGGAAAAGTCTAAAAATTGAAAAAATCGTAAGGGGTACCCCTTTGGATTTTTTTAATTTTTCGTTTTTTTGCCATAACTCAAAACCGGTTAAAGATACGCGACTGCCGATTGCTCCGTTAAATTCTACGAGGAAAATTACATAAGTATACCAATTTTCATAATGTTTGAACTATTACGGTCTCCAGAAGGACAAGTCTAAAAATTGAAAAAATCGTAAGGGGTACACCTTTGGATTCTTTCAATTTTTCGTTTCTGGGCCATAACTCAAAAACGGTTAAAGATACGCGACTGCCGATTGCACCGTTAAATTCTACGAGCAAAATTATATAAGTATACCAATTTTCATAATGTTTGAACTATTACGGTCTCCAGAAGGACAAGTCTAAAAATTGAAAAAATCGTAAGGGGTACCCCTTTGGATTTTTTCAATTTTTCGTTTTTGGGCCATAACTCATAAACGGTTAAAGATACGCGACTGCAGCTTGCACCATTAAATTCTACGAGCAAAATTACATAAGTATACCGATTTTCATAATGTTTGAATAACTATTACGGTCTCCAGAAGGAAAAGTCTAAAAATTGAAAAAATCGTAAGGGGTACCCCTTCGGATTTTTTCAATTTTTCGTTTTTGGGCCATAACTCATAAACGGTTAAAGATACGCGACTGCAGCTTGCACCATTAAATTCTACGAGCCAAATTACATAAGTATACCAATTTTCATAATGTTTGAACAACTATTACGGTCTCCAGAAGGAAAAGTCTAAAAATTGAAAAAATCGTAAGGGGTACCCCTTCGGATTTTTTCAATTTTTCGTTTTTGGGCCATAACTCATAAACGGTTAAAGATACGCGACTGCAGCTTGCACCATTAAATTCTACGAGCCAAATTACATAAGTATACCAATTTTCATAATGTTTGAACTATTACGGTCTCCAGAAGGACAAGTCTAAAAATTGAAAAAATCGTAAGGGGTACCCCTTTGGATTTTTTCAATTTTTCGTTTTTGGGCCATAACTCAAAAACGGTTAAATATAAGCGACTGCCGCTTGCACCATTAAATTCTACGAGCAAAATTACATAAGTATACCGATTTTCATAATGTTTGAACAACTATTACGGTCGCCAGAAGGAAAAGTCTAAAAATTGAAAAAATCCGAAGGGGTACCCCTTTGGATTTTTTTAATTTTTCGTTTTTTTGCCATAACTCAAAAACGGTTAAAGATACGCGACTGCCGCTTGCATCATTAAATTCTACGAGCCAAATTACATAAGTATACCAATTTTCATAATGTTTGAACAACTATTACGGTGTCCAGAAGGAAAAGTCTAAAAATTGAAAAAATCGTAAGGGGTACCCCTTTGGATTTTTTCAATTTTTCGTTTTTGGGCCATAACTAAAACCGGTTAAAGATACGCGACTGTCGCTTGCACCATTAAATTCTACGAGCAAAATTACATAAGTATACCAATTTTCATAATGTTTGAACAACTATTACGGTCTCCAGAAGAAAAAGTCTAAAAATTGAAAAAATCGTAAATGGTACCCCTTTGGATTTTTTCAATTTTTCGTTTTTGGGCCATAACTCAAAACCGGTTAAAGATACGCGACTGCCGCTTGCATCATTAAATTCTACGAGCCAAATTACATAAGTATACCAATTTTCATAATGTTTGAACAACTATTACGGTCTCCAGAAGGAAAAGTCTAAAAATTGAAAAAATCGTAAGGGGTACCCCTTTGGATTTTTTCAATTTTTCGTTTTTGGGCCATAACTAAAACCGGTTAAAGATACGCGACTGTCGCTTGCACCATTAAATTCTACGAGCAAAATTAAATAAGTATACCGATTTTCATAATGTTTGAACAACTATTACGGTCTCCAGAAGGAAAAGTCTAAAAATTGAAAAAATCGTAAGGGGTACCCCTTTGGATTTTTTTAATTTTTCGTTTTTTTGCCATAACTCAAAACCGGTTAAAGATACGCGACTGCCGATTGCTCCGTTAAATTCTACGAGGAAAATTACATAAGTATACCAATTTTCATAATGTTTGAACTATTACGGTCTCCAGAAGGACAAGTCTAAAAATTGAAAAAATCGTAAGGGGTACACCTTTGGATTCTTTCAATTTTTCGTTTCTGGGCCATAACTCAAAAACGGTTAAAGATACGCGACTGCCGATTGCACCGTTAAATTCTACAAGCAAAATTATATAAGTATACCAATTTTCATAATGTTTGAACTATTACGGTCTCCAGAAGGAAAAGTCTAAAAATTGAAAAAATCGTAAGGGGTACCCCTTTGGATTTTTTCAATTTTTCGTTTTTGGGCCATAACTCAAAACCGGTTAAAGATACGCGACTGTCGCTTGCACCATTAAATTCTACGAGCAAAATTACATAAGTATACCAATTTTCATAATGTTTGAACAACTATTACGGTCTCCAGAAGGAAAAGTCTAAAAATTGAAAAAATCGTAAGGGGTACACCTTTGGATTCTTTCAATTTTTCGTTTCTGGGCCATAACTCAAAAACGGTTAAAGATACGCGACTGCCGCTTGCACCATTAAATTCTACGAGCCAAATTACATAAGTATACCAATTTTCATAATGTTTGAACTATTTCGGTCTCCAGAAGGACAAGTCTAAAAATTGAAAAAATCGTAAGGGGTACACCTTTGGATTTTTTCAATTTTTCGTTTTTGGGCCATAACTCAAAAACGGTTAATGATACGCGACTGCCGCTTGCACCATTAAATTCTACGAGCCAAATTACATAAGTATACCAATTTTCAAAATGTTTGAACAACTATTACGGTCTCCAGAAGAAAAAGTCTAAAAATTGAAAAAATCGTAAGGGGCACCCCTTTGGATTTTTTCAATTTTTCGTTTTTGGGCCATAACTCAAAACCGGTTAAAGATACGCGACTGTCGCTTGCACCATTAAATTCTACGAGCAAAATTACATAAGTATACCAATTTTCATAATGTTTGAACTATTACGGTCTCCAGAAGGAAAAGTCTAAAAATTGAAAAAATCATAAGGGGTACCCCTTTGGATTTTTTCAATTTGTCGTTTTTTTGCCATAACTCAAAAACGGTTAAATATACGCGACTGCCGCTTGCATCATTAAATTCTACGAGCCAAATTACATAAGTATACCAATTTTCATAATGTTTGAACTATTACGGTCTCCAGAAGGACAAGTCTAAAAATTGAAAAAATCGTAAGGGGTACCCCTTTGGATTCTTTCAATTTTTCGTTTCTGGGCCATAACTCAAAAACGGTTAAAGCTACGCGACTGCCGATTGCACCGTTAAATTCTACGAGCAAAATTATATAAGTATACCAATTTTCATAATGTTTGAACTATTACGGTCTCCAGAAGGAAAAGTCTAAAAATTGAAAAAATCGTAAGGGTACCCCTTTGGATTTTTTCAATTTTTCGTTTTTGGGCCATAACTCAAAACCGGTTAAAGATACGCGACTGTCGCTTGCACCATTAAATTCTACGAGCAAAATTACATAAGTATACCAATTTTCATAATGTTTGAACTATTACGGTCTCCAGAAGGAAAAGTCTAAAAATTGAAAAAATCGTAAGGGGTACCCCTTTGGATTTTTTCAATTTCTCGTTTTTGGGCCATAACTCAAAAACGGTTAAAGATACGCGACTGCCACTTGCACCATTAAATTCTACGAGCCTAATTACATAAGTATACCAATTTTCATAATGTTTGAACAACTATTACGGTCTCCAGAAGGAAAAGTCTAAAAATTGAAAAAATCGTAAGGGGTAACCCTTTGGATTTTTTCAATTTTTCGTTTTTGGGCAATAACTCAAAAACGGTTAAAGATACGCGACTGCCGATTGCACCGTTAAATTCTACAGGCAAAATTACATAAGTATACCAATTTTCATAATGTTTGACTTATTACGGTCTCCAGAAGGAAAAGTAAAAATTGAAAAAATCGTAAGGGGTACCCCTTTGGATTTTTCAATTTCTCGTTTTTGGCCATAACTCAAAAACGGTTAAAGATACGCGACTGCCGCTTACACCATTAAATTCTACGAGCAAAATTACATAAGTATACCAATTTTCATAATCTTTGAACAACTATTACGGTCTCCAGAAGGAAAAGTCTAAAAATTGAAAAAATCGTAAGGGGTACCCCTTTGGATTTTTTCAATTTTTCGTTTTTGGGCCATAACTCAAAAACGGTTAAAAATACGCGACTGCCGCTTGCACCATTAAATTCTACGAGCAAAATTACATAAGTATACCGATTTTCATAATGTTTGAACAACTATTACGGTCTCCAGAAGGAAAAGTCTAAAAATTGAAAAAATCGTAAGGGGTACCCCTTTGGATTTTTTCAATTTTTCGTTTTTGGGCCATAACTAAAACCGGTTAAAGATACGCGACTGTCGCTTGCACCATTAAATTCTACGAGCAAAATTACATAAGTATAAAAATTTTCATAATGTTTGAACTATTACGGTCTCCAGAAGGAAAAGTCTAAAAATTGAAAAAATCGTAAAGGGTACCCCTTCGGATTTTTTCAATTTTTCGTTTTTGGGCCATAACTCAAAAACGGTTAAATATACGCGACTGCCGCTTGCACCATTAAATTCTACGAGAAAAATTACATAAGTATACCGATTTTCATAATGTTTGAACAACTATTACGGTCTCCAGAAGGAAAAGTCTAAAAATTGAAAAAATCGTAAGGGGTACCCCGTTGGATTTTTCAATTTTCCGTTTTTGGGCCATAACTCAAAAACGGTTAAAGATACGCGACTGCCGCTTGCACCATTAAATTCTACGAGCAAAATTACATAAGTATACCAATTTTCATAATGTTTGAACAAATATTACGGTCTCTAGAAGGAAAAGTCTAAAAATTGAAAAAATCGTAAGGGGTACCCCTTTGGAATTTTTCAATTTTTCGTTTCTGGGCCATAACTCAAAAACGGTTAAATATACGCGACTGCCGCTTGCACCATTAAATTCTACGAGCAAAATTACATAAGTATAAAAATTTTCATAATGTTTGAACTATTACGGTCTCCAGAAGGAAAAGTCTAAAAATTGAAAAAATCGTAAAGGGTACCCCTTCGGATTTTTTCAATTTTTCGTTTTTGGGCCATAACTCAAAAACGGTTAAATATACGCGACTGCCGCTTGCACCATTAAATTCTACGAGAAAAATTACATAAGTATACCGATTTTCATAATGTTTGAACAACTATTACGGTCTCCAGAAGGAAAAGTCTAAAAATTGAAAAAATCGTAAGGGGTACCCCGTTGGATTTTTCAATTTTCCGTTTTTGGGCCATAACTCAAAAACGGTTAAAGATACGCGACTGCAGCTTGCACCATTAAATTCTACGAGCAAAATTACATAAGTATACTAATTTTCATAATGTTTGAACAACTATTACGGTCTCCAGAAGGAAAAGTCTAAAAATTGAAAAAATCGTAAGGGGTACCCCTTTGGATTTTTTCAATTTTTCGTTTTTGGGCCATAACTCAAAAACGGTTAAATATACGCGACTGCCGCTTGCATCATTAAATTCTACGAGCCAAATTACATAAGTATACCAATTTTCATAATGTTTGAACAACTATTACGGTCTCCAGAAGGAAAAGTCTAAAATTTGAAAAAATCGTAAGGGGTACCCCTTTGGATTTTTTCAATTTTTCGTTTTTGGGCCATAACTAAAACCGGTTAAAGATACGCGACTGTCGCTTGCACCATTAAATTCTACGAGCAAAATTACATAAGTATACCGATTTTCATAATGTTTGAACAACTATTACGGTCTCCAGAAGGAAAAGTCTAAAAATTGAAAAAATCGTAAGGGGTACCCCTTTGGATTTTTTTAATTTTTCGTTTTTTTGCCATAACTCAAAAACGGTTAAAGATACGCGACTGCCGCTTGCATCATTAAATTCTACGAGCCAAATTACATAAGTATACCAATTTTCATAATGTTTGAACAACTATTACGGTCTCCAGAAGGAAAAGTCTAAAAATTGAAAAAATCGTAAGGGGTACCCCTTTGGATTTTTTCAATTTTTCGTTTTTGGGCCATAACTAAAACCGGTTAAAGATACGCGACTGTCGCTTGCACCATTAAATTCTACGAGCAAAATTACATAAGTATACCGATTTTCATAATGTTTGAACAACTATTACGGTCTCCAGAAGGAAAAGTCTAAAAATTGAAAAAATCGTAAGGGGTACCCCTTTGGATTTTTTTAATTTTTCGTTTTTTTGCCATAACTCAAAAACGGTTAAAGATACGCGACTGCCGCTTGCATCATTAAATTCTACGAGCCAAATTACATAAGTATACCAATTTTCATAATGTTTGAACAACTATTACGGTCTCCAGAAGGAAAAGTCTAAAAATTGAAAAAATCGTAAGGGGTACCCCTTTGGATTTTTTCAATTTTTCGTTTTTGGGCCATAACTAAAACCGGTTAAAGATACGCAACTGTCGCTTGCACCATTAAATTCTACGAGCAAAATTACATAAGTATACCAATTTTCATAATGTTTGAACAACAATTACGGTCTCCAGAAGGAAAAGTCTAAAAATTTAAAAAATCGTAAGGGGTACGTACCCCTTTGGATTTTTCAATTTTCCGTTTTTGGGCCATATCTCAAAAACGGTTAACGATACTCCCCTGGCGACTTCACCTTTAAATTCTACGAGCAAAATTACATAAGTATACCAATTTTCATAATGTTTGAACAACAATTACGGTCTCCAGAAGGAAAAGTCTAAAAATTGAAAAAAACCTAAGGGGTACCCCTTTGGATTTTTTCAATTTTCGGTTTTTGGGCCATATCTCAAAAACGGTTAACTATACTCCCCTGGCGACTTCACCTTTAAATTCTACGAGCAAAATTACATAAGTATACCAATTTTCATAATGTTTGAACAACAATTACGGTCTCCAGAAGGAAAAGTCTAAAAATTGAAAAAAACCTAAGGGGTACCCCTTTGGATTTTTTCAATTTTCGGTTTTTGGGCCATATCTCAAAAACGGTTAACTATACTCCCCTGGCGACTTCACCTTTAAATTCTACGAGCAAAATTACATAAGTATACCAATTTTCATAATGTTTGAACAACAATTACGGTCTCCAGAAGGAAAAGTCTAAAAATTTAAAAAATCGTAAGGGGTACGTACCCCTTTGGATTTTTCAATTTTCCGTTTTTGGGCCATATCTCAAAAACGGTTAACTATACTCCCCTGGCGACTTCACCTTTAAATTCTACGAGCAAAATTACATAAGTATACCAATTTTCATAATGTTTGAACAACAATTACGGTCTCCAGAAGGAAAAGTCTAAAAATTTAAAAAATCGTAAGGGGTACGTACCCCTTTGGATTTTTCAATTTTCCGTTTTTGGGCCATATCTCAAAAACGGTTAACGATACTCCCCTGGCGACTTCACCTTTAAATTCTACGAGCAAAATTACATAAGTATACCAATTTTCATAATGTTTGAACAACAATTACGGTCTCCAGAAGGAAAAGTCTAAAAATTGAAAAAATCGTAAGGGATACCAGTCGTATTTTGAAATGTTTTATCTTTTTTAATTTTATTTATAAATATTAAATTATCAAAATTTGGGTATGTATAGAAAAAAATACGTAGAATTCGAAAAATTGATTGTGATTTCTCCACATCGCCCCACTTGTGTGACGTCATTTCTGGCTAAACCAGCGAATTAAGGGAAAAATGTTATATGACAAAAGTTGTTCAAAACTATTTAAAATGTAAGATTTACTCAAAAGAAATAATCATAAATACCCCAATTTTGGGTATAGGAACTTGGAACTTTTTTAGTTTTTACCAAAAAATGGTTAAAAATCGATAACACCTACCTACCAATACCTCCCGCTAATATATTAAAAACAAATTAAAGTACATAAAATTCTTGTATTTAGATTTTTTACGTTTCATGTATGAATTGCGGGTAACATACATGACAGACGATTTATTACAAACACGAATTACGTAAGATCTAAGCGTCAAATCCCAATTTGGACGCCGGATTCGAAATCCTTGGGGTCGAATTAAGGGGTTGCCATGTCTAACTTAAAATTTATTTTCCCGATCGAAACTAAAAAAGTTGGAACCTTGGGGTTTTTTTGGCAAAAAAAACTTTTTGACTCCGATTTGTTTCAAATTTTGTATACGTTAACTAGGGACAAAGGACTAATGGATAGCCAAATTTGAGCCCATAGGGGTTGATATTAAGGGAGTTATTGAAGTCTAAGTGGGACAATTTTATTTGTTCAATTTCAGCGCTGTATAGCTCAAAAACTAATAAAGCTACAATGTTAATTCCTGCAAATTTGGATTCCTCAGATTTTTTTCTATATACATAAACCAATTTTTATGAAATAATTTCTGAAACTTCCTGAATTATTTAAAAAAATATAAAATATGGTTAAAAATCGATAACACGTAACTAATTAAGATATTTACACCAAATTGTGGGTATATATAGTTAAATGTCTGTGCATAGATGCTACTTTAAAGTAGCATCTATGCACCAAAAAAATTTTATTGCGTGCATAGATGCTACTTTAAGGTAGCATCTATGCACCAAAAAAAAACATGATCAAATATTTTTGTCTGACATTTTATATTTTTTTTAATATTTCATAAAAATTGGTTTATATATACAGAAAAGGATTTCGAATCCGGCGTCCATATTGGGATTTAACGCTTAGATCTCACGTAATTCGTGTTTGTAATAAATCGCCTGTCATGTATGTAATCCGCAATTCATACTTGAAACATGAAAAATCTAAATACAAGAATTTTATGTAATTTAAAAACAGAATTCTAATTAATTAAGGGCTTATTAAAAAAAATGTCATTTCTATCTACTTATATATAAGCCCTCAAAAATGTATGTTTACCTGTCACTCTGCCAAAAATGTTAATTGTTGCAAAAACGAACTCTGGATTTATTACTAATCAAATTTAATATATTAGCGGGAGGTATTGTCATCCATTAGACCATATTAAAGTACAGACATTCAGCTAAAAATACCCAAAAATTGGTGTAAATATCTTAATTAGTTCGCCTGTTATTAAATTCGTAATCCTCATTGATTTTACTATATATATATATATATATATATATATATATATATATATATATATATATATATATATATATATATATATATATATACCAAATTTCATGTAAATTGAGCGGGTGGTACATCAGATATTAAATAAAATATGCAGCAATGTTTGTACAAAAATTTACATTAAACTCTACGTACTAAATTGTAGTTTGGTAATGCAGTCTACTAGAGTGCAAGTGCATAGTGGAACGCAGCCAATTTTGAGACAGCTATTGACAAATTTATGTATTAAATTTTTTTGAAGTACTCTTTTATTTCCTGTTACCTGGTTGCGTTAGAGAAGTGGCCGCTAGAATTGGCCTCTTGAATCACTGGTCTTTTGGAAGTCATCTTTACGTCGTAAGTATATTTCGTTAGAAAAACTAATAAGGTGTAGCAATATTTAAGAAGTTTAATGCGGTAGTCTTTTCTGACGGTGCAATAAATTTCTAATACAATATTTAAAAGTTCGGCAATAATAATAACCTTTGTAATTTGAAAATTAAAAAGTTATCATCGTTTTTATTTATTTTAAACATCACCTTATTCGATAGTTCGACCGAATACCGAATGATTTCCTTGTTTTAATACTTTTAACAAATGCTTTTCTGAATTCATAATAATTGTTGCACATTGTTTTAAACTGTTATTTGTAGGATTTGTTGGTAGACATTTTGTAGTAATCAGTGGCGTGCGGTGAAATTTTGGTCGGGTATGCGCCAAGGATAGGAAATAATTTATAATTTTTGTAATTACGATATTTATTGCATACTTTAATATAACATAGAAAAAAAATCAATGTTAATTAATTTAACTATTTGTAAATAAATTAATTTTTTTTTTTTTTACAAAATTCTTGAATTATTTCAGAATGAAAATTATCTTTAGTTTGCATATCGCATAGTTGAGATTTTTCAATGGACAACAGTCCTAAGCTTGTTAATCTTTCTTGTCCCTGGGATGATCGTTTGTATGATTTTATGCGCTTCAAAGTCGAAAATTAGCGTTCAACCAAAGCTGTAGAACTCGGAAGTGTCAGAAACTGTGAATGTTTATGAATTGCTACTGAATAACAATTTAAATTTTCAAATCCTTGTTTGTTCCAAACAGTTATATCAAAATAATTTTCCAAATGATGCTGATCCACATAACCAGGAAACTTTTTCATATTCTGTTACATGAAAATGTCGCGTAAATCTTTTACCTTTGTCCCTATGAATCGTTTTTAAATTATTTAATGTAGAAGTAGGTTTTCCACTTTTGATAATTTCGTTTTTCTCGTTAAATGCTCTTCTCGAAAATAGCTTTTCTATTAATTTTTTTATAATGTAATCCATAGTTACCTATAAATATGCGTAATATAACAAAAAAATATCTTATTCTGTAATTCTGTATGGTGGATGATGCTTATACAAAAATTACTACATCAATATACACTCGGGTAAGCGATGAATTTAGCGCTTACCGGCTCACCTATAGCACGCACTCCCCTCTGCTTATTTCTCGTAGTTCCTCAAGCGTCGCCCTGCCCCGATCCGTCCACAAGTCATGCGGCAGAGCCTAGCGCTATCCACTAGCTTTTTTCTAGTGTTATTCAGTTATTCATATTATACAAGTAGAACTAAATAAAATTTAAATGTTGTAGAATTTATCTTACATATAATTTAAAGTTTTTACATGTATTATGTAAAAAATAACATTATAAAATTTAATTAATTTCTAAATACGAATGGGTATGCGCCGCATGCCCCGCATACCCTGACCGCACGCCACTGGTAGTAATATATTTGCAGAAGTCGGTACCACAGTAAGGGGTATTATAATTTTTTTTCTGAAACTTTCATATATTTGTATTAGAAATATAAAATTTTGAGTTCTTTTTTATTTAAATTAAGTGAGATTTGAATTTTTAAATGTTAAGTGAAAAATTTAATTTTACCGGATGTGACTTAGGACTAGTTCATGACATTTAAGAAATATTTAGAAATAGAAAACTTGCAAACACACAAAATGTAATAAAACTAACATGAAGAATAAAATTGACTGCTTCCTGTTAACAGGACAGTTATACTCGTATGTGCAAAATGTCATCAGTCAATCGTACGTCACAAACACGTGATATCTTTTAGCGTCTAAGAAAAATTTAAAAAAATAAATCCTGATTTTTTTACTTGGATTATTTTTTAGCATAATCCACAACATTTAACATTTTTTATCCAACACCGACTAATAATATACTTGTTATTATGGTTATTTGAAATAACTAATACAACATTACTTACTCCGTGAGAGAATATTTTAGAAGTCACGGAGGAATTATTACCGATTTTTGTGTAGTTTGAATATAAATAAGAAGCAATTTTACGAAATTCATTTATTATTGAAATAATTTAAGATCATGAAACTTATTTATTTCAATAAATATTAAAATTTATGCAAAAATAGGTTACTTATCTTTACATAATGACAGTTGTCATGTGCGGCTGATGAAACGAAAACGAGTTTATTGGGTACTTGCTTCGGAATTAAATCCAAAGCTTCTGCTTGTCCTTCTAATTGAATATATTTTACAAGAAGGTCCTCCTTTTTACCCAATTTAATGTATTTTTCTTACAAATAATTCCCAATGACAGACAATAATTATTACAGCAATTTTTTTTAACAACAATATAACAAAATCATAACAACCATTCAATGGCTACTTTGTAATTTGAAATACTACATCAATTGTCTTGTCAGTGTCAAACGATGAATGAAAACATAAAAATTAATTACGAAGTTTTAAAAAATTGTTGGATAAAACGTTGTATTACACTCGTGTGGAATGTATATTAGTCACTAAAGAAAATTAGCTACTCGCCCTGCGGGCTACGTGGCTAAACTTTTTCTTTCGTGACTAACATAATACATTCCACACTCATATAATAAATAACTATTATCTTAAATTTCATTACATTAGAATACCCCAATGACTGGGTATTTAGATTTCAGATAGTGGATTAAAATTTAAAATTATATCTCAAAATCGCTTATATCATCATGCAAGTACGTAACATTAACGTGCTCTTCATCAAATGTCTAAAATTTTCACTGACTGACTATTTAGTATTTACAGATTGGTTTTAAAATTAGTAATCTGTCTCGCAATCGCAATGACATTGCATCATATAGCGGGTACGTTTGGCATTCAAATCTACGGATTTCTCAGAGCTCATAGATCACGTGACGGATTTCACAGAATACTATGCCGAACGCTCCGTATCCATAGGTTAAGCGGAAAATTATAATACAGAAATATCCAACTAGGAACAGGAAGAGTACAGGAGTAAAACGTGTATTAACGAATTAATAGTTTTTAACATAAGTATTAAAATATTGTATATTTTTTTATTTAACAATTTTAAGGTACTTCGGCCTTAGACCACTAGTACCTTGGTACATAAATTATTTTACATTGTGTGGTTCAGTGTGTTATATAATATAAACATTATATACTATTAATTAAATAGGTTTATGTGTTTCAAGAAGTTAATGGGTGCTGTGGTATTGCCTGAGATGTTGGCTAGAGCTTCTTCAAGTGTTGCTGGTATGTTACACTGTTGCCTTTGGGTGTTGTATTTGTTGCACTCGATTAAGATGTGTTCTACTGTTGATGGTGTGTTACACGTTTCACATATGGTCTGTTGTGATTTTTATAGTAGGTGCATGTGTGTGAGGGTAAGGCGTATTCGCAATCTTGTCAAAACGGTTTGTTTTTCTTTCTTAGGGTATTATCCATTGTTGCACATCTTCTTTTATAAGTCTTAATTTGATATGAGTGAAAGATAGATTTCGAACTTTCATTGTCTTTATTTTAAAATAATATTACACAACGTTTCGATTGATGTAATCTTCAATCGTTATCAAGTGAATACTGATACAATAATCCTAAGGCTACTGCTTATATACTAAGTGTGTGCGGTGGAACGTGGAAGATCTGCTTCAGGTACCTGGAGTAGGTTGAGTTGACCAATGAGCGGTTGCCAAATGGTCCGAATATCCGTGCTGGGATGGCTGAAAACTTTCTTGTTGTTGGTTATATGCACTGCTTCTTTGAATTTTCTCTTTTGCCACTGTTCTTCTCTATCAATAATTCTTGCTTCGTCCCATTTAATATGATGATGGGCTGTCCACGCATGATGCGCAATGCCTGATTTTTCTATTTCTCCCAGTTGAGTATGTTTCTTGTGTTCTTTGATTCTAACGTCCAGTGGTCTTTTCGTTTCGCCTATATATGAAGAACCGCATTCGCATGGGATTTGGTATATACAGTTTTTTGTGTTGTCTTGCTTAGGTTTTGTTCTAGTCAGCACGCTTCTTAAAGTTTCTTTTGTTTTGAAAACTGTCTTAATTTTATATCTTCTTGATACTCGACCTATCTTTTCTGATATGCCTTTTATATATGGAATTATTAGAATGGATTCTTCTTTGTTGTCTTCTTCCTTGTTCTTGGTCCGCTCCAGACGGTCTTTGATAATATCGTCAATTTTGTTTGCCTTGTATCCATTCTGTTGTAGATCCCTCTTTATATTATTGATTTCCATGCTGAGTGCCTCTTCTGTATTACATATACTAACAGCTCTGTCGTATAAGGTCCGAATGATGCCATGTTTCACTGATGTTACGTGATTAGACTGGTAGTTTAAGTATTGACCAGTGTGTGTCGGTTTCCTATATCAGACCAACAATCCAATTCACCATGGAGGAAGAAAACGAACAGCAGCTGCCCTTTTTGGATGTTTTGGTTAGAAGAAATGACAGACGGATCCAGACCGCCGTATATAGGAAACCGACACACACTGGTCAATACTTAAACTACCAGTCTAATCACGCAACATCAGTGAAACATGGCATCATTCGGACCTTATACGACAGAGCTGTTAGTATATGTAATACAGAAGAGGCACTCAGCATGGAAATCAATAATATAAAGAGGGATCTACAACAGAATGGATACAAGGCAAACAAAATTGACGATATTATCAAAGACCGTCTGGAGCGGACCAAGAACAAGGAAGAAGACAACAAAGAAGAATCCATTCTAATAATTCCATATATAAAAGGCATATCAGAAAAGATAGGTCGAGTATCAAGAAGATATAAAATTAAGACAGTTTTCAAAACAAAAGAAACTTTAAGAAGCGTGCTGACTAGAACAAAACCTAAGCAAGACAACACAAAAAACTGTATATACCAAATCCCATGCGAATGCGGTTCTTCATATATAGGCGAAACGAAAAGACCACTGGACGTTAGAATCAAAGAACACAAGAAACATACTCAACTGGGAGAAATAGAAAAATCAGGCATTGCGCATCATGCGTGGACAGCCCATCATCATATTAAATGGGACGAAGCAAGAATTATTGATAGAGAAGAACAGTGGCAAAAGAGAAAATTCAAAGAAGCAGTGCATATAACCAACAACAAGAAAGTTTTCAGCCATCCCAGCACGGATATTCGGACCATTTGGCAACCGCTCATTGGTCAACTCAACCGACTCCAGGTACCTGAAGCAGATCTTCCACGTTCCACCGCACACACTTAGTATATAAGCAGTAGCCTTAGGATTATTGTATCAGTATTCACTTGATAACGATTGAAGATTACATCAATCGAAACGTTGTGTAATATTATTTTAAAATAAAGACAATGAAAGTTCGAAATCTATCTTTCACTCATAATAAACCATTGTCTACAACCTTCAAACAAACGTCTTAATTTGATATTACCTTTTTCTCGCTATTTCAATGGCCTTTTTCTTTTATTTTTTGTTTTTGCTTTTTGGTCTGACATTGGGATGGAGATATTCTGAGGTTCTCCATTGGTGGTGTTGCTAGTTGTGTGGTGACTACACTAGCTCCGGTGTTTATTGTTGTACCTGGAGCCATCCGTGTAAATGAAGCAATGTTGACTATTTTCGTTTTGAATATATTTGAAAAGGTTCCGGTAGAGCTCTGGCGGTGTTTTGGATGTAAGGCTTAGTTTGATTTCGGGTTGTATTATTTGCCAAGGAGGGTGTGTTCGTGGTATAATATTTGTTCCTTATGAGGTAGGGATGTTTGTGTTTCTTGAAAGTATGAGTTAATTTTATGTTGTATTGGAGTGTTATTTTTAATTTTTGTTTTATTTTTAAATATTTTTATATGCTGGGTTACTGGGATTACTTGTCAGTTTAATTACGTAATTTAGGATTAGCTGTTGTCCTCTATTTTCCAGAGGTGGTTCTCCTGCTTCTACTAGTATGCTATCAACTGGACTTGTACGGAATGCATCTGTAGCTAATCTATCTGAGAGCGGTGTTATGTACAGGAACTAATAATATTAATATGGATCGTCTTGCTGTTGAGTAAACTATATACGGGCAATCAACTTATGTGCGGCACAGGTGAGTAGCCTTCATTTGTGTCACAATAAATATATATATATATATATATATATATATATATATATATATATATATATATATATATTTATTTATTTATTTATTTATTTATTTATTTATTTATTTATTGTGACACAAATGAAGGCTACTCACCTGTGCCGCACATAAGTTGATTGCCCGTAACTCACGGGTATAGGGCGGAAGCATAGGTCGTGGGTCGAATAAAAATTTGGTGGTATAATGTAGCCCAACTAAACATAAAAAAATGACTCAGGCCAATGCCTGTGCAAAAATTTTAAAATACCACCAATTTATTCTGCGGGCGCTAACACCTTGAAAGGTAACCTCGAGAGAAGGAACAAAAAACAAATAAAATGAAAAATTTAATTTTTGTAAAAAAATCAATACAATAAAAAATATAAAAGAATCCAAAACTTGATTCTACGACAAAAAAATAATAAAAAATTTGTACCAAAAAACGGCGGCAGCACAGATAGTCCCCTAACTATGGACGCTGAAACACTAACGTGGTGTAAGAAATAGGTGGCTTTCCACGAAGTAAAATATGGCTACGGCTCCGTAGTCCGGCGGATCTAATGCTCTTGACTGGCCAGACTCGTAGATGGTACAAAAGCTCCGAAATACGGGACCAGGGGTCAACCACCATCCACCAGAGCCACTAAGTTCCTAAAAAAAAAACTCTCCGCAGTAACTTGTACTTGGAGGCACAACGCGGTTTGAAGAGCCTGGGTACTTTATAAAAAGAGATTACAAAATTGAAAGACTCCTGTGCTCCGTATGGAAGTTACACAAATAAAATTCTGAATTTAAATTTAGACAAAATAATGAATGAATAGACAATACAAAAACAAAACAATTATAACAAATAAAAAATAAAAGAGGATAAGGGTTGAAGGTAGAAAAAATAAACTTTTATAACCGCACTCACGGAATAAAATTGCACCTTGCGGGTTGCAAGCAGAGATATAGAGATGGGGAGAAAGCGCTTCGACGACTGCGCATTCAATTTTCGATGTACAAACTGGAGGTAGCCATTTTGCAGATACAATTGTCAACTTGCTTTGTAAACACGCGGTCAGCATTATATTTTTATTACTATTTTATTTGCTTGTGTTGTGTGAAACGTTAAATTTTTTAATATGTCGTCGTGTTCAATCCGGATGTTCTAATAATAGAAGATTTAAGGAATTTATTTTTACATGTAAGTAGTATACCAAATTGAGTTGTAAACATTTTTTTTAATTGATTGTTAATTTCCTTATTTTTTGAAAGATACACTGGTACAGCAAAATCATGGTTTTATTTTAGTAAAAGATATTATTTATTGTTATACTAGAATTAGGTTTTCTAATCTCTCAAAAAGATATACAGAGGTTATACAAGGGAAATTAGTAAAGAGAGAATTAAATAAATTAATATTATTTCACCACTAGTAGTTGCTAGGTATTATTTAATATGTATGTATTTGTTAAAATATCAATAAATTTTTCAACATTATTTCTTAATTATATTGTTCTGAAACTCTAAATTTAAAATTACCGTCTGTGTATTCTTGCAAAAGTATGTTAAAATGTAAATAAATTAATTTCATAATTATTTTATTAATTCTACATTTAAAATTGGCGCCTCTATATCTGCAAAATGGCGCCCTTCTATTCTCGCGCAGGTTACAAGATCATTCTCCCCACCTCTATATCTCTGGTTGCAAGGCACCGACGAAAAATAGAAAGGACCCTTCCTACAAGCGTACTATGCGCTCGGTCCACCAGACTAAAGGAAGGGCGTAAATAAAACTTAAAACTAAACGGTAAGTCCCTATTGACTGGCTATTCTAGAAGCCCTGGCCGCCTGGCTAATAATAGGACTAAAGAAAATAAAACCGCGAGAGCTAAAAGTTCACTACTCGTTAGAGCTAATTTCCCCGCTAGGGCTTCGCCACGAACCAAAGGATAATCTAAAATTATCAAAATAAAAGGGGCTCGCAAGGGCGAAAAGGTGGAGCGTAGGAAACGGATCCGGCTATAAAAAAAGGAAACAAGTCCGAGCCGTGACTCTAACTAAGTATTAAAAGAACTATCCGCTCCAACCCGTTGGTAAACACTCATACAGGATGGGATAAGAGAGGGAACGAAAGAAGGGTTTAAACTAAACTACCAAAAATTATAATTGTAAATTGAAACAAAATGAAGTGTTCCAAAAACACGGGGACCTGAGCCTGACCGGTTATCGGCTCGTAAAATAAAATGAAACAAAAGAAAATAACAAGAAAGTTACATGGTCCACAAAATTTTGACTATAGTCAGATAAAGCTACACGTGGCTCAAACAAATACAAAGAAAAATAATATAAAGCTCGTAGAGTCGCCATTACTCAAAATTAAACTAAACAGGCCTCTACTAAATTAGAATAAAACAAAAAAAAAATCAATAAAGAGGCAACAAGGTAATAAATAAAAAAATTAAGCGAAATAGAAATTAATAAAAAAAGTTTAGAACCGCTGAGCTCACAGCATGAAGCCACGGAACTAACAAAAAAATATTTAAACAATAAAATATAGAGAAATATAAAAAATAAAAAGATGAAATATCAACAATGAAATAAAAGAACCAGCTCCACAATGCTGCTAAGTGACTCGAAAATAGTTCAACTGTTGTTACACTAACCGGGCAAAACCACATGGCACACCAGTAGACCAAACCAATAATACAAAAAAAATAATGTATAAAGGATCGAGTCACTTACCAGACACAGCTTCGCTGGACTCCATAGGAAATTTAGACAATTAAAAAGAAATTAAACGCCGAACAAAAGAACTTATGCTGCCAACTCGCAACTCAACATGGCGACCAAACTAGAGCTCCACTCAGACTTCGACTTCGAAACTCTCTAATTTTTCCTTGATCAGCCATTTATATCCAGACATAGGTAACCCCTCCAAAGTATGCGCAGGGAAATAACGAATAAAATTTTTATATAAAAAAGTACAGAATAAATTTGAAAAAAAAAACATTTGGACTATAAGGTGAAAA
The DNA here is from genome assembly GCA_963082715.1 of Harpalus rubripes. Classification (NCBI taxonomy): domain Eukaryota; kingdom Metazoa; phylum Arthropoda; class Insecta; order Coleoptera; family Carabidae; genus Harpalus; species Harpalus rubripes. The sequence goes on along the minus strand of OY720456.1, from coordinate 45,810,553 downwards.
ATAAACTGGAGTAAACTAAATTTTGACAAATGGCAATAATATTTCGATAGAATATTAAATAAACTCTCGTTAAACAAACTATAGATGGCATGAGAATACTAAATTTACGACGTGTCTTACAATAAAATCAGAGGTTCTCAAAATTTTTACTATTGAAATTCTAACAATTTTTTAAACTTAAACTTTTATAGAAAAACTTGTGACAGCGATGTTGCTTATCCGAAGAAAAGATACAAGCTAATTGCCTGCCACAAGGCGAAATTCTCAGTGTGACACTATTTCTAATAGAAATGAACTAAATAAAACAATACATTAATAACAACTCACAAATATCACTATATGCGGACGATCTAGTGATATATTATAAAGGAAAAAATATCGACACCATAAAAGAAAAACTACAAAGGACTATAAATAACTTAAAGTAATGCGCGTTCTCTACAGGATGCAAACAAAAACATAACATTCTCAAAATTATCGCACACCTAAAATGGGGAGCACATAGGAAAACAACAACAATATATATATATATATATATATATATATATATATATATATATATATATATATATATAAACAATATATATTTTGATAATGTTATGTTTTTGTTTGCATCCTGCAGAGAACGCGCATTACTTTAAGTTATTGTTGTTTATATATATATATATATATATATATATATATATATATATATATATATATATATATATATATATATATATATTGTTGTTGTTGTTTTCCTATGTGCTTCCTATGTGCTCCCCATTTTAGGTGTGCGATAATTTTGAGAATGTTATGTTTTTGTTTGCATCCTGTAGAGAACGCGCATTACTTTAAGTTATTTATAGTCCTTTGTAGTTTTTCTTTTATGGTGTCGATATTTTTTCCTTTATAATATATCACTAGATCGTCCGCATATAGTGATATTTGTGAGTTGTTATTAATGTATTGTTTTATTTAGTTCATTTCTATTAGAAATAGTGTCACACTGAGAATTTCCCCTTGTGGCAGGCAATTAGCTTGTATCTGTTCTTCGGATAAGCAACCGTTCGTTTTTAATCTAAATTTTCTATTATTCATGAAGTTTGCTAAGTATTTCATAATGTGTCCATTCAGTTTGTGTTCGTTTCACGATTTTAGTGCTTTCAAGTAGTGTCATACGCTTTTTGTATGTCATGTGTTGTTTATTTTGAAAGGGGTTTGTATTTCTGTTTCTAAAGCTATTATTTGATCTATTGTAGAGCGGTTTCTCTAAAACCGCATTGTTCGTTAATAAATATTTTGCTGGATTCTAATAGTAAATAATAGATTTACCATTTTTTTTTTTGCAAAATTTTACTCATGCAGTTTGCTATTGATATTGGTAAGTAGTTTTCATGGTTTGTTCTATCCTTGTTGGGTTTTAATATTGGAATAGTGAGGACTTCTCTCCATTTGTCAGGGTATTTGTTATGTTCCCAGATAAGGTTACATATTTTTAATAAATAGTTTTTTGCTTCTTCCGAGAGATTTATTATCATCTGATAGGGGATGTCGTCTAGCCCAGGGCTGCTTTTTTCTTTGATATTTCTTAGGTCGTGATTTAATTCAGTAATTGTAAACGGTGTGTTTATTGGTAGTTCTGTTGTGTTTTCTATATTTATGTGTTGGTTTTCTGCTTCTAATTTATAGTCTAGGAATTCTGGTATGTATGACGTGTTGTCAGAGTTTTGTTCAAATGTGTTAACTATGTCTTGCGGCTTTGTGATGGTTTGATTATCTATTTTTAACAATGATGTGTGTTTAACTGTTTTCCCCCCGTTTATTTTCCGTATTTTATTCCATATTTTTTGTGATGTTGTGCTTGTTGTGATGATAGATACAAATGTTTCCCAGGAGTCTTTTTTGCTCTGTAGTATAGTTTTTCTTAATACTGCCTGTAATCGTTTAAGGTTATTTAAATTTTCCTGTGTTTTGCTTTTTCTGTATTTATATAATGTGGTTTTATTTTGTTTGATGGCATCCTCGCACTTCTTATTCCACCATGGGACTGTTTTTTATGGTTTCTTATTTTCTATTTCCAATTGATAAGTTTGCTGCATTAATTATGCTATATACAGAGTTATTTACCATATCGTTTATGTTGTTATTTTCCATTATTTCTGTACCTGGTGTTACTACTTTGGAGTATAGTTCCCAATCCGCGATTTCGAGGTTCCATTTTGCATAAATGACATACTTTAGGTAAGACACAAGGTATTTGACGCAAGTTTGTCTCGGGCGCCAATCTCGGATAGTCACAGTCGGGTTATAAATAAAACTCAGGGCTCGATGAGGATGTGATCTTTTATTTTCACAGCCAATTCCTCTTACAGTATCTTTGGTTCGTAAAGAATAACTATATAAATACTGAATTACGACCGGTGCAAGCTTAATGGTTTGACTAATTATTGTGTTCCCTGGATACACTGGTTCCTTCCGGTTTAACTTAGCCTCACTGCAAACCGACACCCGGCGTCGCGTCGCGGATCAGCGTTGGCGACACGGTATACGCTCCCAAGTCGACATCCGAAGAGTAGAGTTCAATTCCCAATAAAACTCAAAACCGACGCCCGGCGTCGCGATGCGGATCACCGTTGGTGATTCGGGGTACGCTCCCAAGTCGACGTCCGAAGAGTCGATTTTAATTTTCGAAAAAACTTAAGAACGACTCCCGGTGTCGCGACGCGGATCAGCGTCACTGACTCGTTATACGTGTCCAAGTCGAATACCGAAATCAGTATTTTAATACCACGAACGGTTTCTGATTTTTAGACGAAAAACAGGACGATGACCTCACTTGTACGATCTTCAGTAGGCAAACAAATAAAACGTTACTGACTCTACTACACAAGTGAAAATATGGCGGCGAGTGGTAAACACGTGAGTGGTGGATCCACCGAAATTATAAAAATAATCTGCAAAATATGCAAAAAACCTGCTGTTAATAATCTAATTTACTGTGAAAATTGTGAATGTGCTCTTCATAAAAACTGTTGTGAGAAAAAAGGTTTGTGCATAAAAGACTCTGTAACAAAATGTTGCAATGAAAGTGATGACGAATTTATTGATGCTAGTTTACTTGTACCGGACTCATTTAGCGTAATAAATGAACTACGGAAGGAAATTACTCTTCTTAAACAACTTATCGAAGAAAAAAACAAGATAATCAAAGATAAATGTGTTATTATTGATGATAAATCTAAAATAATAAAATTATTAGATATGCAATTAAACAAATCAATAATAGCAGGGCCATCTGTTAAAATAAATGATAGAATAATTAAAGAAAAAGTAAAAAGTAACTAAACACATATAAAACAGTTACCAACAAATGTAAGCCTGAACGCGCAAAATAGGGAATTTAACAACGACAAACAAACCAAAACAATCGCAATAAAAGAGGTTAATGGCGAAAACGATGTTTTTAATAAATCTAAAAGTGAAGAGTGGACAGAAAATCCTAAAAAACCGCGTAGAAAGAACTATACAAAAAGTGCTATAATTGGTAGTTCCCGTTCGCTTTCTAACATTTCAGTAGCGCCCAAAAAATCTTTCATTTTTGTGTCTAGAATTAAACCAGGTACAAAACCTTGCCAACTAGTCGCTCATCTGAAAGAGGACTATCCCGAAATCGAATGCGAGGAATTAAACTCGAAACATCCGCTCTACTATGCGTCGTTTAAAGTGACTGTGGATTACTCAAACTTCAAAGATGTTGTGCAAGCTGACAAGTGGCCATACGGTGCACACGTATCACGTTTTTTCCAAAAACGGAAACAAGAGGAACCAGAATGATATTGACCCCACACTTTTATTATTAAACTGTCAATGTTTGACCACCGTAAAAACTGACATAATTAATAGTGAATATGTAGCTAATTGGAATAATTTGAATTTCATCTGTTTGACAGAAACGTGGGCTGATGAATCAGCAATTAATCACATATATTTTGACAGTTTTAATCTGACTTCCCAGTACTGCAGGAAAGACTTCATACACGGAGGAGTGGGAATCTGGTCCCGTAACAACTTACAAACAGCCCCCATAGACCTTACTAATTTTTGTATTGATAAAGTGATAGAAATATGTTCTGTAAAATGGACAACAGATTTAAATTCCAATAATTATAATATTCTCATACATATGCTAAGAACTTATAATTTTCGCAATATTGTAAATAAACCTACTCGAGGTAAATTCCTTTTAGATTATATTTTTTGTAATGTGTCTAATACAAATAATGTTCAGTGTTCTGTTCTAGAAAATATTTTATCAGATCACAGATTAGTTGCAATGGGCGGTGGTGTTTTTCCTGTAATTGAGAATGTCACGCCCATGGGATACGGAAGAATATATGATCAATCGAATTTTAATAACTTTTGCCAGGCCTTAAACAATGAAAACTGGAATAAGGTATGTGAATACACAGAAATAAACCCTGCATTAACTTATTTTCATAATACTTTTCTATATTATTTTAACTTGCATTTTCCACTTAAGAGAATCAAAATCGAAATACTAAATGCGACTGGAGTAATGATGAAATAAAACAATCCAGTTTAAATTTAAAAACTCTCTATTATTTATCAAAAAAATATCCGGTTCTCAATGAGGCTTGTAAATTAAAAAAGAAAGAACATCTAGCTTTAATCCGCAAAACTAAATTTTTATTTTATCAGAATAAAATATCAACATCCAATAATTTATCGAAAAGCATGTGGAATGTTATTAACGTGAAAAGGACTCAAGAGACAAGTATTAAATTGAAGGTTGATGATTGTATGATCGAGGATCAAACAGAAATAGCTAATAATTTTAACACTTTTTTCAGGGATGCTCCTGTAACACTAGCTGATTCAGTTGTACCTAATTGCAATTCACTCCAAATTCAAAATATTAATAATAACAATTCAAATAGTATGTTGTTACATCCATATTGTGAAAAAGAACTATTTGATCTATTAAATACTAAATTAAAAAATAAAAAATCAGCAGGACCAGATGAAATTCCTTGCTGTATAGTTAAACATAGCATTAAATATATTAGCAAACCTCTAACTTATCTTGTAAATTTATCCTTCGAAAGTGGATGTTTTCCTGATAAATTAAAGTTGACAAAAGTGATACCTATTCATAAAAAATCTGATGTGGCCAGCACATTACCTTCCGTCAGTTCTATGTATTTTGTATAAATGTCATACAGAAAGTTCCTTGCAAAAGATTATATTTCTTGTACATTACCTTAAGACAGTTGTATGTATTTTATACAAATTCCATACAGAAAGTTTCTAACAAAAGATCCTATACTTCCAGTAAAATTATAACATAAACGTACTGTCAACTGCACTTGACACTGACACCTTTCAATAATTTTCTTAATGTAGCAGCTGTTTCCAGAGTTATAGCAAAGCTGACTAATATATATGATATTTAATTTCTTTATAATTTTTTAACTCTATGTCCATTTAATATGAAGTATAAAATGCATTCAAATCGTATAGAAAATAAATAATTCTTTAATATTTATAATAACATTAAATGTGAAAAAATGATATTTAACATCGTTTTTTCAAGAAAAACTGTTAAAATCTTCAAATGAGGGTACTTCCGGTTGACCAATTATAACCAAAATCTAATCAGCTCTTCACATGGATGTAACGAAGAGGAATACGAAAGAATTATAATTTTTGGAATTGTAGTATTAGAGTTATCGCATTAGAAAATTTTGTCACACACAGACACACACACACACACACACACACACACACATACATACACACACACACACACATACAGACATCATCGTAAAAATAGTAAAATCGTATTCTAGGGACCCTAAAACGTGCTTATTCATCAAAAACTCACCACCGAATTTTTTGACCAAAGACAATACCTTCCTTACCTAAAGGTGACGGAAGGTAAAAAGGTGACAAAACCGATCCAAATAATTATAGACCGGTCGCTATAACCTCAAATTTTTAACCTCAAAACAGACTACAAATTTTTTTGAACGTTATTGAAATTATTAATAAACATCAATTTGGTTTTCGTCAGAAGATGTCAACTATGGATGCTTTGCATATGATAATTTACAAAATTACTAACAGTATAGAAAAGAAAAAACGACCCATAGGAATTTTTTGCGATATGACTAAAGCTTTCGATTGTATCAATCATAACATCTTATTACAGAAACTTGAATCGGCTGGTGTTAGAGGTGAAACATTTTTAATTAATAGACAACAATATGTTAGCCTAACAAATTTAACAGGAGCGAGATGTAACTCCGACATATTGTCGTCAAATATAGGGACACCACAGGGCACAATTCTTGCACCCATTCTATTTTGCATCTATGTTAATGACTTATTTGAAGCATTAAAAGATACAAGTTCGACTATAATGTACGCGGATGACGTAACTTTACTCATATCAAGCACAGATGATCAGTTGTCACATATAATTAATACCACCTTGTCTTATCTCTCTAACTGGTGCACAAATAATTCTCTTTTCTTAAACTATTCCAAGACAAATATTATACAGTTTAAAAACAAAAATACAAATGATATAGAGTTACATATACAAAATAATAATATTTGCTCTGTAAGTGAAACTAAAATTCTTGGAATGATGATAGATGAAAATTTAAATAGCAAATGCCACTGTGAGTACATAAGTAAGAAATTGAATAGCTCTTGCTATCAAATAAGACATTTAAAAACTAAATTAAATCTTCATCAACTTTTAATTTTTTACCATTCTGTGGTAGAGTCCAATCTACGTTACGGTATATGTTTGTGGGGTGCATCCTCGTATAGTAAAACAGTTTTCATTAATCAAAAACGAATAATTAGAAGCATTGCAGGTATCCCGAATTATGAATCTTGCATGCCTTATTTCAAAAAATATAAAATATTGACAATCGTGTCCTTATATATTCTTGAAATTGGGATCTATTTATTCAAAAATAAAGATAAATTTGATTCAAATTTCAATATCTCTAATATTAGTAGTACAAACAAGGAAAAGTTGCGTAAACCTCTAAACCAGGTACAAATGTGCTCGGAATTCGCCGGATATCATGGGCGTGGACATTTTCAACAAAATACCACCTACCATCAAATCATGTAAGAATATCACATATTTTAAAATTAAGTTTAAAAATTTTCTCATTGAAAAATGTTTTTATAGCTTGGACGAATATTTATCAATCTGACCTAATATAATATTTACTTGCATTTCTTTGACAATTTTCATATGTATTACTGTACATCACGAAAAATAAAGTATTATTATTATTATTACTGGGCGCCTCCTCCCGATCTCGATGCTCGCTGGAGCCGACGGTCGTTGCTTTAGTCTATTCTCCGAGGTATGGTGATCTCTCCACTCATTGAGCCGAGGTTCTCTCCGAGGATTCGCCTTAACTCAACGACTGTTATGAACACCCAACTTTGGGTCGCGACAAAAAATCTCGCGCCAAACGTTGCGGCGTCGCGGTCCCTGGTTTAGGATTCTCCACTGAGGGTTATGCGATGGTCTTTCCACTCAACGAGCCGAGGTTCTCTCAGTGGGTGACACAGGAAACGTGACGCTTCACAACCAAATATTGTGTCGCGTGGTTATTACCGGTCTACTCTACCCAGAACTTCGGGTTCTGTCCAAAAATCCCGTTTTTGATCTTTCCACAAAAACACCATAAAGCTTTACCTGTAATTTCCAGCAGTTTTCCACGGTGTCGTTAACTTTCTCGGTACTTCCTGCGAAACTGTAACAATACCTCGCTACACACAAACTTGTGTAGTACTACCTCAACAATTAATACTGATAACATTCTATTATTGTAGATAAAAGGCCAAAGGTAACTTATATAAAAAGTGAATGACTGCAGTCTAACTAGACAATCGATGAAATTAATGATTTACATAAAACCCTGATGTAGAATTACATTAAATATATTTTGTGCGAAGCCCAGCTTCGTCACAAGCTCTTCGTCACAGTCTGTACCAGTAGTTCCGCTAATGAGGAAGTAGCCACTGTCATCTATGATGTTTTCATGATCCTCCCTCTTGTATTTATATTATTACATCCCCGTATGATGTTGTGACTGTTGAAATGAGTTGTTTTATTTCTTGTCCGTCTACAAGTAGGGTGGGAAGGTATAAACTACAAATTGTAATCTTTGTGGTAATGTAAGTTTGTATTGCAACGGCTTCTAAATTCGTATATATGTTAATTTCTGGTGCGTGCATTTCGTTTCGTGTGAAGATGGTTACTCCTTCGCTTGCATTGTTCGGGTTATATCTGTCCTTTCTAATTGTGTTATATCCCCTAAGTTCTACGTTTTGTGTGTGTTTAAATCGGGTTTCTTGAACACAGATTATATTAGGAGTGTGTTCCGATATTAGTTTTTTAATTTCGCCTATGTGGGAATATAAGCCGTTGCAGTTCCATTGTACGATCATTGTGGTAAGGATTCTTTACTAGATGTCGTCAGCAGTGATTCTTGACTTGAGAATACTGCTGATTCTAGTTCTTGTTTATGTTGTTTTCTTATTTGTTTATTAGTTTGGAGAATTTTGTTTTTAGCGCTCTGTCAATGGCTTTGGGATATAATGCGTATATAGTATCTAATAAATTAGATATATTTGAGGTGTATTCCCTTGCAATACTTAGCGGATCTGGATTACGATATTAATTATCTGGGAATTCTTTGAAGTTTTCGTAGGTTAGTGCGTATTTTTCACTATTTGTTGTAATTTCACTTATTGCTTCTAGTAGTTCTTCTAGTTGTGTGTAATTTCCTGGCTTTTGATTGTTACTGTTTTATCGTTTTTGATTAAATTGTCTATTTCTTTTGTCTGCACGTAAATACGTACTCTATTATTCGAAATTCGGGACGCGAATAAAATATTTTTTGGTCCTACGATATTTCCAATGCAGACGACGTAGTCTTTGATTTTGATGCCATATATTGAATTCATTAATATTCCTTGTTATTTGCCTGGGAAGTTAACTGTGACTGGTTTGCGCGTGGCATTTGCAAATGTATGATTCTGGTTTGTGCCTGGACTTGTCTGTGTGTTTTGAGAGGTTGTCTGTAGCATGCTTGTTTTGGTTGGTTTGTGTCAAATAAAGACCGCTGTAGTCAGCGATGTTTAGATTTTATTTTTTTAAATTCTGCTATTGATTGATACATGGATTTAATGGGTACGACATGGAGTAAGAAATGACTTAACTTAAGTAGGGTTATGAATTATGTACTTAAGAAGGGATGATGGTAAGTTTAAGATTACGAAGAAGTACTGAGCTCTATCTTACCAATGGTTATCATTGGCTTTAAACGTTGATTTATCTTCGAAATTTGGTTCTAAGTAAACACGTGTTTGTCACTTGATTATTCAAATAAGACTGTTTTTTATATTTTTATAAGTTTTCTTAGCAAGTAACAATGCAATTAGTAGTAATATAATTTATAATTACCTGTCTTCATTATCTAATATACCTTTTCAATTTAAAGAGATAGAATATATATGCGCAATGGGGCTCTGCGCATAATAAGAACAAAAGGTGGGAGTCATGGATACGCGCTTGTCATGAGATCGGGAACACACGCAGCGTCCGAATGTTCCTACATCGCCCCATTCATTTCTTGCTTCGTTCAGTTTCAGAACGTTCAAATCTTGCCCATGAAGTTGGCGGGCATTATAATGTTCATTTAGTAACATGCGCATCGTCAGAATGTCCTTAAATCGCCCCTTTCAATTCTCGCTTCGTTCACCTTCAGAACGTTCAAATCTTGCCCACGAAGTTGGCGCGTATCAAAACGTTCATTTCTTGCCCTTTTCGAATATCTAATTCGCGCGCTCCCAAATTTAAACAGTACACTCCAAAGAACAAATTGCGAAGAAAAATGTTTTATTCGGTAGAAATACATCAATATATAGTTCTTCAAAATATTAATAGATGTAAAAATTGTGGAAATGTCAAAAAATTCAAATAGAAAGGAATTTATTATGTACTGTCAAAGTACATTGTAATAATATTACAAATGTAAGGATCTTTATATACAGTAAAGTTTAGATATATATTTCATATTATTACAGGATAATGCGTCGATAGAAAATTCTATCAAAAGCATTCTAACCATGATTTTATTGCCAAAGAAAGGAAGGAAAGATGAGTCGCGTTCTTTTTATCATGAGATGAGTTTGACATGAACTGAGCTGAGATCAAGTGATATTTTTATGAAGTAAAAAGAACGACAAAAGACAAATTTTGTTGGTAACTTGAACGACTGATGTCCGCTGGATGTCTGTGATACTTTTCAACGGTCAATCACGATATTTTCAGGTATTATTTTGGATCGCCCACTGTGAGTGGGCATTATTTAGGCTTCTATTATTCTGTCGATTACATAATAACATATAGTGCGACGAATTCTAAAATGTTTCAATTACACAGTACTATAACTTCCACGGAATTGTCTGTCTATTTATTTATTCTTCAAATAATAATATTTATTAAAGGAATAAACAAATAATCATAATAACCAAACTAATTGTATGTGACAGCCCGTGACAGCAAAACATTTATCCCCACCATTCATCTAAGATTAAAAACTCAAGAAGCACAACCCCCAGTGGTGACTAAGAATCGGGAAGGGGGGTGGAACTCTTATCACTTCGGTCTTACTTTATCTCATCTCCATTAGGATAAAAAGAACAGTCAAAATTAGCAAGGCAACTGAGGTGAGCTGAGATGAACTAAGATCTCATGTAAAAAGTGGTAAAAAGAACGCGACTATTATATTGCTGTTTTTAAATTAAAAGAAGAAAATGTACTACAATATTTATAAATTATTTAAAGGTATAAATTCAAATACATTTGTTATAACTTTTATATTACACTTTACATTTTATTTTTTATTACAGTGATGATATTTGTACAAGACTTGTTAAAGATAAAAGAATATAAAAATATAATTCTTTCAAAATAAGTAATTTAACATAATAATTAAATACTTCTTTATGTAAAATAGTAAATATCAAGGAAATCAAATCTTTTTGGAATAAAACAACACTTCGAGCAATGTAAAAGCAAGTATAGTGGAAGAATGACACATATAAGAAATGGCGTGTAGAGAAGAAAATTGATCTAATAAAAAGGCTTTCTTAGTTTAAAGTTTGAAAAACTATAATCTCTGTGGTACTATTATTCCATGTAAAAAACAGAGAGTGATAGCATAAATGGTGATTAGGAGATGATTAGGGAGGACATGATTAGCAGTGTTTTAACTCTGTCCTTTATGGTTTTTTTTAATACTTCAAATAAAAGTTGCGAACAATTAATTTTTCTTATTTGAAGTTTTTTTTTCTCTACAATAAACCAGATATTTATGCTAAAACTCAAATAATTTTAAAGAAGAATACACATCACTTTATAGCAGTAGCTTAGCAACATTTTGTATTAGAAAGAGAAAGATTATTTGACCTGTCTATTTAATTTATGTGGTGTGACAGATATACGTAAATAGTGGCATTACTTTCTAACACACTAAAATAATAATTACAGATACTTAATTATATACTGCACTGCCCTCTGTGCTAATATTTAACCAGTGGCGTAGACATTTAAATCAATTTATTATTCCTTGGTTTATAAGTTAAGATTATGATTTTGTATTTTTCAAAAACATAAGTGAAGAACGTAAATCTTTCAGAAAGGCATTATTTAGAAAGAAACATAACTTTTAAATGTATTACTCTGTTTTTCAGTTAAAATGTGTCCATAAATATTTCATGTTGCACGCCTACGCATATCTGCAATATTACAGGGCGCGAGCAAACAGCTGTTTTAAGTGTCCTTGAAAACATATATGCTGGAACCTCACATGTCAAAGTGACAATACAGAATATTGTTAATTCTTTGAACAATAACCTAGGGCCTAGATGCCTAGGCACAGTATAAGAAACAAACCGTACGGACACTTAGCGTCGACTACTTGGTGTTTCAGCGTAAATTTAAACTAGCAACCATGTTTTAGGAATACTTTTCACCACGGAATAGAGGGTTATGATTTCGACGTCACAAGCAAGAAAGAATGCGACGATGTAGAAGTTGAGATAGAAGATCGGATTACAAACAAACATCAAACAAACCACGCCATTTTTAAAGTTCTGTCTTCTGTCACTTGTGTTTTGACATTTGAGTTTTACATGTGGTTCAATGTCTTCGGACGGCTGTGGAAACTTAAAGAATTTCACATTTGTCATGTATTCTTTATAATTATAGCGCGAGTCACTGTTGCAAAGCAGTGGCGGCGCCAGGATGTAAATGCAGGGTGGGCACAATCAAAAAATGGTTGGACACCGGGGGGGGGGGTCGTAATAGGTTATGCAAAGGTAACCAGAAAAAAAGGCGCAATTTTTTTCATCTAATGTCTAATGCCTTATTAATGAACGTTACATTTTTTCGAAGAATGTGAAGCTGCATATTTTCCCCCTTTCATGTACAAAAATAAATTGCCAGATCACAGACCATTTTAGAAAAGTGAATATATTTAACGGATTGTTAACTTACCTGAATAAACTGTTGCAATTATATTTTAACTGGCATCCATACTACGTAATCCAAATTTATATATGAAAAACAAGCAATCAAATATTAACTGTGCAAAATATATTTTTTAATTTTATTCTTAATCTTAAATTATAATACTTTCGTTTGTTTGATTTTTGTTTTTTTTATCAAATCATGGCAGGAGTAATTACCCTCTTAATCTCCCCACCCGTGTATACTCGTCTGTTGGGCACCCATTTATTTTAAATAATAAAGATATCTACCTATATAGTTTTTTTCATATACACACATAAAACGATATAAAGACGTGTGTGTGTAACAAAATTTTCGTCTGCGATAACTCTAATACTACAGTTTCAAAAATTATAATTTTTTCGTATACTTCTTCGTTACATCCATATGAAGAGCTGATTAGATTTTGGTTACAATTGGTCAACCGGAAGTACCATCATTTGAAGATTTTAACAGTTTTTCTTGAAAAAACTATGTTAAATATCATTTTTTCACATTTAATGTTATTATAAATATTAAAGAATATTTTATTCTCTATACGATTTGACTGCATTTTATACTTAATATTAAATGGATATAGAGTTAAAAAATTGTAAAGAAATTAAATTTCATAAAGTAGCTATAGCTATGAAAACAGCTACTATATTAAGAAAATTCTGATTGAAAGATGTCAGTGTCAAGTGAAATTGACATAGTGTGTTTGTCTTATAATTTTATTGGAAATATAGGATCTCTTGCTTTCTGTATGAAATTTGTATAAAATACATACAACTGCTTTAAGGTAATGTACAAGAAATAATAATAATAAATCTTTTATTTCTGCAGATACATTACACTGTATATAGAAAATGTCATAAAATAATAATTTAAGACATAAATTTTCTGTATGAAATTTTCATAAAATACATGCTGCTGCCGGAAGGTAATGTACAAGAAATAGAATATTTAATTTAGCAAGCAACTTTCCGTATGAAATTTATACAAAATACATAGAACTGACGGAAGGTAATGTGCTGGCCACATCAGATTTTTTAATTTGAGCGTTAGACTAAATTTTTTTTTTTTTGAAAATTTACAAGCGAAGAAGTTATAATTTTCACAAATACAGCGTTTAGAATATACTACATTTTATTTCCAGGATATTACTAATTATTTTTTTCACTAATGTTCCAATCTTAGACTGCCGGTTTGTTGCAAACTCTTGTAGACTGTTTACACGATATTTATATCACTATATTTGTCATTATATATCACGTTCAACTGTCCGCATACTGACGTCCATAGCGTGTACATAATCAACTGACCCAACAGCGTCTGTATATTCAACTGCTCGAACTTTTCACGTCACTATCTGTCTATTTATGTAACTAACTTTCTCCTTTCGCAGCCTCAGTATCACCAACTATCCGTATGCCACAATTCTTCAACACCAATGCCGAGTATCCACTCCAACTCGCGATTATTGTCCTTGTATACCTAGCTTCACAATACTCGTTAACACTACCGAGTATTCACTTACACAGCTTTCCTAATATATCAGTAACACAGTATAAAAAGTATGTTGTGTATACTGTGCCAGTAACTTCTAGACACGCCGTTATTGTCGTCGTGAGCAAGTAACCGTTTATTAAGATGGGCGATGATATTAAACAGTTATAATTACAAGATTGAATACCAACCAGAAAAGGACAACGTAACAGCTGATGTTCTATCAAGACTCCCATTAGAAGATAAAGAAACAACTTCTACTGAAAATGTTGGACTTCCTAAACGAGCACAACTTCTACATCTTAGATTACATAATCTACCGGTAACCAAGAAAATTCTGAAAGAGAAAAGTATAGCAGATGTAACAGGTAAAGTTATAAAATATGTTCAATCTTATTGGCCGATAAAGAAAGAACTAGCAGATGATTTAGTATCCTTTTTTGAGAAACGACATGAATTATCGTATGAGGAAGGTATTCTCTTATGAAAGGGAAGATTGTGTATTCCAAGTTTACTACATAAATATATTTTAAATATATATATATATATATATATATATATATATATATATATATATATATATATATATATATATATATATATATTTACATATACCAGGCATTAATGCTATGCAGTCAATGGCAAAACTTCATGTATATTGACCCAAGATTAACGCCGATATCGTACAATTTACAAAGAAATGTTCAACATGTCAAGAATCAAGGCAAAACGATGTTAATACACCGTTATACTCATGGTCAACACCGCAGAAACCATGGAACCGTTTACATGTTGATTTCGCTGGTCCAAGGCGTAACTGTAAGGGATCGTGTAACCAGCCAGGTAAGAACACGGCAAAGAAACTGGAGAGACCACGTAGAACGAATGAGTACAGAACTCTGGGCAAAATGGGCTAAAACAAAAAAAAACCAGACACCCACTCGTAGGAAGACTGCAGAAAAGATAATACGCATGCTGGACATCTGCATCTGCAACTCAAGAGGGATAACATAACAGAAAATAACAGGATAAAGTCCTATTAAAAGAAGAAGAAAAAGAAGAGGAAGAGGAAGAAAGATTCTGGTTCTCTGAATAACATAATGGTACAAAAATAGTAGTGTCGGCTTCATGTGCCCTGAAGTCTGTAACGTCCAAAAGGGCCTGTAATCTTTACTGGACGTTCTTTATAGTTCTCATTGCTGTCAAAATGGGTTTCTCGGGCGCCAATCAATCGGTCGATAATCCAGCATAAAAAGGTGGTAAATCCGGTAAAGGACGCTCTTATAGCGTCGCTGAAAAGACTGACTGGAACGCCAAAAAAGGGCTCGGGTAGCTTACCGGAGACAGAGTTTGGTTTTCGACAATGAAATCAATTGTAATAAATTTTAATGTTTTATGAAAATATATTAAAAACGAGAATAACAAAACATATGAAAGTAACAATCGCTAGCATATAATCGGCGAATAATCATACAACTGAATCAGCGATACTTGCAGGATTCTTTCGTTAAAGAACGGGCAACAAGGGCACACAACAGAAGTTGCACTGATGTTCGCTCAGCTTAGCTCACTCGGCGCTTCGAGATATTTCTTACTTCTGATGTCCTCTCAGATGCAGGATACGATGATATGAAGATGTTCGAATTTGCCAAATTAATCATGAAAGTGAAACAATTTATATTCGTTAAATTGTTTAGGCAATCCTATCGACTGCGTCACTTTAATTTCTTGTTCGATCAATTAGGTTTTTAAAAAGTTTATTTTTGCGAGTACAAATTATAATACACTATAAACTACTTGATAATAAGATAATAGAATACAGACTAACTGATCTTAAGCATTACACATGTATTTATACTAGTGAAATGTGAGAGAGTCACGTACTGGCACATCAGCACTTTGTCTATTTCAGCGCTTCTTAACTTTTTCAAGGCGCGACCAAAATTTAACTATTGTATAGGTTTCGCGACCCACCATAGGTATAGAAAATTATTGAAAAAGTTAAATATCTTATAAACAATAATATATGTAAATAAAATGAATAAGTAAGAATATACCACATATCTCTGTATAAATTATGAACAAAATATTAAAAATTTAATACCATAATAGGATCAACAAATTTAAATAAAACGAAGCTTGTAACAATTTGGTAGAGTAAAATTACTTTAAAAATGTGACACTGACGTCACGACAACTCCGCGAAGTCCATGACTAGGATCTCAATTTCAACTTAGGTACGTTTCAGTTAATTTTACGCCACTGGACATACCTATAAGTTGAAATTGAGACCTCATGTCATGTACAAGTTATGAAATTAGCGGAGCTGCCGTGACGTCAGTGTCACATTCTTAAAGTAATTTTAGTCTACATGAACTTGATACAATTTTAATCTTGTTTAACATTCAAATGTTCTAAACATAAATACTACCTTCCTATATTTGTCCAATTTGACTTTCGAACATGATTCAAGCGACGGAATTCATTTTCTTGTTGAAGGCGGTGACGGAATACATTTTCTTGTTGAAGGCGGTTCCTAAAATTTAGTTTTTGTAATTACAAGAGCAGAAAAACCTGATTTGCACATGTAGATTGGTAGCAGCAAAATGTAATAATATTTTCAATTATTCATTTCCCAATATTGGTTTTTCTTTTTTAACCAAAATGAACTCAGGTCCCGGTAGGGTTATTAGCACTAGTAATTCTACACATTGTATTGCTAACCTTCGTAACATTTTAATTAAGTTTTATATACATTCTAAAAAATATATGATTGACATTCAGTAATCAAAACTATAAAATTTTAAATAATCTACGCGACCCACTCACCAACATTTGGGTCGCGACTCATAGGTTAAGAAACGCTGGTTTACTTAGTAGCACTATAATATAGTCTTCTTCGATATCTCACTTATCGTTAAAAATAGAGCATAAATTTATTAACAAAATTTATTCGCCTACTCAAGCACCATAAGGTAAAATAGTTTACATATACAGGATGTTTCATACGGCTCAGCAAGAATTGTTTGTCTTTTTTTAATGGAACATCCTATATTCATATATTTTTAATTGTACTTTATTCACCTATATGCACATATAATTTTTTTTTAGTTTTCCGCAGCATTGTCAAGTTATTCCGTTTTTTTTCCAAGAAAGACCTAATACACGCATTGCTTTATAAAGGCGCACATAAGTTATTTTAATAGTTAAAATTAAGAATTTTTTTCAATAGAACTATAACTATACTCTGTTTTCATATTTTTTTTAAGTGTCTTTATACAGAGTATTAAATAAAATGAATCAAATTCATTCAATTTCAAATGACTATAACTCGTTATTTTCAAATGAAACACCCTATATTTTATTATTCAGTCGTGTTCCTTTTTGTATTGTCTTTATATGTTATTAAGGGTATCATGTGCCTATAACCAATAATCGGGCATATTCTGTAACTCAGTGGTTAATTTTTAACCACTAGTTAAATTTTTTAACCAATCAAGTATGTTGACATATAAGAAAAAACAGATTTTTAGTTATCAAATTAATATCTATTGGATAAAAATGTTAACCAGTGGTTAAAAATTAACCACTGAGTTACAGAATAGGCCCGAATTTCGGATATTTGTTACTATTTTTCTCTAAATTTGTTCAAATTTACTCTAGTACACTATGGAAATTGTGTTTTTAATAAGAAACAATTGCAATAATGGTCAGTAGTTTGCATTAGCCAATAAATAAAATGTTTATTATCAATATTAGTCTGATTAGGTAATAATAATTTATTCATATGATTCTTTCGCCAGAAGAATTATTAATACCTAATCTAATAATGTGTTCGTACCATTGTAGCTGTTTCTCTTCAATTGGTGTTAATATTAAAAAAAAAAAGATAAAAATGAATTTCAACGTTACAGCAAAAGAAATTTATTTCATTTATTCTACATAATAACAAAAATCAAGGTAAACTTCTAATAACAAAACTCAAGGTACAATATTTCCTTTAGAATTAGTTTTTCTGTTACGCTGTAAGAAATTCTTTGGAATAATTACTTTTATTAATTTTCCAAATGGATTTTCAATCAAAATAAATGATACAAAAGCAATCATTAAACACAAACACGTATCTTCTGTAGTTTCTCTAATCTAAAATAATAAAAAGATATTGTAGTTATTTAATTCGCATATATAAAATTCTTTATTTTTTCATACCGTATGAAAATATGACCACTTTAGTGGTACTCTACTTGAGGCTACCTTGATTTGTTGAAAAACAAAATGAATTAAATACACCCCAAAAGAAAGTTTAGACAATGGGGTCATTACATCACATGACAGAAATTTTAAAGCTGCAATATATATATCATCAATAAATAAGAAATTGAAAAAGGGGTGGTCAACACTTCACAATATATTGGAAAGAAGAAATTATTAATTTTTTCGGCACTGTTTGAGCATTGATAACAGTTGCGAAATATGTCATTATTTCATTATGTAACCATAATATATATTTAACTCACTGTGCACATTATTTTGTATACTGTGCGTATTATTTGGTACACTGTGCACATTATTTCGTACACTGTGCACATTATTTCATGCACCATCCAAAATCAGACATAAAAGGATCAAAATCTTGCATTTTAATATGTGAAAATGTTTTTAATATTAATAATTGTGTATAATTTAATAAATTTTGCAATTAACTTGTGTAAAAATTCAAAATTAAATATGTTAAAACTTATAGGAAAATTCAACTGTTATCTGTCACATTGGAATATTCAAATACATAATTAAAATGGCCTCCTCGTATCTTCTAACGGCGCAATTTTTATCTAATTAATCGACATCTTCGACATCGCTTCGTATCATCGTATCTCTGTTCTGAAACCCTAATATATTTATATATTGAGAAGTTAGTACAATGAATTTGGAATCAAATCTCTTAATCCATATATTGTGTAGTGCAAACATAATATATTTAAGAATAAGTACGATATAATACTTACGTATACATTCGTAACTTGCTAAAAATAAAATTATACCCACAGCTAGTACAAACGCTGGTCTATGTAAAGCGGCATACAGAGCATTTCTTATTGCACTGTAGTCATTATATGGATTATAAAATGTTACTCCCCCAAAAATACAGGCAAATGCCGCTAGAGATAATTTGGAAAATATAAAAAACGCTACCAACTAAAAAGAAATACACATTCTAATTGTTGTTTATACAACTAGAATAAAAAGCGGTGTATTATTTTCATATAAGTTTGCAAGTTTTGTTATAAGTATTTTAAATAATAATAATACTTTTTATTGAAGTTTAACGTGATGTTAAACTTCAATAAAAAGTGGATGTGATATCCACGTCAGTAATTATAACACAAAAATTTTATAATTAAATTCTATTAATTGACCAAAATAATGAAAGGTAATGCATTTGAATCTACAATCTGTACAGCAAAATTAAAAACAATATGCATTGCTTTGCTACGATAACAAATCAATAAAAGTACGAGTATATTAAAACATAGGAGTAAGTCACGAAAGGTACATTTTCTAGCACGAGCTATAAATTCGGACACTTCCGGCGAGTGAGCAAACGAACAAGTATACTTGAATAGCCTTTTTTCTGTAACGAGTGTTTTATGCTATTTTCTCTGTTTCTCCTATATTACTTATTATTTCTTTATAAGCTTTATATATACTTTTCATTACTTACATATTTTGTTTATCAAATATTAACATGTCATTTTTATTCCAAAAAAGAGTAAATTTATTTTTCTATATATTGTCGATAGCAGATAAATAACGTATGTAGCACGCCCGGAAAATCATTTTACTGGATTTGGAAGTTTTCATAATACGTCTACAGTTAGTCCTAAACGTTGTCCACCTCATCCAGTAAAACTGATCCAGACTTGATAAGTAAAGTACAAAAGCGAATGAAATAAAGTGTTCTTTATAGCATTGCAAGTAATAAAGACAATTCTCTAACTTTTTCATTACTTACTTTTGATAGATCAAAATCCCTATCTTTATATTTATGATAAAAGTATCCAAATATCATTCCTATAAAATAAGGTGACATTCTTGTATGGCCAGGTATATACACATATTTGTAAAAATCATTTTTGCGTATAGTAAAAAAGAAGCTAAAAGATAATATGCATATAAGTACTGTATTCATTAATTATAACTACATTAGGTCATCTTACTTGTTGAATGTATAGTAGAAAGGATCCATATTATTTAAGAAGACAGTAAGAAACGGTATAAGAATAGAAATACATAACAATATGCCAAATGCCGTCCAAGAATACTTATTGTCTTTCCAAATTAAATAATTCAATGGTATAGAAATTAGAAATAACTGGAAATCTACTGCAATATACCAGGCCTGCATAATGCACTAAAATAATAACGTCGTTTTTAAAAATTTTGGCAGTACAATCACTAATATTATAATGCAACCATTGATTTTTGAAGAAAATATGATAAAGACAAAAAAAAAAACATCCATGCCAAACTCTGTTCGAACCTAGATATTGACATGCAATCTTAAACATCAAAATGAACCGTATAGAACTTTTCAATATAAATTGTCGTTTCCTATTGAATATTAGGAAATTAAGCACATTAAGTTAAATGGCGACTGCACTGCAAACTGAAATTGTTTGCTTAAAGGCCCATTTACACGGCGGACGATGTATTAACTGCAGCAGTAGCTGCCGTTATAGCTGAAATTATAAAATTCAAAAAATATGACAACACTCGGAAAAAGAAAATAATGTGGATCCGCAAATGGATACTCAGAAGAAATGAACTGGGAGCCTCAAATGTACTTGTAAGGGAACTTCAGGAGAAAGATCCAGAAAATAAAGGTGTGAAACGTGATGATAACTATCGTGTTGTGTTTACACGTGATACTTAGCACGAGAGTACTGTCGCTTTCGCGATAGTAACTATCAACTATCAGATCAAGCGAGATAGTGTGATAGTACTTTCACGACAGTGTGACAGCAACTATCAGGCAGTTTACAAAGCGATAGTGCTTGCGAAAGTTACTGTCATGACAGCAACTATCACGACAACTATCGCCGTGTAAATGGGCCCTAACACTCAAATTAAAAGTTAAAAATATTGCAGTCACAAAAATTCTAGTATTATCAGTGAAAATACAGAAGGCAATCTGTTCAAGAACGAATTTGAAATTCGGACACGAGTGTGCGAACGAACGAATGCTTAAATAGCTTTCTGTTTTATACCATTTTCTCTGATTTCAATTACATTTTTATAAAATATTTGACAATTTCTATTAAGAGAAATTTTGACACAATTTAGGTTGATGTTGATAATAGTGATGAATGTTTTTAGTCTGCCCGTGTCGTTCGTGAAGATATTTTATATATTTAAGGTAATAATTTATTCATACCAATCCCAAATAACAAAATGTCACCAAAAATTATTTAAATGAAGCTCGTTCTAGCATCAATTTCGAAACAGAGAAAAAGTTTTTAAATCTTCCGTTGAGAAGTTTTGCAAACTTATCACTTTCCTAGAATTTTGTTCTAAACTAAAAAAGAAAAACACATCGCGGATTCTACATGCCAAGCTCGTAACCATGACTCCCGCCATTATTATTGACTTAATACAGGCTATACTTTTAATTGAAAAGATCTAATGATTGTTTAATGCAGTTTGGTGTTGTTCTAGGCTTCTAGAGAGTGTTCCCATACAAACCAACAGATGTCACTAGTGCATCATTCAGAGTATTCAAAGTTATACATGCGCAACGCCGTATAGTTTACATATACGGTGAGCGGTACCAAATTTTATTCCAGTAGGCAGTGAGAGACAGATATGGTCGGCTTCCAATTTCTCGGCAGACTCATTGTATACACAAGCTGAACTTGTCATATTATAGTTATTTTTGGGATTTAATCTAGTTGTGTTTTATTAAAAATGAGTAAAAAATGTTTTATTCTAATTGCTGAAGTGAGTATAAAAATAACGTGGAAAAATGTCAATATTTAGCAGCTTTAAAAACCCCAAAACTTTGATACTTTGACAGCAAGTGATTTCACGGAAAGACAAAATATGACTGTGTATGTTCCAAAATTTCATAAAAGAATCAATCATTAAAAAGTGGACAGATGGCTATAATCATAAATATAAAGAAAAAATAAAAATATACTGAATTTGTATGAACATTTCCAAGTTCAAGTTCGTTTTCCTTCACATTTTCCTACTTAAATGTTAAACCTGTGAAGAAAAGAAAATAAATAATTAGACACGAAATTGATATTAAAACAGCCAAATATTTAATTAAAAAAAGAATGTAAAGATTCTAATTTATCAACTAACCCAACCGGTAATAGTTATTTATTATATGAGTGTGGAATGTATCATATTAGTCACGAAAGAAAAAGTTTAGCCACGTGGCCCACAGGGCGAGTGGCTAATATACATTCCACACGAGTGTCATATAATGTTTTATCCAACACTTTTTTTAAAAACTTCTTAAATCATTTTCATGTTTTCATTCATCGTTTGACACTGACAAGGCAATTGATGTAGTATTTTAAATTACAAAGTAGCCATTGAATGGATGTTATGGTTTTGTTATATTCTTATTGGAAAAAAAAAATTGCTGTAAGAATTGTCTATCATTGGGAATTATTTGAAAGAAAAATACATTAAAATGGGTGCAAATGAGGATCTTCGTTTAAAACGTATTTACTTAGAAGCGCAAAACACATCTTTGAATTTAATTCCGAAGTAAGTAACCACATACTCGTTTCTCGTTTTCGTTTCATCAGCCGTACATAACAGCTGTCATTGTAAAGATAAGTATCCTATTTTAGCATAAATGTTAATATTAATTGAAATAAGTTTCATAATGTTAAATTATTTCAATAATAAAATAATTTTGTAACATTGCTTTTATTTATATTAAAAAAAAAACAAAAATCAGTAAGAATTCCTCCGTGACTTCTAAAATATTCTTTCACGGAGTGACTAATGTTGTACATCAGTTATTTCAAATAACCATAGTAACAAGTATATTATGAGTCGGTGTTGGATAAAAATTGACAATCAATTTAAATAATATTGCATATACCGAGTGTCTACTTTTTATTTTCCATAGCAAATACAATTTAAAAAAGTACAGTGGAATAATATTTACAATTAAATATTAATTAATAAACGTCAAACAATACGAGTATTTGTATGTATTGTTTTGCATGACACTCAGTAAAAAGCTTAAAGACGGATATTTTATTTTACGGTTATCTCATGACAAGAACCTATATTATATAAATAAAATTAGGCTCATTTGATGTCGTTTTTAATTCTGAACATTTCATGTATTTATACTTTTGTTCTAAAATGAATAAGGCAGAAATTACAGTCACATGAAAATTTTACCATTGTATTTCCTATGGGCCATAAAAAGTAGACATCCGTTATATAAACAAGTTTTATTAAATCAAGCATTATTTGTAAAAATTTGTATCTGTTGCCCAAAAAAAAGCTTAATTATGAACACATTAGAATTTCTGAAAGTAACCACTCTGGCCCGTATTCCGAGCGCACTTTTATAATAAAAGCGCTTTTATGGAGCAAACTCCTCATAAGAATATAATGTAAAAGCGCGCTCCATTAAAGCGCTTTTATTATAAAAGTGCGCTCAGAATACGGGTCTTCATGTTTTTCTTAGTAAATAAAATATATAATACGAGCTTATTAACAATATTTTTTCTATTATTTTATATATTTTTATTATTAAAAATGTTATACAGGGTGTTCGAAAAATAGGGGACCAAATTTGGAAAATATATTAATCAAACCAAAACAAGAAAATAATCCTAATTTACCCACGTCCGGAAACGAACCATATCGGAATAAAACATTTTTGTTTGAATTTTTGATTTTATTTTTAGTAATGTTTTTTACTCTCAAAATTACAATAGTTACGTTAATACTTGTAATTTGTTTAACCACGTTTCCTTAGCAACTGTCATAAAATGTTGACACCATAATTAAATTATTTTGACATTGTTTATAAGCTTTTCTATTAATAATAAACAGTTATACAAACTCAGAATTAGCCGACATGCATTTAATGTACGGACCAAGCAGAAAAATGTTCGTGTCCATTGATCGTCGTCTTCGAGAAAAAGGAACATTCATGTTGGAGACTGTCAATAGGTGTAGGCCTAGAACTACCTTAACACCTTATGTTGAAGAAGAAATTTTGGATCTTGTAGCCGCGGATCCTTGTGTAAGCACTAGAGGAGTAAGTAATACTTTTGAAATTTTACACTCATTAGTGTGGGGTGTTCTGAATGAGAAGACGTCTAGAATGTTGCATGTAAATTCAAGGAGGACATTTCGAACTATTGTAATTTTGAGTGTAAAAAACATTACTAAAAATAAAATTAAAAATTCAAACAAAAGAGTATTTTATTCCGAAATGGTTCGTTCCCGGACATGGGTATATTAGGATTATTTTCTTGTTTTCGTTTGATTAATATATTTTCCAAATTTGGTTCCCTATTTTTCAAACACCCTATATATATATATATATATATATATATATATATATATATATATATATTATATATATATATATATATATATATATATATATATATATATATATATATATATATATACACAGGGTGATTCATCGCTCTGTCCTCTCTTTATAACTCTTTTATTTTAAGTCAGATAGAAAAACTCTTCAAATATAATTTATATAATATAGTATTATCTATCTACGTACCATATCCATTTGTATACCGGGTGCTCCATTTAAGCGCAACAATATGTAACTTTATATTTCTTAATGGAACACCCTAGATTTATTTATTTATTTTGATAGTAAATTAGATTCCCTTTAAAAAAGTATTAAATAATAAGTGGTCTAAAATTATAAATTAAGAAGTTATTTACCTTTATTCGTTGAATGATATGTTTCTATCATGTTATTATTAACAAAGTAAGCTATGGATAATTTGATCAATTGTTTCGAATTTAAACAAACAAGTTGTCCAAATACTCTTAGTTTATCATTGTTGATGTTGATGTGAAAATTAATAATACAGATTTTAGTAAAGATGAGATGGTTAATATAATATTTATAATAGAAAAATCTATTGAAATTGAAGGACAAGTTTTCGAGCATATATTATAATTTTGCATTATTTAGTCTGTCACTAAATTTTAAAAGCTTTTTTGGAATTAGTGTAATATTTAAAATAAGTATTAATAAAATAGGATCAAAATTTTGTATTATATTATGGTTTTTTCCACTCTGAAATACTATTTTTTATGAACCTAAATAACTTCTTAATTTATAATTTTAGACCTCTTATTACTTAATACTTTTTTAAAGGGAATCTAATTTACTATCAAAATAAATAAATAAATATAGGATGTTCCATTAAGAAATATAAAGTTACATATTGTTGCGCTTAAACGGAGCAGCCTGTATACAAATGCATATGGTACGTAAATAGACAATAATATATCATATAAATTATATTTGAAGAGTTGTTTTATCTGACTTAAAATAAAAGAGTTATAAAGAGAGGACAGACCGATGAATCACCCTGTATATATATATATATATATATATATATATATATATATATATATATATATATATATATACCGTGTGTCTGTTTTAAAGGTGTACATAGGAGATTAACATGGGAAATGCAATTTCTTGCCCACCTAATTATTGTAAGCAAAACTGCGTCAAATAAAAGTTTTAGGGCATAAAATTCTGCATCCAAATCAATAAACAGAATTACAGCTACACGCTTTATAACGACAGAAATTAAATATGAAAATGTCGAAAATTACGTTAAGTTATATCGATAGCCACTGAATTGAACAGAAAATAAATAAATGCTTGACGTTTAATCTGTCAATCTATCACAACGTAAGTTAACTTATTTCACGTTTCTGACAATTTGATTTGAACTATATAATATCGTTAATTATGACAATAATAGGAATGTTAGATTAATAAATAAAGTTTTATCTAAATAATATAAATTTATTGAAAAGTCAACATTACTTAACAAATGTATGTATGATGCTGTGATGTACTCTCATTTCCAATACATCTAGTATTACAGAAGAGATCTGCACTTATCATTCCTAACACTCTTTCTTCCAGTAATACATATTCTGCTCTTTCTACATTCTGATTATGCGGCTCACGTGTATTTTTTGAAGACTGCATCTTTCCAAATTTTGCCACGAATTTAGCATTTGTGAAAACACGCTTTTCATTGGTGTAAATATTCATTTTTTAATAAGTTAACTTACGTTGTGACAGATACAACGTCAAGCATTTATTTATTTTTTGTTCAATTCCATGGCTGTCGATATTTGTAACGTAATTTTCGACATTTTCATATTTAATTTCTGTCGTTATCAAGCATGGAAAAGTAATTCTGATTATTGATTTAGATGCAGAATTTTATGCTCTAAAACTTTTATTTGAAGCGTTTTTGCTTAAAATAATTAGGCGAGCAGGAATTTGCGAAAATCTGATTTCCAATGTTAATCTCATATGTACACCTTTAAGACAGACACACGGTATATATATATATCAGTAAATATAAAATTGTTGCTTTTGTGACATATAAACTACTGTTCTATAAATATACATTTAAAAAATACATTAAAATGTTGAATTTAATTTCCACTTAAGCTAAGAAAAAATATTTATTTAATTAAAGTAAATAAACCACTTTTCTTAAAGTATAAGAAAAATCTTCATATCTCTCCGTTCAAATCTAAGCCTCTCATCTCTGTCTCTCACTTTCGCCCGAGAATAAAATTTTCGGCAGTCCTACAGACACTCGTGTCCACTCCTGTTAGTATTATGCTTCGTGTGTGGTGATACTAATGGAAATTGGAAAATTTATTCGTGTTAAGTGTAAAGGTGGAAACAAGGTTAGAATACTACTGCCCAGTCAGAACCGTTGATTGCACATGTTAGGGAAATTGTAAATTTGCTTATAGTTTAAATACGACTTCGACTGTAAATGAAAATTGGATACATATACTCGTATGTTTAATTACAATAAATTAATACTTACTTGATTACCTACGTCGTAATAATTATTTATGAACAATATATTGGTCCACCAATTTTGAGTGCAATAATCCCTTTCAGCACCTATGATTTGCGGCCAAAGAGGCCCAGAACTTACTTTGTAAAGAAATGTAGTGTAAAAGAATGAAATTAATATAAATAAAGGCATTGATCTAAAAAATAATAGATTATAATACATTTTACACTTTTTAAAATAATTTTTCTACGTTTAATTTTAATTGTCATTTTAAGAAAATGAGCCACTCGCTATGCGAGTTTTTCCCGCTCCACTTAACCTCGCTTACTCCCACTACTGTAAATATTATAGAGTTTTTGTTCTGGACGGTGCATGTCTGTGCGGTGTCTGTGTACGCGAAACAATTTTTGAAAAGTAAAGGTAGAGCAACATAGCCAATGTCACGCTATGTCAGTGCTATGTCATTAAGTAGAACATGTATATTTTTATACTATGTTAGAAAATGGAACCACGGTGACCACGGTTACACTTTTCAGGGTTCCAGTAATATTACCGAACGTTGTTTCTGAAAAGTTTGGAAAAATTCGTGAACCACGACAACCGCGCTCAAAGCACGGTTCGCCGATAAAGTATTCCATAACCTCTGACCTCTGTAAACTGCGGCAGTTTGGCTAGTTCACATGTTGACAGTCGTCTGTTGTCGCCGCTTTCCGCTTGTTGTGTCGTGATTCCGAGTACATATCACGACCGGGAGCATATCACAATCCATACTTCTCACAGCTCATACTCTGCACGATTCATCTTCTCACGGGAGCATATCACAATCCATACTTCTCACAGCTCATACTCTGCACGATTCATACTTCTCACAAGCCATACTCATCTCGGGTCCTCTCGGCAAAGTTCGATATACACTCGGAAAAAATGCATATGCAGTAGAAAGATAGGTTCAACATTACGAGAATAGAATAGAAGTCTCTCTAGTTTCTTAAAAAAAAAATTATATAGCGATCTGTCAGATACTTAAAAAAATATTATTACATTTTAAATACTTTTGGAATTGAATGAAGATGTTATATAGTATTCAACAATTAATAAAATGGTAAGGTAGGCAAATATTTGTAGTACCTATACAAATATAATAAATAAATACATACAACAAATATATCTTCCACCGATAATATTCTAACACAGAAAATAGTATATGATTATGTAGCATTACAAGCAGGCAGTCCATTAGTACGAATACTGTAGAACTGAAACAAAATTATCTGAGATTTCCGTTTCTTATATTCTTATCGATGTGTAAATACCTTGAGATTCTGTATTCTGCTTGCAGAAAATCAATTGTAGATGATTACAAACAATGTTATACGTTTTGTATTCGTATTTCGGTATAGTATCTCACCAATTTTACAAAACACAATATTTTTAAGTTTATTTCTCCAATGAGCTAAAAACAGAACATCAGAACCTTATAGCTGTGCACTGCATAAGTATATAAATAAATTAATGTACTGTTCTTAGAAAAATTTCGCTGTTGAAAATTAAATGCTACCATGACAACATCCATCAGCTGATTACTTAACCAGATGATATTCCAATATTTTTGAAAATGGCATGTGATCTAATTTTTGTAATGTGTCACTTATTTAACTGTTTATTGTGATTATTATTAGTATAATATATTCTTTTTTCTATTATTCTTAAAATATTGTTAAAATCTCAATAAAACTAATGGAAACATATCACATCATATCCGTATCATCATATCGTTAATTTTATATTTAAGGTTGAAGATCTGTCACCTTGCATAAAATTTTAGTTGTGTAATGCGGATGTCAAATATTTTTCCGATAGAAAACGAAGCGTGTTCGGCTGTCGTCGTAGTATGACTTATAACTCATACTTCTCATAAGTCATACTACGACGACAGCCGAAGAACAGTACATTAATTTATTTATATACTTATGCAGTGCACAGCTATAAGGTTCTGATGTTCTGTTTTTAGCTCATTGGAGAAATAAACTTTAAAATATTGTGTTTTGTAAAATTAGTGAGCTACTATACTGAAATACGAATACAAAACGTATAACATTGTTTGTAATCATCTACAATTGATTTTCTGCAAGCAGAATGCAGAATCTCAAGGTATTTACACATCGATAAGAATATAAGAAACGGAAATCTCAGATAATTTTGTTTCAGTTCTACAGTATTCGTACTAATGGACTGCCTGCTTGTAATGCTACATAATCATATACTATTTTCTGTGTTAGAATATTATCGGTGGAAGATATATTTGTTGTATGTATTTATTTATTATATTTGTATAGGTACTACAAATATTTGCCTACCTTACCATTTTATTAATTGTTGAATACTATATAACAGCTTCATTCAATTCCAAAAGTATTTAAAATGTAATAATATTTTTTTAAGTATCTGACAGATCGCTATATAATTTTTTTTTAAGAAACTAGCGAGACTTCTATTCTATTCTCGTAATGTTGAACCTATCTTTCTACTGCATATGCATTTTTTCCGAGTGTATATCAAACTTTGCCGAGAGGACCCGAGATGAGTATGGCTTGTGAGAAGTATGAATCGTGCAGAGTATGAGCTGTGAGAAGTATGGATTGTGATATGCTTCCGTGATTCCGTATAAAATGGAGGTTCGCATGTTATTAATCGATTTTTTTATGTATAGTATGGGTAATATGCCGTGATGATATATTTATTTATTTTTATTTATATATTTATTTATTTTTATTGTAGTTCAACATCAATATAATAAATGAATACTGTTCCACACCTAAATAATTTTTGATTCGTAGTCTTTTGACTGAAACTAGGCAACAATAGATTAGATTATAACAATATATATATATATATATATATATATATATATATATATATATATATATACAGGGTGTCTCAATAAGCTTGCTCACTATTAGTAACTTTTTTAGTTGAAGAGATATGAATTTGGTTGAATGACCAAAATTGTGCCATTTTGAAATACAAATCTGATAATGTCAGCAAACATTAGGTTATATCAGCGGTTCTCAAAATATGGGACCTAACTTTTTTATTTTAAATAGGAACACATATTTTTTATTAGCTTATTTGCTAGAGAATTCAATTCTGAATTCAAAGATATAATCGTTTCATACCATTATATAACGAATTTTTTGAGAAAAATCCATAATAAATTTTATATTAATTTGATTTAAATATGACTATAATAAGGGTGCCATGAATGGAAACAATAAATACATGTTACTTTTTTACGTAGAATTAGAATGCCTTGAATGAAAAAAATGAGTATTTTATATTGGTTGACATGTAATAAAAAGTATGATCAAGTGACAAAACAAAAGATTCACTAATTTCATTCATGGCATTCTAATTCGACGTAAAAAAAAGTAACATGTATTTATTTTTCCCATTCGTGGCACACTTATTATAGTCATATTTAAATCAAATTAATATAAAATTTATTATGGATTTTTCTCAAAAAATTTGTTATGTGATGGCATGAAACGATTATATCGTTGAATTCAGAATTAAATTCTCTTGCGAATAAGGAAATAAAAAATATATGTTCCTATTTAAAATAAAAAATTTAGGTTCCATATTTTGAGAACTGCTGATATAAATTAATGTTTGCTGTTATCAGTAGTTTTGTAATTCAAAATGGCACAATTTTGCTCATTTAACCAAATTCATATCTCTTCAAATAAAAAAGTTACTAACAGTGAGCAAGCTTATTGAGACACCCTGTATATATATATATAAATATAAATGAAAATCACTAACAGGTAGTGACTTCCTCGAAGTTCAACTTTTGAAGCTATCATTTCAATATTTGGTTCATAATTTGAATATGCACATCTCGGATTTTCTTTAGTTAAACCGGTGTCTCTTAAACTTTTTTCCTCGCGCTCCTTTTCAGGCTTTAAAAATTCTTCGCGCCGCCTAACTTCGCCCGTTTCAGTAGTTTTTAAAACCGAAATAGTTCATTACTTTCCTTTCGCAAATCCGATTTTTTTTCCTGCATTAATCTATCTGGGAATCACAATTCAGAGGCGCTACAACTGTTGTGGGCGGTACTATCCTAACCATAGCACCCTTGGTTAGCCAAGTAAAAATTATCACATATATTCGCGATTCAAGTTAGTTTTGCCGCCGGACAATTATAAGTAAAATATATGAAGTTTGCATAAAATTATTAATTTAAGTTAAATTAATTTCATTTCTAATTTGAAGCTTTCGGACGCTGACACTTGAATGTATTGACATAAACTTATATTTATAAGTATAATTATAAGTACTAATTATAATTTCGCTTAATTTCAGTGCTGTGAATAAACCTTAAGCCTGCAAGACTGTCATTTTTAATTACAATTTTAAATTATAATTTCTAAGTATAATTTCAGTGCTGTAAATGGGCTTTTAGTATTTTCATAAGCACCGAATTTTCATTGATAAGGATAGTAGAATCTCATCAAAATTTTAAGACAAAAGTGTAGCCGATAATCTGGGTACTTTAGAAAACGAAATTTTTTGGCATGATATGACCGTTTGACATTGTGTTCTCATCTTGTGAAATACCGCGTGATACATTTGCACTTAGACTAAAGACGTAAAGAGATGGGTTTTAGTAAAATCAGCAAAATTCAGTTACCAGCTCTCTTGCGAAAAGAGTCAGTTCGCAATTTGCATTCTCCAAATGAGCGCACGTTTTTCTGCGCTGAGAATAAGTAAGCTATTCGTGCATACTTGGCAAATGGGGCTTATTAAGTGATAAATTTTGATAAACGTAGGAACGGTATGTTCTTAGTTTTATTTCTGTAACGAGATAGTTCATTCACGTGCTAAGATTGAACAAAAATGGTAGCAAAAAATGCTATCAGATGCCCAATTGCACGAGAACGAAACGGGAATTAATACGAATTTTTGACAAATAACCTTAATTTGGGCTTTACTTGTAGTTTTTTCAGCTGTGCAATATTTGTATTTGCATATTAGCTATTGTTTTATGTTTTTTTTATGACATCATACTTTTTTCTATTGGTTATTGTAACGTAACGGGAACGAGAAAGTCGAATCTTGGCGAACTTTACCGTTCTCGTTCAGGGACAACGTTTAGCTTCCCGGAATCTGGTTCTGCTTGTGTACTTTTAAAAACATACTATTTATTTTCCTTACCGTTCTCCTTCTTGATTCTGTTCTCGTTCCAGGGCAATTGTAGAGCCGCTCTAAATTGAAATTGTACATAAATAGTTAGCTTCACGTACATCAGTTCACGAACAGAGTACATTGTTACAATCGCGTATCAGTTTTCCGCATGTGTAACATAAATGTATTATTTTCAAAGTGTCATTGTACTTGTACTCAGCTTGCTTAGTTATTTTAATAAATACCTTTAAATTAGTTGGTGTTTGTATTAAATGAAATAAACCTTAAAAAACCAATGAAGTAAAATCAATTGCAGAGTCTAAGACGGTTGATGTCAACAAGTGATGTTAACTGCCACGAGTAAGTACCACATTCCTTTCTAAATCGCTCCCATAATTTGGCCACATTTCCTGCAAAGCAAGTAGATTGGGGGTTGTTAAACAAAATCTTGTGTACGTATGTCAACCCCTGGTACGGGTTGAAGTCGTCGCTTGGCTGCAGTGGTATAGTTCGGTAAGATTATTATCATGGCCGTACGCCATTCGGGCAGTCGTTCGTTTGCCAGGTTGCAAAAAACATATTTAATTATTATGTAATTTTGAATTATTGACATGGCATTGACATAACATGACATGAGCTGTGTGGCCTTACCTTAAGGTTTTATTAATTCGTGCAAATTATAAAATTGTGCACTGTTCATGCGATAATAAATTAAATTATGGTTTTAAATAATGGCCGTGTAGATTTGTGTTTCCGTTTTAGTTGGCGTTGATAATTAAATAACATTATATCATTATTGTAATCCTCATCTGAATCACTTGATACAGAATTTAAGCTCTCTAACAACATTAAATTTTTGTAAAAAAAAACACCAGGGTTTTTGCAAGGATATATTCCCCGAATTGTCTGCCTACTGTTTGGTGAATTTTATTCGTCTGAACACCGTTTTTTGTCAGAAATTTGTATACTAATTGCGGATGGACCATGTTCTCACTGATCATATTGTAGACATTCGTACCAACTTAGCGACGCTTTTGGGCTAAGGATTTCCTCTTAATATACATATTAACAGCTTCTCAAGAGTTAATTTTTTGTAGAATACAATTATAACTAAAACAACTGTCTCGTCTTACTTTTTAAATTATTATGAACACATTAAAAATAATGATAATGGATTTAAGAGTGTGCAAAATTATATACAACGTACCTGCAATATCGTATTATAACTGTTCGAAACATATTGTAATTTTTCTTTGACTTTTGATCTAAGTATGAATACGTATTCAAAGTAGCGCTAATTAGAAAAAATGTATCTACTACTACGTCTCCTCGCATTACTGGCATAAACATAAACGATCGAGTCACCTACAAAAATAACAAACTAGAATCATATCATCATTTGTTACTCGTATTCGCTGAAGATCAAAATTGTAATTAATTTAAAAAATATATATAGGATGATTCTCAACTTAAGGTACAACGGTAGTCAGTGTAGTTATCATGAAGCAAAATATCTTTTCCAATATTCATAGAATTAATGGTACCTACTTTATTTAAGGAGTACATTTTTAATTTTTAAATCCACTGGATTGGCATGCTTCATTAAGATATTTGCTTGTTGTACGTTTATTATTGCTACGGATACATAGTACATTGTTAACAAATTTTCATATTTAACGGTAACCATAGATAACGTGAAGTGTAAATGTATATCTATAATTTCTGCGAAAAACTAATTGTTCAAAATTTAAAACCACCGCGCTCCATTCAAAGAGCTATGAGATGAATATTGGCGACTTAGTCCGGCATTCAGCTGTATTCCAGCTGTCAATAAGTAATAATTGCTTGAAGAGTTTATTTTGTTTAATATAATATGCAGCTCAAAAATTAGGGGAACACTTTTTAAAAATCTGTAACTTTTTAAATAAGATATTTAGGCAAATCAAATTAGGTATGGTTCAACGGTGTATATTTTAGTAACATAAAAAAAATAACGAAAACGAGTGCCATAGTATTGATGAGAGTCGGGTTTTCTGTGGATTGGTAAGGTTTAATACAGTGTATGTCCTCCAAGATCACGAATCATTGCCTCACACCTGCGCGGTATGTTTCGCATTAGTTTGCGAAGGTTATCTTATGAGTATCTTATCCCATGGGTACTTTCAGTTCCTGGATGGTTTATGGTGGATTGGAGCGCTTGCGAACACGTCGGTAAAGCTGATCCCACACTTTCAATATAATTCAGGTCAGGACTTAATGCTGGTTAGTTGAAGGCATAATTTCACGCTATTGTAAAAAAAATTGGTACTGCTGGCAGTATGTGGCTTTGCGTTGTCCAGCATCAGAATGAAATTGGAACCGACACCATATGCAGCAGGTAACGTGTCGTCCTTCAGGACATTTTCAATGTAACTCATTGCATTTAGTTTTTCATGAACCATAACAAGTTCAGTTCTATTGTCTTTACTGATTCCAGCCCAAACCCTCACGGATCCAGGATCAAATCTATCCACTTCCTGTACAGTAGCAGTTGAGTAGAGTGCATGAGGACGTCTACATACACGTACGCGACCATTGCAACGAGTTAAACGAAATCTGGATTCGCCTATAAACGGTACAGGTATCCAGTGACAAAGTTGCCAAGCTCTGTGATACCGAGCAAATCTCATTCTTGCTACTATGTGATGCTGCGTAAGGTGTGGGGCTCGGATAGGTCTCAAGGTATCAAATTTGCTTCTTTAATCTGTTTCTAACAGTCTGGTTAGAAATTTCTATTCCATGTACACGTCTCAGATCGTTTCAGAGGTCTCGTGCTGTAACAGTACGCTTAAGAGAGAGGAAATGTCGAACAATTAGTTTTTATTTCCATAAACGCCAAATAACAGCAGAAATGCTAACACGAAGGTTCCTACTAACGTATCAAATAGAGTGGCATTTTTAATAAGGGCGACAGCACGATCGACTTGCACTTCACTAAAATGCTTTATTTTACTTCTAATCAAAAAAAGATTCACAAATGAATTCATTTATCATCTTCAGTAATCCTTTAAATCTAACATCAAAGCATACTTGCACAAGTTTTTCATTTTGTTTTGTGCAGTTCTCTTGCATTTCTCAGAGTAACTTAAATGTAATTAATAATTGAACATTTTTTTTTGTTAATTTCAATAACCGAGACCCAGGGCTTATTAGAAATTGTTAACATAATAACGCAGTTATAATTTTAAAAAATTACAGAGTTTGAAAAAGTGTTCCTCTAATGGGTAATATTATCAAAGTTTCAAAAACTTTACGCGAATGTTTAGACTGAACTTCTACACTTTTTTTTGGATATAATCGAGCCGAGTATAGTAAAAGAGAATTCGTACTTGTTTCAGAGAAGCGGTACCTGCTTTAATCATATAAATAAAATTTAGATATTTAGCTACGGGCGATTCATTGTTATGCCCCGATGAATTTGCCACACAACGTATTCAAAGCATCATTATTTTTTATTTTATTGATGTAATCTTTGTGGTTGATGTCCTAAAACAGTTGAAACAACCGATATTCCGCAATAAAATGGAAAGTCTGTTCGTCAAGAATAATTTTGACCGGTACACAAAACATGTGTGTTATGATATGCGTCACGGAACTGACTCCTTTCAATTCATTCCGACGCACGTGTTAGCCGCTAACACATTCGTCTGAATGCTAAGAGTTAAGCAGGGAACCCACTTGTAACACGCCACACCACGCCACGCTACGCGACGAAAGTGTAAACATAAATTTAACACTGGTTTCAATGCAATGCGTAGACACCAGTCCCCTGCTATCCCACAACACCGGACGCGACGTGGGACGACATCGGCTAGATCCAACCGTCCAAACATTTTGGTGCGCGTGTTACAGCGTTGTCCCCTCCCTTCCCCTTTAATCACCGCACTAGACATTATTTTCACTGCATACTGCAAGTGTGCGTGTACCAACAAATTTTATTTTTTTAATTATATTCAATTCTTTCACCAATGAATGAAACGCGCCATATTTTTCTCGCTGCCTATTTACGCTGTGTACCCAGCACTTTCTTTTTCCTTTATTTGTAATCATGGCGGCAACACACTCCAATTCTAATTCTCACTCGTCGTCAGATGAAGAACTATCACACTCCATGTCGTTAAAAAAACTGTGAAGACTAATGTTTAAAGCGACACTTCCGACCCAAGACGTAACATAACGTGTTACTAGTGTGCACATTCATTCGGAAATGTAAACCCCTGTCGATCGACGTTGCGTAGTGTGGCGTGGCTTATTTCAAGTGGGTTCCCTGCATTAGTTCTAGCGCCATGGCTAACGCCATTGACGAACGTAAAAGCGGATGAGTGTGGTGGACATACCTTTCAAGAAACATTTTGTAGGGCAACACAAAGCATTTGAAGCAAGCTGTGTAGAATGAAATATTCACTAAGCCTAGAAATTTGTGTACTTTATATGCGTCACTGAAACACTGAACTGAATTCTATCAACTCATTAAAACATGTGCCAGAAGCTCTTCTCCTTGCCATATAATGCATGCCCATGACGAATGTATGTATAGACATTCCTTTCTATGTATTGGGGTATTGGTAATTTGGAAATGTGTAATCGTAAGGTAAAGCCGGGAACCCACTTGTAACACGCCATGCCACGCCACGCTATGCAATGTCGATCGATGTGGGTTTATATTTCTGAATGAATGTGCACACTAGTAACATGCTATATAACGTCTTGGGCCGGACGTCAGTATAAAATTGTTCTAAAAATGTGTTTTCAGTTTTAAACGACATGGAGTGTGCTAGTAGTTTTTCATCTGATGAGTGGGACTTAGAACTACAGGAGAATGTTGCCGCCATTATAATAAATAAAGATAAAAGAAAGTGCTGGGTAGACAGCGTTAATCGACAGCGACTGTTTTTACTTCCTTGTATAAAGGGAGTATTGTAATCGCGAAAAATTTCAGTTTTCAGATTTCAACGGAAATATCCATTTTGACCATCCCTGAATCCATTTTGACTAATTTCGTCGTGACGCCTGTACGTATGTACGGACGTACGTATCTCGCATAACTCAAAAACGGTAAGCCGTAGAAAGTTGAAATTTTGTATTTAGGACTGCTATAACGTCTAGTTGTGCACCTCCCTTTTTGGTCATTACATAATTTCCAGAAATGGTACTTTATTTGAAGCCTATAATAGATTGTAATGAAAAACTATTTTAAAATATAATCCAAAACTTTTCAAATTTGATATATAAGACTTTAATGTCAATTGGAATAACATAGTAGATTTTGATTTAAACAGGCTAACCGGAAGTGATATATTAACTGAAGTTGTTAACAGTTTTTCTTGAATAAAATGGTTTTATTTTGATTTTAAAAATAAATGCTTCAAATAGCACATCAAATTAGCCCTTTGTATAAGCGAGATATGCAAATTTAAAACTTATATACTTTTTGATTTTTGTAATGAAGCTTGCTATGGATTAGGACAAAAAATAACAAAAAAATATAAAAATAGATGTTAATGTCAAATTACGTCAAATACGTGCAATTTTATAATTGGGTCTATACTTCATATTGGTCTTGCGTACAAGGAAGTCGTGTGGTGTCCACATCAGATTTTTTATATAAATATATAAATAAATAAATAAATATATCATCACGGCTTATTACCCATTTCTGGGTGTGCCAATCTGCTTTGTACACAGATATCGGTAATGATGAAATATTAGCACCGTGCGTGCGCTTACCAGGCGTCACTTCATAGGCACTCATTGCTGCCGTGCACCACAGGGGTCAATTTTGTGCCATTTAAAATTTGAAATATTTGGCGTCGGTCGGGATCGAACCCGGTTCCCCAGATTCGCGACCTGACACTCAGGCACGCGGCTACGAGACATAATAGAATATAGATAGTAAAATATAATTATAATTTCACAAATTGCTGGTACGTGCACAATTGCAGTTTTCGGTGAAAATAATGACTAGTGCGAGGCTAAAAGGGGAAAGGGGGAATAATACGCTACACGCTGTAAAGCCACCCCACGCTACGCGACGAAAGTGTAACCATAAGTTTAACAAAGGTTTCAATGTAATGCGTACACACCTGTCCCATGCTATCTCACAACACGCGACGCGACGTTGGACGACGTCTGCTCGATCTAACCGTTCAGATATTTTGGTACGCGTGTTATAGAGTTCTATCTCTTCCCTACCCCTTATCACCTCACTAGACATTATTTTCACTGCAAACTGCAAGTGTGCATGTACCAGCAGTTATTAAAATCCTTTTCTCTATAACCAACAGCTGAAAAACTAAAGGGACAATAATATACGCCAAGAAGCGAAAGAATTGAAAATATTCAGAACTGAGAACACTAATTTTTAAAGTGATTATATACCTACATCCGGCCTTAGACGTACCATAGCGTGTTACTAGTGTGTACATTCATTCGGATATGTAAACCCCCGTCGATTGACGTTGCGTAGTGTGGTGTGGCGTGTTTCAAGTGAGTTCCCCGCTTAATGCGCGTACTAAATGTCTGCACGGTCAGAACGAGTAGACGTTCTCACATCGAGTGGATTGTTGTAGTACAGGGTGGGGCAGAAAAACCTATCCGATTTCAAAACGTTATAAAATTAAAACCACTCAACTTGTCAAAAAATTTTTTTATTAACATATCGCAAATTTTATGCCATTTTTAAATTTAAGTTTTGAAAAGCACATCACTCAAATGTCGTCCTTGGGAGCGGATACACTGATTTAGGCGCTCGCGGTAGCTTTCCATGACTTTCACCGTCATTTCCACAGGAATTTCTTCAGCAATTTCCCTTCGTAAAGCAAGAAGGGTCCTTGGTCGATGCTGGTAAACCTTCGATTTGAGGTAACCCCAAAGGAAGAAGTCACATGGAGTGAGATCCGGTGAGCGCGGCGGCCAGCCAAGATCACCTCTCAGGGAAATGAGGCGACCGGGAAACAGTTCCCTGAGAATGTCCATTGATCGTCGCGATGTGTGGGCGGTTGCACCATCCTGTTGAAACCACACATTTTCCACGCCATTTTCTTCCATTTTGGGTCTAAGAAAATTTTCCAGCATGAAACAATAGCGCTCGCTGTTGACCGTTACGGTTTGCCCATTTTCTTCAAAAAAGTAAGGCCCCCAGACGCCTAGGCGGGAAAGAGCACACCACACAGTCACTTTTGGGCTATGGAGGGGTTCCTGATGGATTTCTCGAGGATTTTCGTCACTCCAATATCGAAAATTCTGCCTGTTAACGGCACCACAAAGGTGAAAATGGGCTTCGTCCGTGAAGAGCACAACATCGTCGTTTGGGAGTTCTCGGAGATCGCGACACAGGTTCGTACGGGTTTCAAAATCCCTTTCACTTAATTCCTGTGCAACAACCATTTTGTAGGGATGCATTTTGAGGTCCCGGTGCAAAATGCGCCGAATACTGCGGTTGGAAATCGCCAAAGCGAGCGAATGTTTTCGCGCCGAACGACGCGGGGAACGTTCAATCGCGGCTCTCACATTGGCCACGTTTTCAGGTCCTGTTGCTGTCCTGGGACGTCCAGGCGACTTCTTTTTCAATGCTGAACTCGTCTGTCTAAAATTTGACACCCACACTTTAATCGTAGCGTGATGTGGAACAGGATCATGACGCCCGAGTCCGAAATGAATTCGAAAAGCACGTTGTGTAGCAATTATCGAACCGCCGCATTCGATAAACCGCTCAATAACAAAAGCACGATGTTCACCAGACCAAGGCATGTTGACTACTGACAAATGGCATAAAACCGGCTTTCTAACGGTTTTTACCCCACTACTGTACCTGCTCCCTCTTCTGGGAAAAAGGGATTTGAAATCGGATAGGTTTTTCTGCCCCACCCTGTATAACATGGGACAAGTATGTACGCATTGCATTGAAAGCTTCGTTAAATTTATGTTTACACTTTTGTCACAGCGTGGCGTGGCGTGGTGTGTTACAAGTGGGTTCCCAGCTTAAACTGACACGTGCAATAAGGGATGGGATTATTTATATGTACATAGTGTTAAAAAACAAGTGTAACATAGGAATAGAGAAGAAGTCAAAATAAGTCGAAAAGTTAAGTAAAATATGTGCCCAAAAATTAACTGTTTCGGTACATTTATTTATTTACCTTTTCAATATTGATAAAATTAAACACAGCACCAGTCATCATATTAACATATCCATGGCCGCATATAAGTGCAACTGTCAAAATAAATTTCGTCCCATAAAATATTTTGAATTTCTTATTACTTCCTTCTGATTTGCAAACATCTTTAATATTTTGTATAGCTGAGAAACATAAGCACAATTTCAAAGATTTTTTCTCTAAAATTGTAACAATTAATAATAATATACTTTATTATAAATTAAGTATGTTGTAGATATACTACATCATATATTGAATCTGTTTTATTGAAATGAGTAGGTTTTACTATTCTTTAGAAACAACATTCTTTGTGTTGAATTGATAATAGAAATATACAAGTAATTTAGTCACTGAACAACTGAAGTTATATATAGTATACCGGGTGTCTACTTGAAATCCGCAATATAGGGAATACAATGTTAATTTTTCCATGATGCTGTAGTTAGTTATCTATTAAAGACAAAAAGAATAAAGGTTGTAGACAATAAAATTCTAGACCTATATTATTAATCAGATTTTATTTTGTATGTTTTGTATCCTGTAAACCGAATTTAAAATTTTAAAAATTTTGTTCATTTGAAGTAATAGCCATTACTTATTCCCTGGTATTTTATA
Organism: Harpalus rubripes; assembly: GCA_963082715.1. NCBI lineage: Eukaryota > Metazoa > Arthropoda > Insecta > Coleoptera > Carabidae > Harpalus > Harpalus rubripes. The sequence goes on along the minus strand of OY720456.1, from coordinate 45,769,352 downwards.
TAATAATAATAGTAATAATAGTATATATATATATATATATATATATATATATATATATATATATATATATATATATACAGGGTGTTAATTAAAAAGCGGGCCATAGGCGTTTAACATGGGAAATCAGTTTTTCCTTGCGCAAAAGTTCCCATTTATTTTTAAGCAATAAAGTTTCAAATAAAAGTTGTAGATAATTAAATTGTACGCCTAAATCACTAAACAGATTTAATTTTGCACGTTTGGTAACGTGTAAAATCGAATTTGAATTTGTAGAAAAATTGCTTATTTGTAGCGATAGCCATGGAATTTTAACAAAATTACAAAGAAATACATATCGTATGAATTGTCAAAATTTCGATTTTTCAGGTTACAAAATAAAATTTAAATAAAATCTTTGCAGTGATTTAGATCTACATTATAAAAACAAAATATGTTCAGTGGCTTAGGTGTACAATATAATTACATGTAATTTTTATTCGAAAATCGAATTTCTGACAGTTCAAAATAAATGTACTTCTTCATAACATTGTTTCTATTCCATGGCTATCGCCACAAATAAGCAATATTTATAGAATTTCATATTCAATTTTACACGATACCAAACGTGCAAAATTAAATCTGTTTAGTGATTCAGGCGTGCAATATATTTATCTACAACTTTTATTTGGAACTTTATTGCTTAAAATTAAATGGGAACTTTTGCGCAAGGAAAAACTGATTTCCCATGTTAAACGCCTATGGCCCGCTTTTTAATTAACACCCTGTATATTAAAAAGAAAAGTTATTCATTATTAATTGTTTGTTATTTTATATTTCGTTTAAAAAACCGGAATGTTTCTTTATTTAACCTAAATCTGTTGCAAAATTGAACATCATTTTACTTATGATAATAATTCACACGTCGTCGATATGTTTCTGGGTTTTAACAAGTTCATCATCTGAATTTGGGAACGATAAACTCGAAATCATTTTATTTTTCTAGAGTTTGTACTGTCAATGTTGTCTAAAAGTAAACTTTTAATCACATAAAGACCTCCTTCATGACATCATTTTAAAGTACCTTTAGCCGATAACTATAATTTTAAATTTATTTATGAAATAAAATTATCACTTTTAGATCAAACTTTATAGTAACTTTACGCACATTATGAAACTAGCCGTTAATTAATTGAATTTTTAATTTTAAAGATCCAAAACATTTGAATGAGGTTATTTAAAAACACGATTTTTCGTTGTTTATTTCATTAGAAAAGAGCGCCCCCTTGCGCTTCAACAAAATAAAATATGTTTTTAGACCAATTGACATTTCCAGATTGTGGTACCTATGTATACCTACATAACATTTTTCTATAATACAAAATGAGAAACTTTCATGAACTTTTCGTAATACTATACACCGTTAATATGTTTTAACAGAACTAAAAACGAAGAAAAGCTGTCCTTAACGGGCGGCAGCCGTTAATATTTATAACCGACACAAAAATTGCCAATATGACAGGAGAAAGAATTTTCAGAAGATATTCCTAAATGTCTAAATTTTCATTAGGAAAAATCTTGAACGCCACACGGCCAAAATGCAAATAACAGACATGCCTGATTATAAATCTCGGTTTACAAACTTCAGCCCCGTCCGTTATTTGCTTTATATCAGCCTAATGACGTTAAAACAATAACATGATGTATTTTTTATCTTTTAGAGGGCTGATGACGGACCTTGCCCCGAAACTGGTAACCAATAACTATATAAAAATTTTACTGTATCTTAATTTCTCCATTTAATTTATTTATATTCTCTATCCTATAAACTAAATATAGGAGAAAACAATAAATACCTCATAGTCTTGTCGTTTTAATAACCGCGGCACATATATTAGGAAATTCACGAAAAGTACAATTATGAAAAAAATAAATGTTAAAATTGCACTTCGAACGTTTGGAAACTCTACTTTTCATTCCAACAAACTGACCCCCCCCCCCTCCACTCCTCCCGCCTTCAGGGTTCAGTCCGGAATTAGTCCGTTGCCTATATGGTACTTAGGCCTGGCGTATGCAAGATTTAGTTTCACATTGTGAATAACGCTGTGAAAAATCTCAATTTCAATTTGAGAAAATACTATTATCTTTTTGGAATATTTATGTTAAATAATTAATATCTTTAACAATTACATGTTCAATATTTTGATATATTTGTCAAGATTTTGCATAAATTAATTATAGTTTACCCTTGAGAATTTTCTTGTTCAATATATTCTGTAGTACACAAAACGCGACTCAAATCATTATAAATTACTTACCTTCATTAGTTTCATTAATGTATGAGTAATCTAATATTGTGCATGTTAAAATAATAATGAACAATGAGGCAATAGTAACACTGAAAAGGAGAAAATTAGAATGTGTAAGCATTATTTTAATGAATTATTACCAAAATATATAATCTAAAATTGTATATTCCCTATTTTTGCCATTAAATTCACAATCATTATCATTCAAAATAACTTTATAATTTTCTATATGTTTGCTATGTTTCTGGTTTAATTCTTTTTCTAATTCATTTCTAATAATTTCTGCGTCACATGATCGTGGAATACACAGCCCCCAGTATATAATATTTCTAGGTACTTGACCAGGATCAGCCTTAGGCTAAAATGTATAAAATTTTGAATGTACCTTTACTGAATAATTTATATAGTATTATTCGAAAGGTGAGTATTCAAGGTCATGTGTAATATGTGCATCTGTACAACTTCACTGCTTACAGTATTACGTACCCATAGGCATGGAATAGGTATATTATTCAGGGATAGATTTTAAATGAAAGGTTTGTAAAAAATAAATCTTTTAATTTTTTCATCTACAGGGTGTTAAAAAACAAATATAAGATATTTGTTGAACATATAGTAGAGATCAAAATAAGTCGAAAAGTTATCATGAATATGGGTCCGAAAATGTACGGGTTCTGAGATATGGCAGATTTAGTCTTATTATTTATTCTGACTGCTGTCAATTTAATTAATTAGATATATATAAAATATGATAGGTTTATTTTTACATACGACTAACAATACAGTTAACTAAATTGTAAAGCTAAAAGAAGTTGTTCAAAATGTTTTCCTTCCTGTACAACACACGCAGTCACCCCTGCAAAAATAATCCACGCACTCTTTCTTTTTCTTTCTCGGCATTTGTCGAATGGTATAAAGTCACATAATCAAACATGTTAATTTTAACTAATTAAATTGGGTCGAGGGGTAAGGCGCTGCGGAATAATACGCGGGATACTCTGCCTTTATATTTCTGGCCAACACAATCAAATAAAAATATGCACAGGTCGGTAAATAGTGGCGAGAAACTGATGGTTATTTTTACCTTCCGTCACCTTTCGGTAAGGAAGGTATTGTCTTTGGTCAAAAAATTCGGTGGTAAGTTTTTAATGAATAAGCACGTTTTAAGGTCTCTTGAATACGATTTTACTATTTTTACGATGATGTCTGTATGTGTGTGTGTGTGTGTGTGTGTAACAAAATTTTCGTCTACGATAACTAATACTACAATTCCAAAAATTATAATTCTTTCGTATTCCTCTTCGTTGCATCCATATGAAGAGCTGATTAGATTTTGGTTATAATTGGTCAACCGGAAGTACCCTTATTTGAAGATTTTAACAGTTTTTCTTGAAAAAACGATGGTAAATATAATTTTTTCACATTTAATGTTATTATAAATATTAAAGAACATTGTATTCTCTATACGATTTGACTGCATTTTATACTTCATATTAAATGGATATAGAGTTATAAAATTATAAAGAAATTAAATTTCACAAATTAGCTAGCTATGCCAGAAACAGCTACTATATTAAGAAAATTCTGATTGAAAGATGTCAGTGTCAATTGACATATTCGTAGTATATTTTTTTGTGTTATAATTTTACTCGAAATATAGGAACTTTTTATTTGAAACTTTCTGTATGGAATTTGTATAAAATACATACAACTGTCGAAATGTAATGTATATACAAGAAATTTAGAATCTTTTGCAAGGAACTTTCTGTATGGATTTTATAGACAATACATAGGCATTTACGAAAATTCTAACGGTGGATACCGTAACTACGAAAACACGAGTGGTAAAAAGTTACCGTGTTCAAAAATTGTACAATATCTACCAGATTCATCTACCGGATTCATAAAGAATCTAATCTCAAAAAAGGTAGTGATGCAAATATGTTCAAAGTAGGCCTCTGCTCAGTTTGTTAACTACATTAAATTTCTAACCTCTTATAAAATTTTCTAATTTTTTTATAGGTTATGGACCTACCCCTGTTTACCACTTGCGTTTTTAAAACATCGGTTCCGGTAGCTATAACCTGATAAACAGCTGTTTACCGGTAACAATTCACCAGTAGAATTTCTGTGAATGCCTCATATAACTGACGGAAGGTAATGTGCTGGGCACATCAGATTTTTTTTTATAACAAATACTGGTTATCGAGTAAGGAGAGAAGGTGCAGGCTATGCGGGAGAGAAGTGGAAATATTTAGGCATCTAAGGACATCGTGCAGAGAAGCCTAGAGAGAAGGAAGAAATGAAAAGGTTCTTTTAGACGATTTAGGCTCAGGACAAGACTGGATGAAAGAAATCATCAAGAAACGGGGTTTAATTTAATTTGGTGTATTATCAATTGTTAAATGTATATATGTATAAAGTGTAGATTCTAAGCCAATTTGGCAAGAATAAATCTAATCTAATCTATATTTCGAATATGGGCCCATTCTTACTTTGATTTAAATAGAGGGTATTAAAAAAGGGTAAGTATGTACTCGTATGCTGATTCTTAATAAAAGAAAAATATTCTAAATTCGCAAAATATAGCCATGGTTTTTGAAATGTACATTTTTAATGCAAGTAATCAAAATTTATAATAAAAATATGCATAGGTCACTAGATAGTGGCGAGAAACTGATTTTGGTTATTTTTGCTTTTTCAAATAACTCCTAAACTATCAGTTATCGAGTAAAATATTTCAAACAAAAATGATATAGTATTATATTTTCTATCAAGTGGCCTACAAAAATATTTTTTCTCATGGTAAATTTTCAAGATATTACAAAATACAATTTTATTAAATAGAATGCATATTTGCTTTTTTTTTTCTATAAATATTATATTTTTTTTTCTCCTTTCAATGATATAAATTTTACTGTGTTTCGTATTTGTATTATTCCCAAAATTAAATTTTTCACGTTATTTTTCCTGAATTTTATTAATATTTCTCAATAAACATCATTATTTTTATTAATTATAGTTTATTTGATTGATATAATTCATTTTATGAGTTTCTTACTAGATATTTTCATTCTAAACTCATATTTACAAATTAGACTAGAACATATCAATGGCGAACAAAGGAAAAATATTTTTTATCAAAAAAAAAAAAAAAATTTAATTGATTTTCTGTGTAATTTTTTTGAACAAAATAATTTATTTAAATAAAAGTAGTATTTCTAAATTGAAATCTTAAAAATATTTAGAAAATAACAGTAAATTTAATATAAAATAAGAAAAAAATATTTTTTCATGCAAAACAAATACGAAACATTTACATAATTGAAAAGAGAAAAAATATGAAAATTGTGTAAAAATCATATATGCATTCCTTTAAAAAAAATTGTATTTTGTGCTATATCTCAAAAATTTGCCAATAGAAAAAATATTTTAGTACGCCACTGTAAAGAAACTATTATACTGTAACATTTTTATTTGAAACATTTTACTCGATAACTGATAGTTTAGGAGTTATATGAAAAAGTAAAAAAATAACCAAAATCACATTACTAAAATGGCATTCTAATACGGCAACTTTTGTCCCATTACAGCGAAGTCGTATCACTTACAGTTTGCGAAATACCAATGGTGGCCCTGATAAATAAAACACTCTGTATATATGCCAAACCTTATCGAATCCCTTACTTCGTCTTTAAAGGCACCATTGCATACTTTTCCTTCTCGAGGCTTTCTTCTATTTTATTTACAACTCGGTTGACTTGTACTATGGTCGAGTGTTGTTCTCGAAAATCAAATTGGGTACTGCGGGATGATATTCTTCGCTTCTAAAATTGGATAGAAATGGTAGCAGTTTTTGAGTGACTATTTTCATAATTAACATAGAAGTATCTTTCGTGAAAATATAACTTAATGAATAGATAACGTTGTTGTGGTAGATAATATTTTATTTTAAATAAGTGACCTATATGCCAATGCCTGATTTCGTCCTTAAAGGCACCGTTCATACTTTTCCTTCTAGAGACTTTTTTCTATTTTATTTACAACTCGGTTTACTTGTACTATGGTCGAGTGTTGTTCTCGAAAATCAAATTGGGTGCAGCGGGATGATATTCCTCGCTTCTAAAGTTGGATAGAAATGGTAGTAGTGATATTTTATTTTTATTAAATTCTCGCTGCCTTCTTCAGGGAAAATAACTATAAAAGGTTTTTAATATTTAAAAAATCTGATGTGGCCAGCACATTATCTTCCGTCAATTCTATGTATTTTGTACAGATTTCATACAGAAAGTTCCGTATTGCTAAAGATTATATTTCTTGTACTTTACCTTCCGGCAGTTGCATATATTTTATGCAAATTCTATACAATTTATAGCAAAAGATCCTATATTTCCAGTAAAATTATAAGACACACACACTATGTCAATTTCACTTGACACTGACATCTTTCAATCAAAATTTTCTTAATATAGTAGCTGTTTCCATAGCTATGGCTACTTTATGAAATTTAATTTCTTTATAATTTATTAACTCTATATCCATTTAATATTAAGTATAAAATGCAGTCAAATCGTATAGACAATAAAATATTCTTTAATATTTATAATAACATTAAATGTGAAAAAATGATATTTAACATAGTTTTTTCAAGAAAAACTGTTAAAATCTTCAAATGAGGGTACTTCCGGTTGTCCAATTCTAACCAAAATCTAATCAGCTCTTCACATGGATGTAACGAAGAGAAATACGAAAGAATTATAATTTTTAGAATTGTAGTATTAGAGTTATCGCAGACGAAAATTTTGTTACACACACACACACACACACACACACACATACACACAACACACACATACCTAAAGGTGACGGAAGGTAAAAATAAATAAATTTGGAGATATCTGATTTTTGACACAAAATGTTAATCCGGGACATAAACCACAATAACGGTAAAAACCAGGCTGCTCCAGGAGCTACCTTGTTATTGTCACAAATTTTGTCGAATAGCGTGCTCCATTTTTGTTATAACTCTATGTGGATGCATAAAGAGATTTGATTTTTCCACCAAACGATGGAGCATGATATTATAATATTAGAAACATATTTATACAAGAAACTCAATTTCGCTAAAAAGTAAAGCTGCCTAGTTATTAACGCCCCATCACCAGAATTTCTAGACATTTCAGAAATCACGGGGAGAAATTTGATATAGCGAGTAACGTTGGGTTAAAAAAAATAATTTTGTATGATTAATTGGAAATTATATAAATTTTTGTCTTATATTTCACAAAAATAATATTTCCAGGGTGTTCTAAAAAGACCAAAATAAAATAAATTTGTGTACTGGCAAGCGCACTCATCGCAGCTGATTTTGGACATTTCAAGGTCTTTCGATTCATATGTTTATTCTTCTGACGTTGAATACTCATCTTTCACAAATCACACTAAAACTAACATACTTCTATTTTTTCGTACAAGTTTGAATAAGGTCTGTACTTTAAATTAAATGGATCGTTATATGGCCAATTCGATTTGATCTGGAGTTCGATTGTGGCTAAACAATACTGTGTTTTAAACGGTTCAATTATACTTAAACACTCGTCAAAATCTCCTAATTGATACTGACTGCCTTCTGTAAGTCCGAGAGGAAATTTTGCAGTTGACTCCCAAACTGAAATAAAAAATGTGGTATAATTATTATAATTATTAAGCAGGAGTAATAAATATAGTGAAGAAAATTTTATCTCTAACAAATAATTAAAATATTTGGATGTGACCAGCACATAACCTTCCGCAGGTAATTGTTCCATATACGTATTTTATAAACAAAATTTATTGCAACAGATTTATAAGTAAATTTTCAGCAAAATTATTTCACAACCTATACATATACCTTAGGTAGAAACTTGAAAGATTTACTTGATTGCAATTTTTTCTCTCCAAATTCAAGAAAACAGTTAAGAGCTTCAAGTAATGTGCCACCCCCGGTTGACAAATTATAACCAAAATTTAATCAGCTGATTATATTGATGTATAAATGATGAATACGAAAAATTGTAATTTTTGGAATTGTATTACTGGAGTTACTAAAAACAAAAAATAATCACACCCAGATGCACGCAGGTATATACACACACAAGAACGTACGCACGTACCCACATCCGCACCGTCACTCGTAACCATGATACAACTAAATAAGGTATGTTCGATTCACGTCGTAAATTCGCCCATTTCTGCACATGACGTCACGTGGTGATCTAATATCTAGTCGCATAAGATACTTACGGGCATAAATGTGGTACTCTAATAATATTTTTTTAAATTATTGTCTGAAACTTTTACATAATTTTTTTAAAATTACCTGAAAATTTGAATTTTATCGGATATGACGTAGGACGAGCTGATGACATTTAGAAATATTATAGAGATAGAAAACTTGTAGTAACATTAAACGTAATAAAATTAACACAAACAAGCCAGTTGACAATGAGTCAATGGTAGTAAAAGTGTTTTTTATTAACGGTGTTATTTTATGTACAAAATTTCTTAGAAATGACATCAATTCCTCGTACGTCACAGGCTACGTGATTTTTTTTAGTCTCAAAATAATTTTTTATATGACTTCGTTATTTTTTTAGCATAATCTACAATGTTATAACTTTTTTACCTTACTATATTAGAATACCCCATTGTTTCTTTATGTGTTTCGTTGTTTGTATGTGTAAGTAATACATGTTATATTCATGAAATATGTTTTATGTATTTAAATATGATTTATAATAAAGTTTATTAATAATTAACTTTCAACTTAAATATATGTTTTATTAAACTCATTTGGCTGGCATATAATAGTTACTTATGGTACAAATGTGTTATATTGTAAATAAATCACGCAAGAAAAATATTAGCCCATGAGGCCGCTTGGCCGAATGGAGTAATTTTCTCAAGCAACTTCCTTGTATACTACACACATACTAGTATTATTAGTTAAAAATCATTAAAACATATACACAAGTATATGTATGTATATATAAAATTATTATTATTATAATTATTAAGCTTGAATGATACTACGTATATATATATATATATATATATATATATATATATATATATATATATATATATATATATATATATATATATATATATATATATATATATATATATATATATATATATATATATATATAGGTAATTAGGTACCTACACATGGCATTGAATATATTTGGACAAAGACTATAAAAATGAAACGAATACCTATGTGTTGTATCAATTTCGTTTCTTCGTTGTCTCACGAATATAAATATTTGAGCTCACATCGAAGCTTGAAATTGTTTTAAATATCTAATTTATTTGATCGAATATGAATTTGGCACTAAAATCTCCTTGGACGGTTTTCTTTTATTTTTATTCGGTATTAACGTGTATATGAATCTATTTATTAAAATTATACAGGATGTTAAAAGGAGAGTAAAAACTTTAAAGATATACACATTTCGCGGCGTTTATAATCATTCAAAAAGATCTTTTTAATTTTTTTAAAAAATTACGATCATGGTTCTTAAAGGGTAACTACATATTTAGTTCCACTGGCTGACTCGAATTTTTTAATAAAAATAATAATGAATTAATATAAAGTAAATTCCTATTGAATTTCAGGAACAAATGTTGTTTAAAACTAGTGTGGAATGCTGCGGCTTATCGTTATTTTGTTTTGTTAACTTATCAGTTGTATGAATATATGTAAATTATATTTTTTCTAGTCTCGTTCTTTGAGATTACATTGTAGTATCGCAACTTTTCACTATTTTACGTCACAAAGTTAGAGTATAACTTTAAAAATTCCTGGACTGCTGTCCCGCTATGCCATCACAGGCCAAAAAACACTATCAATCTACCGCTCCGCCATACACTCTTCATAACGTTCTTTGTGCTAGTACGCGTTGCTTCTCAGAGATTTTGTTTTACATTTATATTGTTTTAAACAGTTTTATAGTTTATAATTTTGAAGTTTTTTAATCATCACAATTTTTTCTTTATGAGAAAAAGTAAAAAAAAAAAACGTAGCAGAGAGATGTGGATGAAGATGTAATAAAATACAGAAGAGGTTAGAAAAGTTGGTGGTATCTACGAGTTCATCAACAAGTATAACTTGGAAAAAAGTAATTAAAAATATGTTTTAAGTTTCAATGACATGTACCTACTCGGTAGGAACGAGACATGTTCGTGCGTTACAAGAATAGTAAATTTTGCACGTTGGAGGCTATAACCACTAGTGATTTTGACGTGCACCTTGATTTTCAGATTACAATCAACCTACAATATTAATACTATAGTAATTTAGTATATATATATATATATATATATATATATATATATATATATATATATATATATATATATATATATATAATTCAACGGGTTTTTTTAAAAACGCTAAAACAAGTCGATCTTAGTTTTTAAAAATACACATTAATATGTGTAATTCACCTTCCGACTTTCATTTGTATTTAAGTTATGGCGTTTTCACAAAAAAAAATTAAATGGCAATGTACATTTTTAGTAGCGGTATCCGATAGTGATTTTTCTTCCCTTTATGATCATTCAAATAAATCATAAGTTGCATAATAAAAATTCTGAGAAAAATCGAGCTGAAAATTTAATAATAATGAATAATCAAGATACCTAGATTTTATTTTTCAATTTAGAATTTTACGTTTATCATGTTTTATAAGTTATAAGTACTATAATACCAATATTAAATTAAAGATTAAAAAAAAACTATCAACGAAAAATTCTACACTAAAAAATGAAATCTAGCTTTATTATTCATTATTTTCAGCTCGATTTTTCTCACTATCGGATTCCGCTATTAGAAATGTACATTGCCATTGATTTTTTTTGTGATGACGTCATAACTTAAAAACAAATGATACTCGGGAGGTGAATTGCATTTTTAAAAACTAAAATCGACGTGTTTTAGCGTTAAAAAAAACCTGTTGAGTTCGTTTTTTTTAATATTCCATACTTTAATCCCACACTGTATATACAGAGAATTTATTTTAACATGCAACATATGGTTAACCACATCTATGGTTACGCACTACTGTCTAAAAATGACAGCAGTGTAATATTTGTCCATTTTAAAATGCAACATACAAAATTTGTAGTTTTGTAATATCAATACTTATTTCCAAAAAATTAGCCTACCTACGATTAACAAAAAATCAAAACTTTAATGTAGCACATCAACAAACTTTGGCTTACAAAAATTTATAATTTTAATGTAATAAATGTTTAAAATACTCCCATTTACACTGAGGCAATATCGTAGGCGAACGTAAAAAGAAATGACACCATTTGTGATGAGTTCTGGAGCAGTTTTCTGTGCTGAAATACGATTTATAATGTTGCATTTTAAAATGGACAAATATTACATTGCTGTAAATTTTGACAGTAGTGCGTAACCATGGAAGTGATGAACCATATGTTGCATTTTAAAATAAATTCTCTGTATTTTCTTTTGATAAAAACTCTCAGACAGTGTGTTAGATGTTTCGTTCGTTACTGATTAGTAGATTTTGCACGTAGGAGGCAATAACTACAAACTAGTGCTTTCCGGTTCTCCGATTTACACCAAAATCTAATGGGCTCTTTCCAGTACAGAAAAAGTTCGAAATGCAAGGTTTCAAAATTTTCTTAATGATAGTATTTGAGTTAGAGTAAAGGATCCACGCACACATACACACATACATACACACAGACATCATCGTGAAAATGTTAAAATTGTATTCTAGGGACCTTAAAACGTGGCCATTTACCAAAATCTCGATATGCAATTTTTAGCACGATCCCTATACCTCCCTTACCAAGGATAGCGGGTGGTAAAAATGCGCATACAACTTTGCTACCAAACAATTAAAATACTCTCTAAATCCAAAGTCCATCTAAACCACTTTTTTGACATGTTTCTGTACTAACAAATACTTTTGCCCATGGAGGCTTTTGACTGTCACGCGACACAAGCATATGGAAACCGACAAATATCCCCAACACTACTTAAGTTATAGTATATTTGACGAATAATTTTTCGCGCACGAAATTATTTTGACAAAGCAAAAACAAATAACCCTCACAAATTCTATGCACGCACACACATTCATGCGCGTAACTTTCCTTAAGTGTGTACGCGGCTAATGAACATCAAGTTAAACAATTATTTGCAATATCAATTTTAGCATTCAATAGCACAATTCCTAAAGTTTCTCAGGCACGTTTGTAAAGTGCTAATTATAATTTTGTATTTACGCGCGAATATTGTAGAGTTCGCACGCCAAGTAAAGAAACTTGCGCACAGACCAAAATTCGTCCGGTCGAGTCAAACTTGTGAAAGTAGCGATGTTATGATATTGTGACAGGTAAAAGCTGTTTGTGTGTATACGCGTAGGTTATAAATATACCTAAAATTTAAATAGTATTAATCAAATGTCTTTTGTTCGATTAATAATTGTTGTTACAAGTAATACCTACTTGTTTATGAATATTGTATATCTTAAATGATATTAATAACACTTAAATATTATTCAGTTAAATGTTTTTTGAACGAGTAATAAAACAGTCAACATTTGTAGGTTGGGCAGTGCAACTTCTACTGCGCCGATTTGTTTTTTTCTCTAAACGCACGGGCTGTACAAATTTATTTAAAATCAAACCTTTAAAAAGGGATTCTTTCGAGATAAGTATCCTCAAAAAACAAACGGGAATTAAAAAGGGATTTGCCTACAATACTCAATAATAATTTATAATCAATTTATGAACTAAACATATAGTAGTATATTATAGTACTGCCGTTTAACTCGTTTAATAGCAAAGACTCGCATCTGAACCATTGCCCCACTGGACAATAAGTAGTAATTTATCTCTATATTAAAAAAAATCATCCTTTGGAGAAAACTTTTTCTCATTCATTAGGCAATAAAGCCTTGGTTAATATGCTCCAAAACGAATTTTATAACCTTGTATACAACTTAATGTCTACTTCTTTTTGTCGCGATGAGAGGATGGAAGTGTCTTGATCTGTCTGTTTACCCTGCTGTGAGAATTTTTGCAGTGATACTGGTTTGGATGGGGATTTCACGAACGAGAAATTTTTTGGCCTTGATGCTGAGTCCCCTCTCTCGCCTACAAGCTCCACCAGATTAAAGGCCATCCCAAGGACAAAATTGGCATAAAAATCTTTGTCGAACTAAAAACAGTTGTTGAGTTTTTTACCTTTATCCTCGCATTTATCAATCAGCTAACAAGGCCGACCTGCTAGATTTTTCTCTATTGTAAAAAGTTGCTCTCTTTTCAAGCCTGTTTCAATGAGAATTGATAAGATTTCCTCATTCAAATCTTGTGTTTCAAGAGATATGTTTCCCTCGCGTAAATATTTCTCCATTGTGGTGTCTTTAATCTCTTTAGACAAGCCTTCTACTAACCAAGTAGACAGTAGACCATCTTGACAAAAGACTTTGATATATATTACTGATTTTGTGTTAATAACTGCAGAATTATTTCAGCATACGCATCAAGTTTTTTAGGGTTATTTAAAAGATCAACTTTGTCTATTGACCCTACTGAAACAGCTTCTACAGTGCATTGCGCATGAGTTGCTAAAAGCAACTTTGACTGTTGACTAACTTTTGACAAACACTGTCTGTTTGAGAGTTTTTATCAAAAGAATTTATAGCAAACACAGTCTGTTGATTTACAATAGTAACAATACTGTATGTTTGAAAATCAAAATTAACGTCAAAAGCACTAGTATTTATTGCCTTCTACGTGCAAAACATGTCAGAAACGTACGAAACATTTGACAAAACACTGTCTGTTTCAGAGTTTTTATTAAAAGAATCTATATCAATGACACTCTTTTGATTTATTTAGTATTAATATTGTGTATTTGAAAATAAAGATGAACTTCAGAAGCACTAGTTTGTAGTTATTGCCTCCTACGTGCAAAATCTACTAATCAGTAACGAACGAAACATCTAACAACACACTGTCTGAGAGTTTTTATCAAAAGAAAATACAGAGAATTTATTTTAAAATGCAACATATGGTTCATCACTTCCATGGTTACGCACTACTGTCAAAATTTACAGCAATGTAATATTTGTCCATTTTAAAATGCAACATTATAAATCGTATTTCAGCACAGAAAACTGCTCCAGAACTCATCACAAATGGTGTCATTTCTTTTTACGTTCGGCTACGATATTGCCTCAGTGTAAATGGGAGTATTTTGAACATTTATTACATTAAAATTATAAATTTTTGTAAGCCAAAGTTTGTTGATGTGCTACATTAAAGTTTTGATTTTTTGTTAATCGTAGGTAGGCTAATTTTTTGGAAATAAGTATTGATATTACAAAACTACAAATTTTGTATGTTGCATTTTAAAATGGACAAATATTACATTGCTGTCATTTTTAGACAGTAGTGCGTAACCATAGATGTGGTTAACCATATGTTGCATGTTAAAATAAATTCTCTGTATATACAGTGTGGGATTAATAACAGTAACGGATTTAAAAGAAAAAAGTAAATAGAACAATAGAAAAAAAATTAATACAGTTTCCAGCATACGTAAATATGTAGGTATGTATTTAGATTAATAAAAATTAACGATTTGAAAAAAGTTTAAGCTAGTTCTTATCTTTATCTCCCGCTACCCTTGGTAAGGGAAGTATAGGGATCGAGCTAAAAATCGCATGTCGAGATTTAGGTAAATGACCACGTTTTAGGGTCTCTAGAATCCAATTTTAACATTTTTACGATGATGTCTGTATATATATATATATATATATATATATATATATATATATATATATATATATATATATATGTGTGTGTGTGTGTGTGTGTGTGTGTGTGTGTGTGTGTGTGTGTGTGTGTGTGTGTGTGTGTGTGTGTGTGTGTGTGTGTGTGTGTGTGTGTGTGTGTGTGTGTGTGTGTATGTGTGTGTGTGTATGTGTGTGTGAGTATGTGTGTGTATGTGTGTGTATGTGTGTATGTGTGGATCCTCTGCTCTAACTCATTCTATTATTCGGAAAATTTTGAAACCCTGTATTTCGACTTTGTTCTAACATGGAAAGATCCCATTAGATTTTGGTATAAATCGGATAACCAGAAATGGCACTTTACTTGAAGCTAAACATAGTTTTTCTTCGAAAAATACCTTTAAATGTAATTTTTTCGCGAATTATGTTTTTATGAAGAAAAAAAAAGATTATTGAATTATGTACAGTTATACATTAATTCTATTTCTATATATTTTAGGGATAAATTTATAAAATAATCATTTTTATAAATCCCATAGCCTATGTTATGCATATGTATATTATTATACCAGCTAACATCAGGTTTATTGCGATCACAAGTACGTATTTTCATAATTCATTGAAGATTGTTCCATTATGTTATTATACTCATTAATTATAGAAACACGATGAAAAGTAAAAGAAAATCTGTAAATCAGATAAACAAATTCAATAAAAGAAAATATAATGATGATGAATATAAAGAAATAAGAAGGAGACCAATAACATATATAAAAGACAAAAGAGACAACAAGAAGAATATAGAGAAAACGAAAGTAAAAAGAATAAAGGACATATGAAAGTATTAAGACAAAATATAGATTACAAAGAAAAAGCAAAAGAGACAAATAGAGAAAAAAATGATAGCGTTAAGGCAAGATCTACTATATAAAAAAAGAAAACGAGACAAATAAAGAAAGAGTGACAGCGTTAAGACAAAATATAGATTACAAAGAAAAAGAAAAACTGGCAAATAGAGAAAATATGACAGTGTTAAGGCAAGGTATACTATATAAAGAAAAAAAAAGCGAGACAAATAGAGACAGAGTAAGTGTTAAGGCAAGATATAGGTTACAAAGAAAAAGAAAATCTGGCAAATAGAGAAAGAGTGACAGCGTTAAGACAAGATACAGGTTACAAAGAAAAAGAAAAACTGGCAAATAGAAAAAATATGACAGTGTTAAGGCAAGATATACTATATAAAGAAAAAGAAAACGAGACAAATAGAGAAAGGGTAATAGCGTTAAGGCAAGATATTGGTTACAAAGAAAAAGAGACAAATAGAAAAGAGTGACAGCGTTAAGACAACTAGAAGAATATAAAGAACATGAAAATGTAACGAAAAATAAATATATGAAAAAGAAGAGAGAAAACTTTTGTTACAAGAAACAAGAAAAGGAGATGAATAAAAAGGCCAAACAACTTCAGAGATCAAATGATATTCTCAATTATAGACAAAATTTATATAATAATTTATTACGAAATGATTCGGATTATTCCAAATTATACCTTAATTATATTAAAGTGAGATACATGCTCCCGGATATGATTTGTTGTTGCTGCGAAGGACTTTTCTTTCCACATTCGGTAGTCAAAATTAAAAGAGAAATTTTCAGCGGATTTTTTAAACAAAATTTATAATTATATATCTTTTTACATTTGTCGCATTTGTCACACTTCGTCCATAAAAGGTGTAGTACCAAAATTGGCAACTTCAAATGGTTTAAAATTCAACCCAGTTCCAGAATGTTAAAAAATTTTAACGTCATTATAAAAATGATAGCACCTTATATAAACTTTATGCAGATTCGCCTCTCAAATCTTTTACAATTAATCCTCAACTGGGTATAAAAGGAAGCGTTATAAACATTCCAATCGAAATTAATGATGTATTAAAAGTATTGCCTCGAAATTTTGACAATATGGCTACCATACAAATTAAGCTCAAAAGACACATGCTCCATTCTTCCAATTATGTTTGACTCTGTCCGTCCTGCTGCCATTTGTGATGCATTAAAATATTTGATAAATACCCCTCTCTACCAGAAATATGACATCAAAATTGACGAATATTATTTTAGGCAGTATGAACAAAATTTTAGTAATCAAATAAAATTCATTATTGATAAAAATGATGCTGAAGAAGGAGATACATGATTTAAAAATTTCGGACTTTTTATCTATGGAAGAAAATATGGAAATTGAAATTGAAGATGAAGATGAAAATGGCTATAGAGATGACGTCCTCTACGTTGATCAAAATAGAGATATCGTAGAAAAAATTCGCATCATTGCTCCTGGTCAAGGTAAATATCTCGTTCCGTGGCACATGGTAGAGGATTTGGATGAATTGTGTTTTCCAAAAAATTTTTGCGGTTATAAATTACATATGCCAATATATATTTCTTATTCTGATAGGGAAAAATCAGAATGTAGAAGGAGGGACAGGAGATCATGTGTTCCCACGAGGGTTCTTTTTATGGCAAAGAAAAAAGTGGAACAAAGTTGTCTAGCTTCACTAAACATTTGCTGACGGAAAACCAATCGGGTCAACAATGTTAATGCCGGGAATATTTTGGATAAAAACTTTTTGGAAAACTTATTAAAACTGGACATGGGATATAAATGTTCGTTCTTCACCATCTTATTGGGAGTCAAAAAAGAAAGAATTACTGGCTATGATTCGTCAACTTGGTAAACCTTCAATTTTTTTAACACTTTCTGTGGCAGACAAATGGTTGCCAGAGTTATTAAAATGTCTTTCAAAATTAAATAAAAACAAATTTATTTCGTTGGAGGAAGCAGTTAATTTGGACGAATGTGAAAAAACAGATTTAATTCGTAATGACCCTGTAACCTGCGCACGATATTTCGACTATAAAGTTAACAAATTAATGGCACTTTTAAAACAAAATTCTAGTATATTTGAAAATTTTACTGTAGAAGACAGCTATGAGAAAGTAGAATTTCAAATGCGCAGTTCTCCTCACGAGCACATTTTTCTTTGGATCTAAGATGCACCAAAATTTGATGTTACAAATTCAACTACTTTCAATGAGTGTGTTGAATTTATTGATAAATTTATTTCTTGCGAATATGTTGAAGAAGACCCATATATGGCCTTCCAGAGGCACAGACATACACATACTTGCTACAAAGTGAAAAAGAACAAATCTCGGCGCCGCTTTAATTTTCCCATTCCTGTAATGCCACGGACCATGATTTTACTACCATTGTCAGAAGAGGATAAAATCTCTAATTTAAAGGAGATTCTTATCAAAATTCAAAATTTAATGAAATGTCATTTTACAAAACACGAACTAGTATCTTTCGGTGGTATTTTATCAAAATTAAATGTTTCTGAAAATGAATATATTTTTGCAATTCGTTCTTCGTTAAAGAAACCACAAGTATTTTTAAAAAGAACCAGTTTAGAAGTGGAAATAAATTGTTACAATAAAATTATTTTACATCTATTTGAAGCTAATATGGATATACAATTTATTTTGGAAGAATATGGAGTAGCTTCTTACATCATTAATTACGTTGGGAAAGTTGAAGCGGGCTTATCAAAATTATTTAGAGATGCGGCAAAAGATGTTCACAATGAAAATCATGGTATCCGGGAAAAATTTAGAAAAATTGCAAATATAAAGATATTTGGGAATTAATGGGAATTTAATGTCTAGTCAAGAAGCATCTTACCTTGCTTCTTTCTAAGAGCAGTCGAAAAAATATTTTTATTATCACAAGTCCACGAAGTGAACGGGCATTAATGCTGAAATCTTGTAAGGAACTTTCTAAATTAGATCCAAATGCACAGTGGCGTAACTAAGAGTTCGGGGGCCCGCCCGCATAAAGTTTTTGGGGCCCGTTTTTAATTGTAGCGTTTATCATGAAAAACTACATGCCACAAGAACTTGTGGAAACTCTGACTAGGCTCACTTTCATCTGAGTTGATATGTTAAGAAGCAAAATAACCAATATTAGAGACCTAAAAATCTAAGATTAGGCACTATTACATCCCACCAAAGTCATTGTATGTTGTGGCATTTACTATGAAAATGTGATTGGCCCGTATTTTTTTGAAAATGAAATTGGTGGCACAGTCCTCTGGTGAAATTTACAGGGAATTGATTCGTACATTTTTGGTATCCCAAATGAAAGAACTTGGATGCGATATTATATGGTATTTGCAAGATGGATCAGTATCATACAGTCTAAATAATAGCAATTTTGTGAAAATCATTCTCGTATTGTTATTTAATCCCACATTTTGGTAATACACATTGACCGCCAGGTGTATGGATTTGACAGCCCCAAACTTCTTTTTATGGGGTTATTTTAAAACAAAACTCTGGATCAGTTGCAGGGAAATATTTGCCAAGAAATCGAAATTCTACCGACCGAAATGCGATAGAAATTAAAGAGCTTGATTTTACATAGCGGATAAGGGGCCCCTTAGCCAATAATATTTTTGGAAATTGACATTTAAAATGACTAAATTATGTTGCTACAATAAAATTATTAAATTCAAAATTTCGCAGTAGTAACAAAATTATAAATCATGTAAATTGGGGCCCCTCTAGAGCCGCGGGCCCGCCCGCAATGCGGGCCCTGCGGGCCCGTTAGTTACGCCACTGCAAATGCATCTGATATTTACATGGAGGATATATTTACAAAATACAGTACGCGATCAAATTCTTTGCAAAATACATGTCTGGCTAGTTTTGCGTAAAATTATTATACAAAGAAAAATATTTCGGAAAATGACGATGAAGATGAAAATTTTAATGTTCGACAGAAATCGGCAGTTATTCGTTATAGACGATATAAATTGGTCCAAGATCCACATAATTATTACCGTGAGCAAATTTTATTATTTTTACCATGGCGCAATGAACATTTAGAAATTGAGAACGTTAATTTAGAAGAAATTTATAATCAAAATTTAAGTAAAATTGAAGAAAATAGGAAAGATTTTTGTATTTTGGAAGATGAAATTTTAAATGACGCATTAAATGCAGCAAATTTGGACAATAAAGATATAGAAGATGAAGATATTGAGAACTTTCTGGCTGGCGAGTTATCACCTGACCAAATTGATATTTTGC
This sequence comes from Harpalus rubripes, assembly GCA_963082715.1. Classification (NCBI taxonomy): domain Eukaryota; kingdom Metazoa; phylum Arthropoda; class Insecta; order Coleoptera; family Carabidae; genus Harpalus; species Harpalus rubripes. The sequence continues at coordinate 45,749,090 of OY720456.1, read as the reverse complement.
ATCAGGAATGAAAAGAATGTATTAAAGACAAGAAAATTATTCGTTTTACTACTACACCTCGTGTTTTCGAGGAAAATTTGCAAACTACAATATTAAAATTAAATAGAAAACAAAGATATCGTTTTTCACATTTTAAATTGATTAAAAACAAAATTTTGTTGATGAGGATATTTTTAAATGGTTCTGCAGGAGTTGGTAAGAGTACTGTAAATTGTTTGCACCAAATTATTTTCAATTATTTTGACAACATTCCTGGATACCCTAAAAACAACATATTTGTTTTGCTATGTGCTCCTGGAAAAGTTGCTTTTCTTATTAACGGCGTTACTTTACATACAGCTTTTTCTTTACCAGTGTCTCAGTTTGGTGGTCAAATGCCCGAGCTTTCTATGGACGTGACAAACAATATTCGTGAAAAATTATTCCATACTAAATTACTAATTATTGATGAAATTTCAATGGTAGGTAGTACATTATTAAGCCGAGTAGATACACGATTACGTCAAATTATGGTTGTAAATCAGTCTTTTGGTGGCGTGTCCGTTCTTCTTGTTGGGGATTTAAATCAGCTTCCCCCTGTCATGGATTCTCCTATTTAAAAACCTTCAAAAGTTAATGAAATGTCAATTCTTTTAGAAGAATATCCACTTTAGGCGGAGTTCAGAATTTTTGAGTTGACGGAAATTATGAGGCAGGGGGACGAAAAAGAATTCATTGTGGCTTTAAATAACCTTGCTCTTGGACAGATGTCAGATAAAGATGTAAATTTATTAAAAACAAGGGAAGTAGCTAACGAAATCAACATTGAAATAGGTGCTATAAGATTATTTTCTGAAATTAAAACGTGGACTTATTTAATAATACAAAATTGATAGCCATCCTGGTAATCTGTATATTTCAATTACATCCGATACCATATTGGGAAAAATAAACGAAAATACGAAATTGCGAGTGATGGAGTCTTTGAAACATAAAAAACTTTCTGAAGTTAATAGCCATTGAATTACCTTACCTTACAAATTAAAATTAAAACTTGGAATTAAATATATGATAACAAGTAACATCGATGTCGAAGATGGTTTGGTTAACGTAGCCTGCGGAATTCTGAGATACATTACTTTCTCTTCTAATTCGGATATCCCTTCTAAATTATTGTTAGATTATCAAATGAAGCATGTTGGCAAAAAAGCACGAGCATCCCTTTCGGATTACATGAAAAATAAAAATATAAATAAAATTCTAAGTCCCATTTCTAAAATTAATATTTCTTTAAATATAACAAACAAGTTGCAGTATGAAACTATGAGATCTCAGTTTCCCATAGTTCCAGCAAAAACTATTACGATTCATACAAGTCAAGGCTAAACTTTTAGTGAAATTTGTATAGATTTGAGAAATTGAAAAAGAATGACCAGGCAAATGATGTACGTGGCTTGTAGAAGAGTATCAAAATTATCCGGGTTATATTTTCTTGGGACCTTTAAGAAACCAAACGTATCGAAAAATGATGAACCAGTTTTTGAGGAAATGAAAAAAATGAGAACAGAGGGGTCATTAAAATTATCATTTAATAATTTAATTAACGTAAAAGGAATTGTCGTCCTTTATCAAAATTTATGTTCACTTTCATCAAAATTAAAATTCAATTTTAAAAGACGATTGGTATTACAGAGGCAAGAACATTATTATTTTTAGCGAAACTATAACAAAATCAAGTGACATGTTCAATCTTTCAAATTATAATATATTTCGATCAAACACTCAAAATTGTTCGCGGGGAATTATTGGTTTCGTCAGAGAAGATATCAAAATAACATATGTTGAACATATATTGGATATATATATGTATATATATATATATATATATATATATATATATATATATATATATATATATATATATATATATATATAAATTAAATCAATGGAATTCGATTTAATGTTTTTAAAAAGTTTTATTTTACAATACAAGATACAACTAGAATAATATGAACTTAATGTTTCTACGGACTGACATAAACTACTGGTTACATGTTGGAGATGTCTATTTATCTCCTTGGGTGGTATGACTTTTATGCTGTGTAGGGTTTAATATTACATAGTGGAAAATTACCAAGCATGATGCAATAAGGGCTGGGCGTCTACATAATTCCTCCCCCCTAAGATGAAAGAATACCTGTTGGATATTCCATAGGTGTTGTTTCAATTGTGGGTTCATTATTTTTATTTTGGTTACTTAAGTTACGTTTTCTTATTTCTACACAAATTTTATAAACTAAGAACATGGCTACAACTATGCTTACAATATACAATATTACATCAAAAAATATTGAATGTGATTCTGTGTTATGAATTTCATTTAAATGAGTTATTTGTTGATTTGGAATTTTTATTGATTCTAGATTTTTTATATTCAATGTCTTATTAAGGATTATTTTATTTTTATTTTGTTCGATATTTAAGTTAATGATTTTATCATACTTGACATTTTTGAATAATTTTTGTCTGTTTATTAAACAGTTTTTTATTGAGTAAATTCCAGAAATTTCTTTATCTTGAACTTCGTGGTCACATTCGATATTTATTACATCTTTATTAGGTACAAAGAGATATACAATATTTGAGTTTGGTATTGAAATGATTTCGTTGTGGTTAAGTACTTTAATATATTCACAACTATTACTGTTTGTATTAAAATACAAATTTTCTATACATTTATTTGGTAGGGAATTTTCATTGTTACAAATATAAAGTTTATCTTCTACCAAAGTACATTTATTCAATTTATTAATGTGTGTATTAGTTTTCGTGTAATAGCCAGGGGTGATATCTAATGTAACGTAAGTGTTATTGTGCAAAGTAGGTATGGGGGTGATTTGTAGAAGTTCGTTTTGTACTAAAGGAATAGGAATGTCTATTATTATGTCTAAAGTAAGTTTTTCATATTTACAGTAGGTTTTTACTAACTGTTGGTTTTGCCAATTTTTTATTACAAGGTGTTTCAAGCTATTTGGTAGTAATTTATCAATTTCTATTTTGACATCTTCTCTCGAAAGAATACCAAAGTATAAAGTGTTTGTTTCACAAAAGGCGAATGTAGTTTCGATTTCATTAAGGATACTTATTAGATTTGTGGCTGCAAATGTTAGTTGAGTTATTATATTATCGATATAGAGTCTATCGTTAGTATCTATTATTTCTTTTAAAACAAGATGCATCTCATTAATTTGATTTTCAATCATTATATTATTGGAGTTAATTTTTTCAACTTGTTTATTAAAATAGTCTGAAATATTTTTATTAAAGGTAATTACTTGATTTAAATTGTCTTCCAAAATATTTTCATTTTCTTTAATTAATCTTAAGGCGTCGCATTTTTCTTGATCGGTGGCGTCTAAGTTGCCAGTGATACTTTTTATTATAGAACCGATTCCGTTTATAAGTCCAGGTTTTTCTTTATTATCGTACAAGAGGATTTGAATTTTACTATTTACTATGTCTAAAAAGTTTTCTAACATAATAAAGTTATTATTTAAACTTGCTACATTTTTCTTATTATACTTATTGTTTAATTCTAATTTTAATTGACTATAATGGTAAGTAAGGTTATTATATGTTTCTTTAATTCTATCTAAATTAAGCTTAACATAGATGTACTTATTATTAGTTGAGATTAATGCATTTCCTAGTTTGAGGACGTTAATTCCGGCGTTGTGTCTTTCGTCTTTGAGGTCGATGGTTGTTGTTGTTCGTATGAGTCTGTAAATTGACGGAGAGGTTTTAGTTTGTCAATTTTTACTTTTTTGTTCTTGTCAGTTATTACTTGAGCCTTATCTTTTACATATGTTTTAATTTGTTGTTTTTTGTAACGAGGTTTCTCAACTTTACCAGTGTTTCTCTTGGCTTGTTCTTCGAATGCTTTATCAGGTAATTTAATACTATCAACTTGTGACGTAGCGTATTTCTTTTTGCTGTTATCTAATAACAATTTAGTTTCATAGTAAATTTTCTTCATGATTTCTTTATGGGTCTGAACGTAATTATCGGTGACGATTTCGGGAGAAATTTCTTCTTTTATTTCGTTATAATGGCCAAAAAGTATTTCATTGGGTGTACGTTTTGTAACGGAGTGAATTGTCTGGTTGTAAGCTTGAAGAGCATAACGGACTTTATTACTGATTTTTAAATCGTTGAAATCTTTATTTTGTTCCAATATTCTAACATGTTCTATTATTGTTGAATGGAACCTTTCTATATTACCATTACTTTTTGGATTATTGACACTAATAAGGTGAATACGAATATTTTTAGTTGATAAGAAATTGTAGATCAGCTGGTTGTTAAATTGTAGGCCGTTATCAGATATTATTAATTTAGGAGTACCAAAAATAGAAAAATATTTTATTAACTTTTGTATTATAGTTATTGTATTGGTTTCGGATAAGTGATAAATTTGTGCGTGCTTAGAGAAACTGTCGATTATAGTTAGGAATTTTTCTTTCTTTAATGATAAAATATCCATGTGGATAATTTCGAGGGGCTTGGTCGCGGTTTGTGTTTTTATAATGGGCATTTTTACGGGGTTTCTTTCATATTTATTTTCCTGGCAAACATCACAGTTATTTATGAATTTAGAAACTGTTTGCTGCATATTTGGCCAATAATACTGCTGTTTTAATTTCTGGTAGGTTTCAATTATGCCACGGTGATTTGTTTTGCCTAAATGATAGTTTTTAGTCAATTTGTTCATCTGACAATTCTATGTCTTGTAACTGATTTTTATAACTAGTCAAAATATAAGTGCCTGGTTGAAAATAAATTTGCAAAATAGAATTTAACATTGTTTGAAATTGTACCGGAACGATGCAATAATAATGTATTCCAGGTACGAGGTATTCTTTAATAAATTTTAAGAGAGTATTTTTAAAATTAATCTTGTTTAAGTAAATATAAAATCTTTGTTTTTCGTGTCCAAACATTTTTGTTATTTCTACGGTACTTTTCGAAGTTCTTTCTTTAAAAATAATTTGTTTTTTACCGAAATTTATAGGAATGTCTTTATAGTGTAGGCCATTGATAGGGGCTTCGTCATCAGAATGCTGCGTATGACTGTCCGTGTCCTTTTCAGCGATAACGGAGTTTGCATAAGCTTCAATATTATTCAAAGTAAAAACGTTAATTTGTATATTTGTATTCTCAAAAATTTGTTTTAGTAAATTTTCTATATCTGACCAATTTTGTTTGTCTAAACCAGATGCAATTTTTTGCATATTAATTGAATTAATATTATTTTCAATTAGATAATGTCTTAATTGTATTAAACAATTTTTTATATCTTTTAAATTTGGTTCGTCAAAATAATTCTCTTTTGAAATTAAATGTATTATTAATCTAGGTGATGTTTGTATAGCGATATTATTTACGATTTTTATTTTGTCTAAGTTGTTGGTGGTGTGGTACATTTCATTAATCTGTTTTGCGAAACCTTGACCCATTTTAAAGTCTTGAGAAACGCAATGAATTATAGGTTCCTTGTGGTCAAAAATATTTGAAGTTTTGTAATTTATCTCGGAAGATTTTGGAATTCTGGATAAATAGTCCGCGACGTAATTTTGTTTACCTTTCTGATACTCTATGTCATAATTGTATTGTGATAATTTCAATTTCCAACGAATGAGTTTCGAATTAGGTTCTTTTAGACTGTTTAACCAAATAAGGGGTTTGTGATCGGTAATTAGTTTAAATTTGCGACCGTACAAATAGTGATGGAAATGTTTCGTAGCCCACACAATAGCGAGTAATTCTTTTTCGGTGGTCGAATAATTTACTTCATGATCGTTGAGAGTGCGGCTTGCGTAAGCTATAGGTAGATCTTTACCGTCTATGTTTTGTGATAGGACTGCTCCTAAAGCGAAATTTGATGCGTCGGTCGTTAAACGAAGTTGTTTCGAAAAATCAGGATACTGTAATATTGGTGCGTTTGAAAGTAATAATTTACATTTTTCAAAGCACGAAATGTATTCTTTGTCATCAATATTAATTTTGGCATTTTTCTTTAAACATTTGGTAAATGGTTTAGTTAATTTGGAAAAGTCTTTTATAAATCTACGATAGTAACCAAGAAAGCCTAAAAATGATTTGATTTCTGTTTGAGTTTTTGGAAGAGTAAGTTTTTTTATAGTTTCAATTTTATCTGGATTTGGTTTTACGCCTTCGGTGGTAATTATATGTCCAAGATACGCGACTTCTTTTCTTAGAAATTCGCTCTTATCTAGCTGTAATTTAAGATTCGCTTCTCTTAGTCTTTGGAAAACAATTTTGATATTTTGAATATGTTCTTGTAATGATTTGCCTAGAATAATTATATCATCCAAATAAACAAAACAAACTTTATTAATGAGGCCTTTTAAAACGAAATTCATAAGTCTCTGGAACGTACTCGGTGCGTTTTTGAGACCAAAGGGCATTCTAAGGAATTCAAAGTGTCCTTGACCGGTTGAAAAGGCTGTTTTTTCTATTGAATCAGAATCCATTTCGATTTGGTGGAACCCGCTTTTTAGGTCGATAGTACTGAAATAATTACATTTACCAAGTTGGTCCAAAATGTCCGCGATATCGGGTATCGGAAATTTATCGTCTATAGTCTTTGAGTTTAACTTGCGGTAATCTATAACCATGCGAAATTTTGTTTCACCCGAAGCATCCTGTTTTTTGGGAACAACCCAAATTGGACTACTCCAAGGGGAATATGAGTGTCTAATTATGTTTTGATCTAATAAGTTATTAATTTGTTTATTAACTTCTTCCTTTTAAATAACCGGATATTTATATGATCTTTGATAAGCTGGAGTTTCGTCGGTTGTCCTAATTTTGTGTTTTATGACATTTGTGAAAGTTAAGTTTTTGTCGTCATCGATAATCAAATCTTCGAATTCTTTAAGAATTTTATTTAATTCTTTGATTTCTGTGTTATCTAAATGATCTGTTCTGAAATTTAATTTTTTTGAAATTTCTTGACAATTCATTTCTAATTTGTTTTTGTGAAAATAGCTAAATTTAAATTTACGTTTACCCAGTGAAATAGATTCATCTGAATAATTAATTTTCGCTTTTAACAATTTTAGGCCAGAATTTCCAATTACGATATCAAAATCTTTATGGAATTCAAAAATAAAGCATTTTATATTTTTCTTAAGTAGTTCAACAAATGTGAATTGAGTACCGTTTGAAACAGCATTGGCGGTTTGTATCTCGAAATATTCATTAAAAATTTTGAATTTGTTTTTATTATTATGAACGAAATTTTGACTAATAAAATTTTCGGAAGATCCGGTGTCAATTAATACACGGCAATTTTTAAACTGGATAAATGGTAAGCGTGAGGTATAATTTGCTAGGGTTTCGAATCTTCTAATAGTTCTATGGGAAAATTTTCGGTTTGCGACTCTGGTTCATTGTTTATTTCAATGTGTTCTTCATCGTTTGTTTGGTCATAATCGTAGTACTCGAATAATTGGTTGTCATTGTTGGGGTCAACAACGATTTCAGTATTACTGTCTAGCATTTGTAAGTCCTGTTTCTGTCTTTTTTGTTGAGGTCTAAAAGTATTTGTGCTGATAGACATGGGTTGAGGATAATTGTTTGTTCTCGGTTTAGGATGTATCGGTTGACTCGGGAAATTTCGTTGTTGCTGAGGATATCGGAGCATTGGTGATCGGTATTGGTTTTGATTTGGATAAGAATTTTGGTTTTGTGTTACAGTTTTATAAACAGGTGTTGGGGAGTTTATCTTTGGTTTGATAGTGTTTTGTTTGTGTATGTTTGTGTGAATGTACTGGAAGTCATTTTTGATTAAATTCTGGATATCATTTAAGGATTTTGGATTTATAGCGGCCAACTGACTTCTATATGGCTCTGCAATTTATTATAAAATTGTGTGAAGCGTATGACGACATAAAAATTATAACATTTTCTGAACTGTTGCTAAATTTCAATTTTAATAGGCTAATAAGTCTGTTATAAATGTCTTCATATTTATCAAAATAACAAAAGATATCTTCGTTCTGTTTTTGTTCTAAATGGGATAATTCGGTGAGAAAATGTACTTCATTTCTCTTGTCTCCGTATTCCTCAATTAAAAGGTTTTTTAGGGATTCCCAATCTTGATAAGTTTTTGTTGCTAGTTTTATATTCGCGTCTCTAACAATTTTTTTTCTAATGGTGTGTACAATAATTCTTTTTACGATAATTGATAAATTTTGTTTATCTATTATACCGAGAATTTCGTCGCATGTATTTATGAAATATGGTAAAGTACCAGTACTTCCATCGTACTCAGGTATTATTTCTATTAGTTCCTTGATTTCTGGAGGGATTTTGGGTATAATGTTAAGTGCAGTGGGTTGTACAATTGGAGCTGTGGTCATTGTTGTATTTTACAATTATAATAAAATATTTAAAAATCAGAGAAAAATAGTAATAGTGAAAGTTTTTAAATAGTAACTCACAGTAACACTACGAATGAGTTTATGATGGCCAACTTCATGGTCCAGGAGATGATGGTTTGGTGGTCACTGATTTTCGCTCAGTGGGTGAATGAGCTGGAGGTGCCGTCCGCTGCCGATGTGCTCTCGGTGAATCGGGCCTCTCGGAACTCACGGAATTAACGACGATATTGTGAGCCTTTCTTCGTCGGAGTTATGCAGTTCTTGTAGAAGGCCTCTGTTGCACTTGGGATTGTTGATTGGAGTGTGAAATCTGTATTTTACTTCAGATTTTCGTAACACTCTGGAGAACGATGATTCGGATGCTGAATAAACACTTGAAAGTGACGACTTCACTTTTAAACGAATTGGACACTATTTTATTGGGTCTTCGAAGTAAAATCTTTCAGCAATCCTACCGACTGCGCCAATTAAATCAATGGAATTCGATTTAATGTTTTTAAAAAGTTTTATTTTACAATACAAGATACAACTAGAATAATATGAACTTAATGTTTCTACGGACTGACATAAACTACTGGTTACATGTTGGAGATGTCTATTTATCTCCTTGGGTGGTATGACTTTTATGCTGTGTAGGGTTTAATATTACATAGTGGAAAATTACCAAGCATGATGCAATAAGGGCTGGGCGTCTACATAATTTATATATATATATATATATATATATATATATATATATATATATATATATATATATATATATATATATATATATATATATATATATATATAAACGCTACACCTTTCCACGTCGAGTTATTTGGTTTTACATTGGAAAATACATTTGTCAATACGGGTTATAGTCTCCATCTTGCCCAAACAAACAATTTAAAATTAGTTTTGAACAAATTATAAATAAATATAAAATTAATGGTGAAAATTTAATTGTTATTGGGGATTTCAATTTTGATAATATTAAAGAACCTTTCCTGGAAAAATTTATGCTGCAACACCATCTTTATTCTCTGCTACCAAAAAAGCTTTCTTCTACAAATATGGGAACGCAGATCGACGTAGTATTTGGATTGAATTATTGGCAGGCATTTATGAGACCTACTTTTCATACCACAAACCAATATTTGTGTCGCTGGATGAATTGAAAGACTCTACTGAAAATGAAGATAAACTTGAAGAAAATTTAATAGATTCACAATATGCAAATATTGAAATTAATAATTATGAAAATGATCTGGTTGAAATATAGATACAGACAATTGAAGAAGACAATTCCAAATTGAAAATAATACTCTTTTAATTTCGGCCAACAACGTTCTTAAGGAGATTTAAAAATTAAATCCAGATGCATCTACAGTTGACATTAAAGTTAATCTAAAACAAATTTTTAATAGCTTTGAAGATCTTATAAACATATTGATTAACGAAATTTCTAGTGTACAAAGTGCAATTTATGAAGGTCAACCTTTAGATAGGTATAGAGGGAACAAAATATACAAATCCCAAAGAGAAAAAGCAGCAGTAGTACATGTACAAGGAGATGGTTCTTGTCTATTCCGCTCTATATTTCTATGTCTTTTTGGTAAAAAATCTTTACATCCCTTTCTACGTCTTTCTTCATACATCTTCCACGAATACTTTGTCTATTTTAATCATCCAGATCGAATGAATTATTTATACGAGTACGACTTAGGTCAAAATTTAATACTTGAAACAACAATTCAAATTCATGGGGACATGCAGGATATATTAAAGCAATGTTATTAGCATCCAAGCGATATATATATATATATATATATATATATATATATATATATATATATATATATATATATATATATATCTTTATCAAGCAGCAGAAGAAAACAGTTTTTGGCAATACATTATCTTTGGAACAACTACAAAATTCTTGTAATCAGGGCTTATTAAACAAAATGCATTTGCTCTACTGCAACGAAATTGATGGAATAGAGTTACTGGCAACTATACCAAAAAATGAATAGATATTATATTAACCGATCCTGGAACTGGGGCAAGTCACTACAGTGCAGTTTTGCCAAAGACCACTGAAAACTCCGTGCCGATCAGACGAATCAAGTTGCAACAGATAGCATTGAAATTTGCTAACAGTCTTCGCAAATTTATATTATATAACATTTCATATTGGTCCTATGTCTATTGATTGTCTGCCGTAAAACAAATTCACCGTCATCAGCCATAGTCTGTGGATGAAAATCATTTTCCAGCAATTAACTAAATTTTACATTTCCTTCAAGTACTACTTTTAGAGGTGGTAACCGTTATATCTATCATAATATCAAAATCTCCTTCATCAGCAAACTCTGTGGATGAAAATCATAAACGTCTCTCATGTGCCGTCATTCTGGATGGTAACCGTTATATGTATTATACTATCAAAATCCCCTTCATCAGCCAAACTCTGTGGATGAAAATCTTATACGTTTGTTTGCTGTGCTGTCATTGTGGATGGTAACCGTTATATTTATCATATTATCAAGATCTCCATCATCAGCCAAACTCTGGGAATAAAAATCATAAACGTCTGCCGCATGTACTGACATTTGGATGGTAAAGAGAATGTATTGCCAAAAACCGTTTTCTTCTGCTGCTTGATAAAGATATATATATATATATACCATATTATCAAAATCTCCTTCATCAACCAAACTCTGTGGATGAAAATCATAAACATCTATATCATGTACTGTCATTCTGGATGGCAACCGTTACATTTATCATATTATCAGCCAAACTCTGCGATTGAAAATCTTATACATCTGCTTACTGTACTGTTTTTGTGAATGGTAACCGTTGTATCTATCATGTTATCAAAATATCCTTCTTCAGTCAAACTCTGTGGATGAAAATGATAAACGTCTGCCTTACGTACTGTCATTCTGAATGGTAACCGTTATAACTATCGTATTATCAAAATCTCTTTTATCAGCCAAATTCTGTGGATGAAAATTATAAACGTCTGCTTTATGTACTCTTATTTGGATAGTAACCGTTATATTTATCAGATTATCAAAATCTCCATCATCAGCCAAACTCTGTGGATGAAAATCATAAACGGCTGCGTCATGTACTGTCACTCTGGATGGTAACCGTTATATCTATCATATCAAAATCTCCTTCGTGAGCGAAACTCTGTGAATGAAAATCATAAACGTCTGCGAATGAAAATTTTATACGTCTGCTTACTGTACTGTCTTTGTGGATAGTAACCGTTATATCTATCATATTATTAAAATCTCCTTCTTCAGTAAAACTTTGTGGATGAAAATCATAAACGTCTGCCTCATGTACTGTCATTTTGGATGGTAATCGTAATATCTATCATATTATCAAAATCTCCGTCATCAGTAAAACTTTGTGGATGAAAATCATAAACGTCTGCCTCATGTACTGTCATTTTGGATGGTAATCGTAATATCTATCATATTATCAAAATCTCCGTCATCAGTAAAACTCTGTGGATGAAAATCATAAACGTCTGCCTCATGTACTGTCATTCTGGATGGTAACCGTTATATCTATCATATTATCAAAATCTCCTTCATAAGCCAAACACTGCCGATGAAAATCATAAACGTCTGCCTCATGTACTGTCATTTGGATGGTAACCGTTATATTTATCAGATTATCAAAATATCCATCATCAGTCAAACTCTGTGCATGTAAATCATAAACGTCTGGCTCATGTACTGTCTTTGTGAATGGTAACCGTTACATCTATCATATTATCAAAATCTCCTTCGTCAGCCGAACTCTGTGGATGAAAATCATAAACATCTGCCTCATGTACTGTCTTTGTGGATGGTAACCATTATATGTATCATATTATCAAAATCTCCTTCATCAGCCAAACACTGTGGATGAAAATCATAAACGTCTGCCTCATGTACTGTCATTTGAATGGTAACCGTTATATCTATAATATTATTAGCCAAACTCTGCAAATGAAAATCTTATACGTTTGCTTACTATCCTGTCTTTGTGGATGGTAACCGTTATATCTATCATATTATTAAAATCTCCTTCATCAATCAAACTCTATGGATGTCATTCTGGATGGTAATCGTTATATCTATCATATTATCAAAATCACCTTCGTGAGCCAAACTCTGTGGATGAAAATCATGTAGCTACATTTGCTTACTGTGATGCCATTATGGATGGTAACCGTTACATATATCATATTATTAAAATCGCCTTCCAAACTTTGTGTATGGGAATCATTTTCCTGCCATTAATTTTAATATTACGACTGTCGCATGTACTTTCTTAATGGATGGTAACCGTTATTGCTTTCATATTATCAAATCATCTACCAAAGTGCCAAACTCTGTGGATGGAAATCATTTTCCTGCCTTTAATTTAAATTTTACGCCTGCCTTATGTACTGTCTTTATGGATGGTAACCGTTATATCTTACGTAGTATCAAATTCTCGTTCATCTGTCAAACTATGCGGATGGAAATCATTTTTCTGCCATTAATTTAAATTTTACGCCTGCCTCATATACTCTCTTTATGGATGGTAACCATTATATCTTTCATATTCACAGTTTCACTGTCTTAAATTTGATGTGCGTACAGTAGGTATGTACGTTCGTGCGTACCTATCATTACCATTTACATGTATATGTATAGTGAAAGTAAATTTCTTTTAAGGCCCTTTTCATAATCAATTATATGTCTATTTTATAATTAAATTTAAAATTATTTCTGCGTTATGAATTTAGCGTTGTAATCAATAAATATATTAACTGTTGTAATCAATTAATGTATTAATTGTTGTAATCAATTGTATTTCATTAAATTTCATAAATTTATACTTTATTTCAGATAAGAATAGACGCAAGAGTAAGATAGAGCTTACGATTCTAGCTTTCTGAATGGTCTAAATGCAAACCAAGTTTACAATAGCAATTTGTAAGCAGGTATATTCAGGGCAGAGGATATAATTTGAAAAATTTAGAGCTGCACTTTTTTGTTCAAGGAAAAGAGGGGGGGGGGTGAAATATCTGTACATTGAATCTTACATTTTTTCTTAGAACCAGCAGTTGCAGGTTTAACGCATTTTCATGTAAAGAAATAAATCAAAATTAATTTGATTAAAATTATTTCTCCACATTATTTACATATTAAACAATGGTTACATTAAAAAAACTAAGGCAAAAAACAAGTGTATTCCAAAATTGAACCACGGTAACCACTGAAAATGGTTACGGTTTAAACGCGGTTACAATGTTACAATCGGTACTGGGCTGGAAAAACAAAACACTTTTCTCTTAACAGTTGGTAAGAAGCTAACAGTTAACTAGCATAGTTTGGGATAGTTTAAAAGTTGAAATCTACGCAAATATGATGACACGTGCACACAAGTGTTCATCTGTCATGCGCCAAAATGTAACCGCACCACAACCACCGATATAGAATGTAGCACGGTTAGCTTGGTTACGGAAAAGTTACCAGATCTTTCAGTAACCGCGGTTTAACGTAGTTCAATTTCGGAATACAGTATTAAAGTACGAATTACAATACCCAGATGTGTTGCGGGAAACGCGCGTTCTAATAATTAAAAATATATTTTGTAATATTCTTGTTTTATGTACACATTTAAATAACAAATAATACAGAGAAAAGCCACTGCAAAATTTGAATTTAGAGCTTCATTTTTAAATTTAGTACTGCAGAAACAAGCCAGAGCTGCACTAAATTATATCCCCTGATTCAGGGCCGCTCCATGGGTATAAGGCGCCTTTGTACAAAGTTATATTTTAGCGCCTGGTAACCTCCCCCCCCCCCCTTCCATGATGTAAAATTTGCAAAATAATGTTTAAACTAAACTTTTTATTCTTCAAAAATGCTAGTTTTATTTATGAAATTTTCTTATATTTATTCTTGTAATCAATAGGTTATAATAAAAATTGTATGTTGCAATCAACAATTTTATAGTTATAGTTTGCAATACAACAATGAGGGAAAATTATCCGTTTGGCAGGATATTTCTTTTACTTTTTATTAGTAAATAAGACAAATTCAATATCGGTAGAAAATAAAAATTCAATTATTTCACTAAGCTTGCAGAATGCTAGTAGGTATTTAAATATTGGATTCTGTGTAAGATCTATTCTTGTAATCAATATTTTTGAGTTATAATGAACATATTCTTTGTTGTAATCAACATTTTCAGTCATTATTTCAATATAACAATGCTAGAAAGCGAAAAATAACGAACCGATTGGTACGATAATTATTTTACTTACAACTACAGCTCTAATGCAAACAAATTAAAAAATATATTGTTCACTTCTATGACGTAAATTTTTAAGTTGTATACTAATTTTGTCTTTACGAATAAGAGCATTTTATAAAAATGTGCTATTATTTGCTTTACTGGCTTGATACGGCGCCCCTCAACGTCAGGCGCCTTTGTGCGGGGCACAAACCGCCCACCCGCACCGACCGGTCCTGGGTACATTATTTATTTCATTTTGACTTTATTCTATTGAACAACTTTAAGTAACTGTTTACTTTCTAAAGATTTAAAAATGATCAAATTTTGACGTTCCGAGCTGTCAAGTATGTCATACACGAAACAAAACTAATAAGTTTTATAAGTGTAAAACAGGTTGGCTCCTCAGCGCCACTAAGTCTATTCTTATCTGAAATACAGTATAGTAAAATTCTTGCTCGAGAATCCATAATTTTGACTATAGATGTCAGCTCCAACGATTTGATCAATCAGCTGCACTACCTGGCTGATATAAATTAACTAAATGACATCACATTGAAATGCCATTTTTAGAACAATTTTACTAATACTTTATACCTACAGACTATAATATATAAAGTTTCGACGACATTATGATACCTTTTCAATATTTTAATAAAATGTCAGATGACAACAGTTGAATAACGTCATTTTTAATTTCGGCTATTTAAAACTGACGCTGATGAGAACGCCTGCGTCATCTACTGATTTGGTTAGATGGAACAAAGTATAGATAGTTGAGGTGATCTAAATCCTAAAATTACTCGGCGGGAGGGTATGTGTTGGCCACATCAGATTTTTAGCTTTGTTTCGCGCATACAACTTTGCTATCTCCTACTTTTTGAGTTGTAAATTCACGTATCATAATTTTTCGCGGCACCATGGAGAACGATACGTTTATTAATTCTTTCTTGCTATGTTTATCAATAGATCCTGGATTGCAATTAAAACGAAAAATGTAACTTATATAATGAAAACCAGATTGTCGTCAAAAATATATTGATATATTCCAAAACTTGTCAAATTTGGTATTTAAGACTTTTATATGAAGGACAACATATTAGATTTCGGGCAAAATTGATAAACCGGAAGTGATACTTTATTTGAAGCTCTAAACATAATTTCGTGAAAAATATATTGATATAAACCAAAACTTTTCAAATTTGGTATATAACACTTTTATATTAATGAGAACGACATTTGAGATTTTTTTCTAAGATTTCTGTAAAGTACTACTTCCGAACCGGAAGTAGTACTTTACAGAAAGCTATAAACAGATTTTATTGAAAAAATATATTAAACCATGATCCAAAACTTATAAAATTTGGTATATAAAACTCGTGTATAATTTGACACAACATATTAGATTTTGACTATACTTATATGATAAACTGGAAGTGGTACTTAATTTGGAGCTTTTAACAGATTTTCGAGGAAAAACATAATAAAATGTAATCCAAAATTTCGTAATACAGACATTTCTATTTATTGGAACAACAAATTAGATTCTAGTTATAAACGATCATTCGGAAGTGATACTTTACTTAAAGCTTATTGCCATTTTAAACATGGAATTGACGAGAGGTTATGTGCTGGCCATATCAGATTTTTACCTCTCGCTAAGAGAGGTATTGAATTCATGCTAAAAATCGCATATCCAGATTTTAGTGAATAAGCACGTTTTAAGGTCCCTAAAATCCGATTATAACATTTTTACGATGATTGTCCGTATGTGTGTGTGGATGTTGGATCCACGATTTCTCAAATACTATAAGACTTAAGACATTTTTAACTACGGATTCCTCAATCTAACAATAATGGGAAGAGTTGATTAAGTTTTGGTAACAATTGGACAACCGGAAGTAGTAGTTACAAGAAAAAATCATCTAAATATTATTTATCGAAAATTTATGTAAATACTTATAGTAAAGAACGTGAAATTCTTCATTCGATAAATATAAATTCATTATTATATCATCTATAGATTTAGAGATAAAGAAATGCATATAAAATAATTTGATGTAAAAATTCTCAAATTACTTCAAGGCAAGAAATTCAAATGTTTGTAATTGACATATAAATGTCACTGTCAAAAATATTTGTATGCCAATGTCAAAAATATTTGTACATCATTATGAAGATTATGAAAATAAAAAAAAGTCAACAACGCAAAAGAATATACGTAAAAAAGAATATAAAAAGAACTGCGAAAAAATTACGAATATAAAGAAAAAAAAAGTAGAAAAAGAAAATTTCAGGATATTGAATATGAAGAAAATGTATGTATTGTACATAATTTATATTAAAATATCCCATAGGTTTTGCAAATATATGTGAGAACTATTTCGCAGTGAGACATGAATATATGTATTTTTCGTTTTAGGCGTACAACCAGGTAAAATATCTGGCGAGAGGTTATGTACTGGCCACATCAGATTTTTTTTTTATCACGATTTACATGCTCGTATATCAAAAATAAAATAAAATATTATTTTAATTGTAGTAAGTACCTACGTAATAAACGTGTCATATCTTGATTTGTTCTTCAATGTCATCATAATGCATTTTTGATTTCTGAAGTATTTTAATTATATAAATACTACATAACTACAGATTTTTATATCAGCAATCTCAGTTACATTTAACAACAATATAAATGACACGGTTAAATTAATTCCCTCGATTTTAATGCGGATAAATATTTTACAGATGGACTGATTACTTTTGTGTTTGACAAATTACAACACATTGGCAGGTCGAATATTTTGGTATAAATAATATTTCATACTTTGTTATAATTGAAACAGGTAGGTACATTTATTCCAAGTATAAATTTATTTCTTGGTTAGCTAACCTGACATTTATCCTTACGTTACATCACGAGCTGTCGCGGATAGCAAGCTTGAATAATAAATTTTAATTTAAAATAACGCATGTGAATGGTATTATCCCTACATTCATATTATGAAATCACTCACGACTCAAATTACCGTTTTAAGTGTATGAAAATTATAAAACAATTTATAATATATGCCTATTCCATTTTTAGCTATAAATTGCTACAATTAACGGTTTAGTAAAAAAATCAGACTAAAATCGTCTAAGTTAGGTGTATGTAAACAATTACAATCTTTGTAAAATATTACATATAAACTAATGTTTTTTACTACTATTTTAAGTAACATTTTTTTATTTTTATTTTTCAAGTTCAGGTTATCATTGCTTATTTGGTTAATTTAATTTTGAAAACATACTTTACAAAATTACTTTTTTTTAAGATAAATAACTATTTAAAGAAATTGTACTCAAACATCATTAACTTATTAAAGAGAGAAAAAATAGTCTTTCAAATGAACAAATGGCATATTACTCATTTTATATATTATAATATACCGGGTGTAGAAATGAAAAGCGGCGTATATCGATTTCAATGTTATTTTTTTAATACTTTTCTATCTCTGTATACCTATTTATTTTAGCGCAAAAAGGCAAGAGTATAAGTTGTTCAGAAATTAAAAAGGCATCCTGTTAAGGCAACTTACAAAATCATTCATATTTCACGAGATATTAATTATGTTTTTTTAGAAATTTTTTTAGAGTTCCATTAAAAATGAAACAATAAATAACTTGAATAAACTATTCACTTTAACATTTTTTATTTGTTGTATAATTACTTTTAGGTATAAACGCAATTTGTTCGGAATTTATACAACAAATATCAAAGTGTAGTTATTTATTATCATTATGAGTGTGGAATGTATCATATTAGTCACGAAAAAAAAAAAGTTTAGCCACGTAGCCGCAGGGCTAGTGGCTAATTATCTTTAGCGACTAATATACATTCCACACGAGTGTAATACAACGTTTTATCCAACACTTTTTAAAACCTTAAATCATTTTTGTTTTCATTCATCGTTTGGAACTGACAAGTATATTGATATAAGGCCGGTTTTATAAACAAAAATTTAATGGATGTAACTAAGTGATGAATAAATTTACTTGTTCAGTAAATACATGTTGGGTTTTATAAACAAAATCTACCCATTAAATACCTAAGTGGAGATATAATTTTTGTTGCGTTGTGTGAAAATGACTTTTTTAAATTTATGAGTTGCTTGATTATTTTTATGACAGTAATTATGGTTTTGTTGCCTGTTTTTGATCGTTTGACGTGAGTTTGACGTGCGTTTCATAAAAAGAAAATAAGGTGAAATATGGACAGAAGACGGGAACGGGGCAAAAATTTTATTGATAGGGAAAAGTGTGATGTTTTGGATATAATAAAAAAAATATTTAAGTATAATAGAGAATAGGAAAACGGACGATGTGAATTCTAAATTAAAAAATGAGACGTGGGAAAAGACTGCCAATGAATATAATGCGATACAACAAACTGGTATTCGGACGGGAAAACAGATCAAATTATTATATGAAAATATACAAATTAAAGCCAAGAAAGATAAAGCTGAAGACAAAGTAAGTTAAACTATACAGTTTTCATTACAAAAATTATATTATTAAAATTAATTCATATAATAGGTTCAAATGTACAAAACAGGTGATGGCCCATTTAAAAAAATATCTGATGTGGTTACAGATAAGTTTTTAGAATTAAATACCTCCACATTTTTAGAAATAAATAATATTTATGACAGTTCCGCACCTCTAGGTGAGTAATATAATTCAATAGATGATAGTTTCTTATTATTAATTTATTTTATTTATTTTCAGATTTAGAGTCTACATTAATTTTAATCATAAATGGTAGTATTGAAATAATTTCAAAAAGTTACTGAAACAATTATACTTTATTACATTTTTTTTTCAAATTTGGTAATAAGTATTATAAATTTGTTTTCAGCATGAACATTTTGAAGAAATAGACAATAATATAGATATTCTATCTGCATCAGCCGACACCGAAGAAATGTCTTCGGCAAACATTTTACCACCTTCAAGTAGTTCAACTTCGAAGAAATCAACTTCTCTACCTAAGAAAAAACAAATTTGCAAAAATAGAAAATGTAATATGGAAATAAGCGAAAAAGAAAATGTTAAATTAAAAATATTAAAAATTCGTTTAGAGAAAGAAAAAATCGAACGAGACTATTATTAGAAAAAGAAGAACATATCTTAAAAATAGAAAAGAAAATCAACAAAATTTTAAAATAAAATAAATTAATAATATTGTAAAATATGTAAATATATATACACTGACCGGCGCCGAAAAACGGGCCATTTTTTTTTGTAACAAAAATGCTAATAACACTTAATTTCTATAAAATGTTGTTATTGATAGATGTCAACTGAACTTCCTCGACCTCACATCAATCATCAACTCCTAAAAACATCACTAATTAACTCCAATATTCCTATTCTTAACTTGTCATAACGAAATCACGTAATTAACAAAATATATTAGTAGGCTTATATTGGTTTCATTTATTTCATTTGCTTGTTTCATTGTTTATTTGTCAATTCAATGTGTTGAAAATGTCACTGAATGCAGAAACTGTAGCTTCTATTGTTGCATTAATTGACGACGGAAGAAGTCAACGTTATGTTGCAACCCGATACAATGTAATTATTAGCTATTTTAATCTTTCATTTAATAATACCAAATGGTTGTCTGTAAACCCATAATAAAAATATGTAATGATATTACAAAATAATAAAGCAGTAACAACATTTTTTTTATATAAAAAAAAATGGCCCGTTTTTCGTGCCGGTCAGTGTAGTAGATATTATTGATCTCTTATAATATCTTTTTAGTTTTATAATTATTTGAAAATACATCAATAAAAATCGTTACTTAAATTTAATAGCATGAAATTCTCTACTTAGTTTACTTGGTAGATTTACTTGTTCAGTAAATTTAAAAATGCTTTATAAAACCCAAATCTCCACTTAAATAAATTTACTTGGCAACTAAAATTTAAGTAAAGATTTTTGAGCTTTATAAAACCAGGCCATAGTGTTTTAAATTTCAAAATAGCCATTGAATGGTTGTTATAGTTTTGTTATATTGTTATTGAAAAAAATTGCTGTAATAATTATCGTCTGTCATTGAGAATTATTTGAAAGAAAAATACGTTAAAATGGGTGAAAATGAGGACCATCCTTTAAAACGTATTCACTTAGAAACACAAGCAGCATCATTGAATTTAATTCCGAAGCAAGTAACTACTAACTGGTTTTTCGTTTTCGTCTCATCAGCCGTACCTGACCGCAGTCATTGTGTAAAGATAAGTAATCTATTTTAGCATAACTGTTAATATAAATTTAAATAAATAAGTTTTATAATGTTAAATTATTTCAATAATAAAATAATTTGGTAAAATTGCTATTTATTTATAAAAAAAAATCAAAAATCAGTAATAATTCCTCCGTGACTTCTAAAATATTCCCTCACGGAGTGACTAATGTTGTACATTAGTTATTTCAAATAACCATAGTAACAAGTATATTATGAGTCGGTGTTGGATAAAATATTTTGGTTTGATTTTTCTAAGCACTCTTACGATTTTTCTAAAAGAACATCAAATTTTATTTAATTAATATCTCATGAAATATGGATGATTAGATAAGTTGCCTTTATAGGATTCCATTTTAATTGCTGAACAACTTATATTCTTACACTTTTTGCGCTAAAATGAATAGGTAAAGAGATATAGCAGTATTAAAAAAGTAACATTAAAATCGCTATGCGCCACTTTTCATTTATACACCCAGTATAATTATATTTCACGAAAATATGTCCAGAACTTCAAGTAAAGTGTCACTTCCAGTTTATGAATATTTTATCCAAAGTCTAATATGTTGTTTCCCTTCATATAGAAGTCTTAAATACTAAATTTGAAAATTTTGGAATATTTCGTAATATATTTATCACGAAAATCTGTTTAAAGTTTTAAGCAAAGTATCACTTCCGATTTATTAATTTTAGCCAAAGTCTAATACGTTATTTTCCTTGATATAAAAGTATTAAATACTAAAACTGAAAAGTTTTGGATATTTTAATATAGTTTTCATTAAAAATTGTTATGGGCTTCAAGTAAAGTGCTATTTCCGATTGTCCAATTTTACCCAGAATCTAATCAACTCTTTATATGAATGGAAAAAGCTTAAATACGGAAAATATAATTTTTTGGAATTTTTATATAAGAGTTATCGTGGACGACACTCAGACATCATTGTAAAATAAGTAAAAACCTGTTGTGGGGACCCTATTTTGTGCTTATTCCCTGAAAACTCACTATCGAATTTTTGGACCGAAAACATTACCTCCCTTACCTTCGGTGTGGCGAGAGGTATAAATACCAATAGTGAGCGAGCTTAGTGAACGTTTATCCCGAAACTGGCAAATAATATACCCACACACAAAAAAATATTTATATTATACATATACTGAGACAGTGGCGGCGCCAGGATGTAAATGTAGGGTGGGCACAATCAAAAGATGGTTGGGTACCAGGGGGGGGGGTCGTAATAGGTAATGCAAAGGTAACCAGAAAAAAAGGCGTCGCAGGCAATTTTTTTTTCATCCAATGTCAAATGCCTTATTATTGAACGTTACATTTTTTCAAAGAATGTGAAGCTGCATGTTTTCTCCCTTTCATGTACAAAAATAAATTGCCAGATCACAGACCATTTTAGAAAAGTGAATATATTTAACGGATTGTTAACTTACATGAATAACCTGTCAAAATTGAATATCACCTGCACTTCTACTATTGCAATTATATTTTAACTATTAATTTTATAACAAAAGTGTAAAACAAATAATGTAGTAGGTGGGCACTTGGGTGGGCACAAGACTTTCTAGGGTGGGCAAGTGCCCACCCTGGCCCCCTCTTAGCGCCGCCACTGTACTGAGAAACTAGATTAAATATATTAAATTACATTTATACCCGGTTTTATAAAACTGAATTAAATTTTATCCAGGATTATATTTATAATCCAGGGTTTTGCATATATTATTATATGTACAAAATCTCGGATTTTGAAACTCGAGATTAAATTTGTTTTTCTATTTCGGTGTTCTTATGTTTCTATAAAAGCACTGTTTTTCACTGAAAACACGACGTTTAGAAAATCTATAAACGTACTGTTTTTGGCGCCTTTCATGTTCTAGAGTTGGTAGTCATGCTTTCGTAACTGACAGATAACCTTAAAATGGTAAATTGTTTGTGTTGAAATATTACTTCTAATTGTGGATTTTTATCCTTTCTCTAGGTGATAGGACTAGAAAGAAAAGAAATTTATAGCTATAGCTGTGTTAGTTAAGAAAGAATAAGAATCTGTGAAGTTAAAATTTCAACAAAAAAATTATGAAACAAGAAACAATGCGCTCAGGTTTACTTTGTCAAAATAATTAAAACGGTAAGTTTTATTTATTACAATTTAAATTTATGGTAATGCAATTTTGAATTTAATGTATTGGTATTCCAGGCAGGTTATGAAATGTATGATGCACGTTACTTGAAAATGTTAACACTGTCTACTCAATTTGTGGCGGCTACTAGCAAACAAATATGAAAAGTTGACGTTTTAATCCATGATTTGCAGTTCCACGTTGTGGCGAACTATCGAATATATGCCATATATGTTTTGTATTAAGAATTGTAAGAAAAGCTGTTGCCGTTATCTGTGCAACTGAGCAGTGAGTGTTGTAAAAATGGTGGAAAGTAAAAGTCTAAAGCAATAAATTGTTCATTAAAGTATTTCATTATATAAAGAGTTTTATTTATATGTTGTTTTCTCAATAAAAAGGCTTGATGGTTCACGTAACGTCCTTCAATCCCACATTCAAGTTTTATTTATGATAATAACCAACACGAACCACCGATATGTGAAATCAGGATGGTTCATTAACAACCTTGGAGTTCATAGTATGTATTGGTTTTCCTCTTTCATAATTGTATAATGCTTGATACAATGTTTTAATGCAAACAATCCGACAAAATCACAAGATACACAAACTGTCAAAATGAGAAATTTCAATTTTTACCGGGAAAAGCTACCAACATAACTGATAAAAAAACACCGACTCATATTTTTGACAACTCCTTTTTTTAAAAATCTAATTGTAAAATTACCTCAATAGAAAAAATAGTATAAAAAACATGTATCATAAGGCCTGTTGACGCACTCGTCCTTTGTAAAACTCGCCTGGCGGCTCGTTTTCCAAACTTGGACTCGTACGTTAACAGATTGCCTTATGATACTTGTGTTTTAATGTACTATTATAAAACCGGGCATTAAAGTTAAATTATATTACATCCCGTTTAGCCGGACGTGACGCCGACTTTTTATTCTGTTTTTCAAATTTTTGACTACCATATTCTGAATTCAACCAAGTACAATAAATTCCTATGTTATGTTTATGTGTTGATTTTATTTCTTATACATCTGTACTGGATTAAGGCATTTAGGATGAAAAATTCTAAAAAGGTATTTTTGAACTACCATTTCAGACCTACTGTACAAATGTAAATTTGCAAGCGTAAGATGCAACTCCAAATTCAGATAGTTTAAATTTCTTTTTTAAGCGTGACTTCCTTAATATTTTGACCCTAATATGGATATGAAGCGTACTATTTGGGAGAATTTTTCGTGAAATAATTTTTTATCATTAATAATATAAATAATAGGTATAATAAAAAAATACTGTCCGGAAAAATATTATAAATTTTAATAAAAATGAAAATATAATGTTATTACTGATAAAATAATGTTACCTTGAAATACATATTACCATTACCTACATATATTTCATTCAGTATTAGTATATGCATTGATTGTATACGTATTATCTTCGGGAATAAAAAAAAATGTAAAGGTTTGTGTGAACGATTAGTTCAGCACTGGTATAAAAACGAAAGTTTTGCGTATGGTAGATAAACTCGTGAAAAAATATCTTATCATAAATACTTCTAATATACCTGAAATAATACTAGGAAAATTGTACATTTTAATCATAAAAAATAAGGAAAATGTTAATATACAGATAAAAATAATAATGCTCGTATATGTATTTAGCAGTATAAGTGTCAAACTAACTATTAATTTCATAACACAGTAAACCGTAATACGCATGATACTAATTTAAAATATGTATTTCTTTTCTAGAAGGAAATCGTAGAAGTAGAATACTTTAAGGAAAATTTGAATTAAAAATTCTGGCTTATCTGAACAAAAACTTAGCAGTTTAACTAGTTTAGGAATTTCTTAGAATTGAAAATTTGAACAAACAGATAGGTCCAAATAGCTTCTAAAAAGATAATAAAGATATTCAAATGTTTATAATTGAGAGACAGAAGTATCAAAATATTTATCTCAACGTAATAACTCTTCTAACTTATAAAAGTATTAAAATATAATATTTTTGGTATCACAGTATGAAATCACAAACAATTATAAACGTACTTACACTCGCTCTCTTTCACACACACATTCATACATTTGCACAGTATAAACATAGTTTTAAAAAAAAATTAACATTTGGTTAGTGACTTCGAAACGAGCTTTTAGATAAATCTCATTACGATTTTTCTATGACTAATATCTCCACCTAGGGTACAAATAGTATTTAAAAAGTACTTGTATATACAATAAAGAATATTCCTGAAATATTTCACTGATAATACGTACTTTTTTGCAAAAACGTTACTTATATAATTTCAATGGAATTTGCAAGAGATAATGTACTGCCTATACCAATTTATTTTTCAAGAAAATATATATTATATATAAGTACAATCACCTACTAAATTATTTAGTAGGTAAGTATTTAGAAATATAAAAATACGAGCACAATATTTTATTGTACTTTAAATGTTATAACTTACTATAACAAATGTTCACAACACCAGAAATAATCTGATTACATAAACATGTTTCAAAATATTTTAAATAAAAACTTAAAAAATTGAAAACAATACTTACATCGATAAGCCCACAATGTATCATTTTCTAAACTCTTTTGAAAAAGATCTAAGTCTTTTTGACACTGACTACTATTCATTGAAAAATTTAAAGAAAAAGAAGATAAATTTATAACAGGAGTAAATGATTCTGCTACTTTGAAGCACAATAAACACAATACTAAGCCATACATGGTAGCTAGAGAAATGAATGTGTTTGTCTTTGAACTTCAACCATAAATGAGCTTACGTGCTAGCCTTGATATATTGTTTTACATACACAATGAAGTATATAATATTTGTATAGACGATTTCCGTTTCGATATATATCTCACTAATATATTTTTATTTCATAACAATAATAAAAAATGTACACATACGAAAAATTATGGGCGTCGCACCAATCACGGACAAAATGCGTGAAGCACGTCTACGACGGTAAGGGTAATGCGTAGCAGAGAAGACTCAATAGCCAAGACGGCGGCCTACTGCTTGAGTTTAATGGTCAACGTCCACGTGGTCGCCCAAAAAAATGTTGGATGAACACTATAAAGGACGATATGCATCTGGAGAATATCAACCCTGAGGCAGGAGATATAATTTGTAAAATTTAGAGCTGCATTTTTTTGGTCAAGGATAGGGGGGGGGCACTTTCATTTTTTCTTAAAATGAGCAGTTGCTGGTTTAATGCCTTTGTAAAGAAATGACTCAAAAATATTTCACCACATTTTTTACTTACAAGAGAATAGGGCGCGAGTTGACACGTGACTCGAGCGACCTTGAAGTGCTTGGAATCAGCTGATTTGTGTGCGCATGTCACATTGATAAGAACAATGTCGCTTTGACAAGATCAATGTTTGACTTATTTTAATTTTCAACTATTAAAAAGTTATTATTTTATAATTTTCAGGCAGTAAAACGCACGAAATTTAAAATAATAATTTTTTCACACTTGACAGTTAAAATAAGTCAAAACAATGATCTTGTCAAAGTGACATTATTCTTGTCAAATTGCCATTGTGCTTGTCAAAGTGACATGCGCACACAAATCAGCTGATTCCAAGCACTTAAAAGCAAGCACAATGTCACTTTGACAGGACCAATATTTTGACTTATTTTAATTTTGAACTGGTAAAATATTACTATTTTTAAGTTTATGTGTTTTACGGCCCGAAATTTGTAAAATATTAACAATTTAACAGTTCAAAATCGAAATAAGTCAAAATATTTGTTTCGTCAAATTGACATTGTTCTTGTCAAAATGACACGCTCACACACAGCTGATTTTAAACACGTAACTCGAGCGTCCTTGACGTGCATGAAATCAGCTGATTTGTGTGCGCATGTCATTTTAACAAGAACAATCGTCACTTTGACAAGACCAATGTTTTGACTTATTTTGATTTTGAACTGCTAAAATGTTATTATTATACAATTTTCAGGCAGTAAAACACATGAAATTAAATATAATAACTTCTCAACAGTTCAAAATTTAAAGTCAAACCATTGGTCTTGTCAAAGTGACATTGTTCTTGTCAAAATGACAAGCGCACACAACTCAACTGATTCCAAGCACTTCAAGGTCGCTCGAGTCACGTGCCTGTTCGCGCCCTATAGGTACATTTAAGCCGTGACAAACGCAGAAACTATGAACATGAACTACAAGCAAATACAATACCCAGCTGTGTTGCGGGAAACGCTCGTTTTAATCATTAAAAATATATGTTGTACTTCTTGTTTCATGTACACATTTGAATAATAAATAATATATAAAGAAGTGAAAGCAACTGCAAAATTTGAATTTAGAGCTGCATTTTTAAATTTAGAACTGCAGAAATAAGCCAGAGCTGCACCAAATTATATCCCCTGCCCTGAGGAATGAGGATGCCCTGAATAGAACCAAATGGAGCAATAAGAATAGCGGACTCTGCCCTCCAGCGTGAATAATGCTTCGGATATGATGAATAATAATGCAATATGAGTTCTTGCAATTTTCAATTGAAATTACCATTTTTAAATTGTCATTTTGAATGTCAGAGGCATTATTTTTTTCTATTCTTAAAAACAGTGGAAAATTAAGTATTTTTTACACAATAAAAGGGTAAAAAAGTTAATTTTTTAACTCAAACAGGTAAAAAATGAAACGCGATGGCACTTTTCTCATTTGTTGCATAAATAACTTTTTTTCACTTTAAAAGAGTAACAAGTCAAGTTAAAAATTTATCATTTATTTTGTTTATCTTTTTATGAATATCTATTGTAAAGTTTAATAAATTATTAAAACAGATATTAGTGAAAATGATGAAAACGTAAGAAACAGCAAAAAGAACTTGATTCGCCGATTATTAGAACAATGTAATTTATTTCTTCTTCCCAAATATTTCAATACTTAATTTGTTATTTTTAAAAGCGCGTTAAACAAATAGCAAATAAATGTTTATTTTATTTTGTTGTTTCCCATTATTTGAATAAAAAATATTTTTGATATTCCTTTATTTTTCTTTATACGGTTGTAAAAACTCTTAGATTATTAAAAAACGAGAAAAATGGCGTTTTTTTATTTTAATAAAATGATTGTTGGTACGTAATTAAAAATTAATGAAAATATAAAATAAATTGTGAAAAGATCATGTCAGCCACCGGGATGTGAATTCAAGTCTTTTCCCTTTTCCGGAGTAACGCTCTAACCAGCTGATCTACAGTTATTCTGTTACGATGACTGAAATGATCTTCCACTTTAATCGCTTATGTATCTGTCAACTCAGGAAACTTTTATTCGCTAAAACATTTATTTGATTTTTTTTGAAAAACAAAAGCACATCTAAGATGACCTCTGAAATGTAAACAAAAAAATCTTATTTAATCGAAGTAGTAACTCTTATAGTTTTTAAAATAGCAGAAGTAAACCCCGTAAATATTAATTTTTCACTGCCTTATACATATATCGAAAACTATTGAAGATCGAACCCATGTTGATTAAACTTTTTGGTCAATACTATTTTCTCTCAAAATTTTTTATCATGTTTTGACACCTGTATAATGTAAAATTGAAAAAACAAATAAACTGCTAGGCCAGAGGAATCATTTTATTTTTAATTTGTTCATTAAACAACTGCTTTAACCCTAAACCACCCGGGCCCGGTCTCTTAGACCACAACTGTTTTCCAAATTGTTTGAGTTTAGTGTCCTTCAATCAATAAGAGCGTGTATAGGTACAGAAAAAATATTTGAAAAGTTTGAGCGGTCTCTGTGACTGGACCCGGGTGTTTATTAGTCGAGTCAATGAAGCGCAAAAATCGTTAAAACTTCTAAACCCACTAAAACAGATCCGATCTTGATAATTTTTTAAAAAATGTTTGTTATATTCAATTATTCAAAATCAGAAACATTTCAGCTGGGGCACTCAATTATTTATACAGGATATCCGGATTTTGAAAGCCACCATTGAGGTCTCGGGAACTATAAGAGCTACGATTTCAGTTATATGAAACTTGTAGTGCGCCTTTGGGAGGCCATTTTAGATGTGCTTTTGTTTTGCCAAAAAATCTCAGGTTAGTAGATAATGATAATGTAATGACAAAAAAAAATAAAGACTGAGCTTAATCAATGAATATTTTCAAAGATACAGTTATGCGGTGGTATAAAGATTATGTAGAATGTGATGATGATTCAAGTTTAGACGAAAATAATTAGATAATAAGCGAATATGATTTATTTTCTATTATTCATTTAGTGAAGGATAACTTTTCCAACGTGGGGATCTCGAGAACTATGAGAGATACGAAGTCGGTTAAATTAGACAAAAAGTTATTCCATTAGACCATTTTAATGGCGTTTTCTTATTTGATAAAAAATACATACGTCACTAGATATAGGCGAAAATGTAAATTTTCCAGTTTTTTATTTATCTTTATCTATTTTATTTATGCAAATATCTGCCAAATGTGAAATAATACCGGATTTTAATATGCAAATCTTTAAGGCACTTCTTTATGTTTTTTCGAATGGCGATCCTCAATTTTGTATCACTATTTGATTTCGAGTTACAATGTCAAAAGTAAAATTTTATCTCTTGACCCATTTTTGGACAGTAATAACATATTGCGTGTAGGAGGTCGTATCCGGAATGCTGCGATCTCATATGATAAAAAACACCCCATTCTATTGCCATCCAAAAATCACATTACTAATCTTATAATCCAACTTGAACATGTAAGACTTCTACACTCAGGTACCAAAGCTACGCTTAATTCTCTTCGCAAATGTTACTGGCAAGTGTCTGGACAACAGACAGTAATAGTCCAAGATTCCAGCGCCCCCAGACGTAACTTATTTTCTCAAAGATGAAATGTGTGGAATAGAGTAGTATTCCTATTTACATTGAACGCACGCATACCTGCTAAGTTGGGTAGACGGCCAATTTACAGGTACCAGGTGCGAAAGGTAGGCAAAAATTGGACTTACTTCACTTAAATTCTGAAAGCTGATTTTTATGTATGGCTTATAGAATATTAGTACAAAATAATATTCAACACTCCCAGACACTTCCGGTCGGCCTTAACTTCCGACAGACGCTTTAAAGCTCACACAAAAATACATGAACTTTACTTATTTTCTGATGCTTGATTTTTATATATGTTACATAGGGGACTATTTCAAACCTAAATGTACACAGCCAGACAAATGCTAAGGGCCAAACATCCCCCCAGACACAAAAAACATTCTGCTATGAGTATGAGCGCGGGGGACTATACACGCGTTTCAGAGCGAGTGAGATAGCCATGTAAACTGATTTCCCACTCTTAATCTTACAGTCTGCTCTACTCTACTGTGTGTTTGCACTGTAGCATCCTAAGTGGCACAAAAAATATTTTGTGGAATATTAGTTCACAATTTTTAATTTTTGACTTATTGTTCAATAAATTTTATCGAAGTCAACATTTTTTTGTGTCGCTTGGGATACAGTATCATATTGAGTTTATAAGAGCATAGATGTTAATTTAGGAAATAAATATAGTTTAAAAGTAATTTTTTTCAGTAAATAATAATTTATTGGTAACTAAAACTATTATAATTACCCCTTAACCTTAAAATTAATTTTAACAAAAACTAGATACGTATTTCGAGAACTAAGTTCTCATCATCAGTAATACAACAAGTGAAAAGTTAAACAGAGTACTCAAGATTACTCAACATGTCAACCATGCCAGAGGTCCTAACAACTCTCATCTATTATTAATTTATTGGTAATTTATTTAAAAAAAAAATCAAAATAATATTTACTGAGAAGTTATTTATTACAAAACAGATAGTAATTAAGTATAAACTTTCTATTGACTTGTTAATTATTTATTAATAAATAACTTGTTATTTTAAATAATTAAAATTTTTATTTCTTTATCAAATGCTTTTAGTATTTTATTTTCTAAATTATGTGGTGCAAAATAACTCCACATAATATCTATGAAGATATGTTAGAAAGAAACAACGTCCTTTTTCGATGACATTTTCTTCAATAAAAGCACATATTTCGTCAAAAGCAGCTTGATGATGTAAGTTTAAGAGGGGGAAATCAGTTTACATGGCTATCTCACTCGCTCTGAAACGCCTGTATAGTCCCCCGCGCTCATACTCATAGCAGAATGTTTTTGTGTCTGGGGGGATGTTTGGCCCTTAGCATTTGTCTGGCTGTGTACATATAGGTTTGAAATAGTCCCCTAAGTAACATATATAAAAATCAAGCATCAGAAAATAATTAAAGTTAATGTATTTTTGTGTGAGCTTTAAAGCGTCTGTCGGAAGTTAAGACCGACCGGAAGTGTCTGGGAGTGTTGAATATTATTTTGTACTAATATTCTATAAGCCATACATAAAAATCAGCTTTCAGAATTTAAGTGAAGTAAGTCCAATTTTTACTTACCTTTCGCACCTAGTACCTGTAAATTGGCCGTCTACCCAACTTAGCAGGTATGCGTGCGTTCAATGTACATAGGAATACTACTTTATTCCACACATTTCATCTTTGAGAAAATAAGTTACGTCTGGGGGCCGTGGGATCTTACTCTATAAAAAAGTAATTTTTCATTGTGTAAAAAGCTGCCGGTCAAAACCAAAGACTTTTGATTATCATATGGGTAATGTGCCATCTGTACGTATTCAACCTGCCAGACCATTTGTCAATAGTGGAATTAATTACGCTGGTCTTTTTCTATTAAAAACTGCTTCCGGTAGAGGAAGTAAAACTGTTAAATGTTATATCGCGCTATTTGTCTGCATGGCTACTAAAACCATACATTTAGAGTTAGTAAGTAGTCTAACTACTGAGTCACTCCTAAATGCTTTAAAGCTCTTTATTTCAAGACGCGGTATGATTACGAACATTTACTCTGATAACGCGACCAATATCGTAGGTGTGGAACGTGAACTGAAACAGTTAATACAATTAGCAAAAAGCTCATTTCCAGCAGAATTACATAGTGAACTGTCAAATTTAAATATCACTTAGCACTTCACTCCACCGAGATCCCCTCATTTCGGAGGTGTCTGGAATCTGGTGTCAAATCGGCAAAAAAAAACATTTATACAAGGTCGTGGGAAATATAAATCTGACATATGAGGAGATGTATACATTTCTGACACGTATTGAGGTCGTTCTAAATTCGCGGCCCTTAACCCCCCTCACAGCTGATTCAAACGACCTTTCTGTTTTAACTCCGGGACATTTCCTTATTGGCGAATCATTAACTGCTCCCGTTGAACCAAAGCTGCTAGACATAAAGCTAGGCAGGTTTTCACGTTGGCAGCACATCGAATTCATGCGTCAACATTTTTGGCAACAGTGGTCAACCGACTACCTTACGCAACTCCAAAATCAACTCAAGTGGAAGACCCGATCGCCATCAGCACAATGGTGGTGCTACGTGAAGACAACATTCTTCCCTTAAAGTGGCGCTTAGGACGCATTGTGCAATTACACCCTGGTTCCGATAATGTTATTCGTGTGGTGACAGTGCGTACCGCGAGTGGGCTTGCGGGCTTGCCAAAAGATCACATAAACAATAGGCTACTTGCGAGGTAATGAAAATCTGATAACTATCACTAAATACCTAAAGTAAAATTGAAAACAGATGTAAAAATATAAATTTTATTTTAAAAAAATTATACGTTTTTTAATAAATTAAGAAAGAAGATTTTCTTTGACGTCATTATTTTGAACTGGAGAACGGGTTCATATTTAAGAATGCAACTAGTAGATGGCGAGCTAATGCGAATTTTAATTTGATTTTGACCATAGTTCATTTTTATGTCATTGTCTCTCTTCTTTATTATTTACAATTTGCATGATTTCTGTTACTTTTATTACGTATTTCGATTTGTTAAGCAGGATTTTGAAGGATTATAACTTAGTTTATTCTCGTACAAGATTAAAATGACAAACTAAAATATTAACCTCCAAACTATATTATTCAAACGTCAAACAGATAATCTGTCATGTTTAAATTACCCGCACATGCCGTTGCTATTGGACGTACCGATGTTATTGCTTTACGGCCATTTATTGGTTCGGCGTAATGCTACGTCATACATGAAAGTAATTTAAATATTAAAATTTCATTATTTTTTTTTCTGACCAATAAATGAAAATTTTTCCAAAAGAAAAAACACGGGTAGCAAGTTTTTATCGTTTCTTCAAATATATTAAATAAAAAAGGCACGCACGTAGCCCATTGTGTGATTCCATATTCAAAGACTTAAATTATTGTATTATAGTGTGAATAGATCTGTATGTATTAGGTGCGTATAAAAAAAACAAGGAACTTTTAGATTATTATATTCTTTCAAGGCGCGCGGCATGTTCGATCCCCCGAAAAAGGTGGAGAAAGGGTGCGGGTAGAACGCCGGCGGTTATAAGCTTGAAACTTTGTGGTCAAGATACGATTCTCGAACAAGTATTCAACTATTCCATAACAATTATAGAACTCTGATTCCATCACTTCGATTCAGCGCAACTATTTGTCAAGATTATTGTAAACGAAAAAAACTGTATTTTTGGCAAGTAATGCCACCACATCGATTAAAATACCGAGTTCCTAAGACTCGAAAAGAAATAGTGAGTCATTATTTCTCCCTCACGTCGTCCTAGTGTGTGTACGTGTTACAAACAATTTGGATAGATGCTAAATCTTTCGTCCCTGGTAGATTAGAGGCCACGTGGAGAACAGCGTGTCATCTCGACGTAAAAATTCTTTACTGAGAAAAATTTAATCAATATTGTTAAGTAAGGATGTTCCAGGTTGATGGATCAGATTAAGTACCAAACACTTAGTTTTTAAGCACTAAACATTAATATTGTAAGCACTAACATATACTATTAAGTTTTAAATAAACATATGGGCTTGGGTAGGTGTTAAATCTTCAGTCCCTGATAGATTGGAGGCCACGTGGAGAGCAGTGTGGCATCTCAACGTGGTACCTTTCCTATTTGGGTAGGTATTTTCAATATATTTTTGTAACGAAATATATAAGTACAACTTTTTCACTGAGAAAAATTTAACCAATAATATTAAGTAAGGAATCATAGTTAAATAAACTGTTTTTATTACCAACCATCCGGTAATATAAAATGAATTGATAGTTAAAAAATGAAAGAAATAAAAAAAAATAAAGGAAAAACCCAATATAAATAAAACGTGTGAAGAGGATATGTTGCTAAAGCAATGAAAGAAATTTTGATCTGATGGATGTGTTTCATTAAAAGGTAAGTTTGAATCTTTTTCTATAAAATTTACATATTTATTTTTTTCAGATTTATAATTAAAAATGCAAATCTAAGAATCCAAATAGTGTATAACAATGATGAACATGGAATGTGCATTAAATATGATGTCAAATTAGGAAAATGTATGTATTATAAAATACAAAAATACACCATGATTAAGACGAATAAATTATTTATACTGTTACTGTTATATCAAAGAACATGTAAAATGCAGGAGGATATATGGTAAAATGGTATGAATTATAGGTATTAATTTTTAGATTGCCTTAATTAATTAACAGGTTCGTATTGTATTAACAATGTTTCTCATAACAATATTTAAAAGTATAATAATACAAGTGTGTTGTTATAGAAATGACCGACATATATTTTTTTTTATTTTATATAAAATTATGATTCCTGAAATGATACGTATAATATGTACCTATTTATATATTATAAATTATAGGCGTACGGTAAATTAAAATTTTCTCAGTTTATAAATCAAAATATACCTACTAGTATCTTCTAAACAATATACTAACCAGTTTTTCTCTTGTTCCAGGTTGATGGATTAGATTAAGTACCACACACTTAGTTTTTAAGCTCTAAACACTAATATTGTAAGCACTGACATATACTATTTAGTTTTAAGTAAACATATGGACTTGATAGGTGCTAAATCATCCGTCCCTGAAAGATTGGAGGCCACGTGGAGAGCAGTGTGTCATCTCGACGTGGTACCTTTCCTATTTGGGTAGGTATTTTCAGTATTTTTTTGTAACGAAATATACAAGTACAACTTTTTTACTGAGAAAAATTTAATCAATAATATTAAGTAAGGAATCATAGTTAAATAAACTGTTTTTATTACCGGATGGTTTATGAATTGATGGCGAACAAATGAAAAAAATAAAAATAAAGGAAAAACCCAATATAAATAAAACGTGTGAAGAGGACATGTTGCTAAAGCAATGAAAGAAATTTTGATCTGATGGATGTGTTTCATTAAAAGGTAAGTTTGAATCTTTTTCTATAAAATTTACATATTTATTTTTTTCAGATTTATAATTAAAAATGCAAATCTAAGAATCCAAATAGTCTATAACAATGATGAACATGGAATGTGCATTAAATATCATGTCAAATTAGGAAAATGTATCTATTATAAAATACAAAAATACACCATGATTAAGACGAATAAATTATTTATACTGTTACTGTTATATCAAAGAACATTTAAAATGCAGGAGGATATATGGTAAAATGGTATGAATTATAGGTATTAATTTTTAGATTACCTTAATTAATTAACAGGTTTGTATTGTATTAACAATGTTTCTCATAACAATATTTAAAAGTATAATAATACAAGTGTGTTGTTATAGAAATGATCGACATATATTTTTTTTATTTTATATAAAATTATGATTCCTGAAATGATACGTATAATAAGTACCTATTTATATATTATAAATTATAGGCGTAAGGTAAATTAAAATTTTCTCAGTTTATAAATCAAAATATACCTACTAGTATCTTCTAAACAATATACTAACCAGTTTTTCTCTTGTTCCAGGTTGATGGATTAGATTAAGTACCAAACACTTAGTTTTTAAGCTCTAAACACTAATATTGTAAGCACTAACATATACTATTTAGTTTTAAGTAAACATATGGACTTGATAGGTGCTAAATCATCCGTCCCTGAAAGATTGGAGGCCACGTGGAGAGCAGTGTGTCATCTCGACGTGGTACCTTTCCTATTTGGGTAGGTATTTTCAGTATTTTTTTGTAACGAAATATACAAGTACAACTTTTTTACTGAGAAAAATTTAATCGATAATATTAAGTAAGGAATCATAGTTAAATAAACTGTTTTTATTACCGGATGGTTTATGAATTGACGGCGAACAAATGAAAAAAATAAAAATAAAGGAAAAACCCAATATAAATAAAACGTGTGAAGAGGACATGTTGCTAAAGCAATGAAAGAAATTTTGATCTGATGGATGTGTTTCATTAAAAGGTAAGTTTGAATCTTTTTCTATAAAATTTACATATTTATTTTTTTCAGATTTATAATTAAAATCGCAAATCTAAGAATCCAAATAGTGTATAACAATGATGAACATGGAATGTGCATTAAATATCATGTCAAATTAGGAAAATGTATCTATTATAAAATACAAAAATACACCATGATTAAGACGAATAAATTATTTATACTGTTACTGTTATATCAAAGAACATTTAAAATGCAGGAGGATATATGGTAAAATGGTATGAATTATAGGTATTAATTTTTAGATTGCCTTAATTAATTAACAGGTTTGTATTGTATTAACAATGTTTCTCATAACAATATTTAAAAGTATAATAATACAAGTGTGTTGTTATAGAAATGATCGACATATATTTTTTTTATTTTATATAAAATTATGATTCCTGAAATGATACGTATAATATGTACCTATTTATATATTATAAATTATAGGCGTACGGTAAATTAAAATTTTCTCAGTTTATAAATCAAAATATACCTACTAGTATCTTCTAAACAATATACTAACCAGTTTTTCTCTTGTTCCAGGTTGATGGATTAGATTAAGTACCACACACTTAGTTTTTAAGCTCTAAACACTAATATTGTAAGCACTAACATATACTATTTAGTTTTAAGTAAACATATGGACTTGATAGGTGCTAAATCATCCGTCCCTGAAAGATTGGAGGCCACGTGGAGAGCAGTGTGTCATCTCGACGTGGTACCTTTCCTATTTGGGTAGGTATTTTCAGTATTTTTTTGTAACGAAATATACAAGTACAACTTTTTTACTGAGAAAAATTTAATCAATAATATTAAGTAAGGAATCATAGTTAAATAAACTGTTTTTATTACCGGATGGTTTATGAATTGATGGCGAACAAATGAAAAAAATAAAAATAAAGGAAAAACCCAATATAAATAAAACGTGTGAAGAGGACATGTTGCTAAAGCAATGAAAGAAATTTTGATCTGATGGATGTGTTTCATTAAAAGGTAAGTTTGAATCTTTTTCTATAAAATTTATATATTTATTTTTTTCAGATTTATAATTAAAAATGCAAATCTAAGAATCCAAATAGTCTATAACAATGATGAACATGGAATGTGCATTAAATATCATGTCAAATTAGGAAAATGTATCTATTATAAAATACAAAAATACACCATGATTAAGACGAATAAATTATTTATACTGTTACTGTTATATCAAAGAACATTTAAAATGCAGGAGGATATATGGTAAAATGGTATGAATTATAGGTATTAATTTTTAGATTACCTTAATTAATTAACAGGTTTGTATTGTATTAACAATGTTTCTCATAACAATATTTAAAAGTATAATAATACAAGTGTGTTGTTATAGAAATGATCGACATATATTTTTTTTATTTTATATAAAATTATGATTCCTGAAATGATACGTATAATAAGTACCTATTTATATATTATAAATTATAGGCGTAAGGTAAATTAAAATTTTCTCAGTTTATAAATCAAAATATACCTACTAGTATCTTCTAAACAATATACTAACCAGTTTTTCTCTTGTTCCAGGTTGATGGATTAGATTAAGTACCAAACACTTAGTTTTTAAGCTCTAAACACTAATATTGTAAGCACTAACATATACTATTTAGTTTTAAGTAAACATATGGACTTGATAGGTGCTAAATCATCCGTCCCTGAAAGATTGGAAGCCACGTGGAGAGCAGTGTGTCATCTCGACGTGGTACCTTTCCTATTTGGGTAGGTATTTTCAGTATTTTTTTGTAACGAAATATACAAGTACAACTTTTTTACTGAGAAAAATTTAATCAATAATATTAAGTAAGGAATCATAGTTAAATAAACTGTTTTTATTACCGGATGGTTTATGAATTGATGGCGAACAAATGAAAAAAATAAAAATAAAGGAAAAACCCAATATAAATAAAACGTGTGAAGAGGACATGTTGCTAAAGCAATGAAAGAAATTTTGATCTGATGGATGTGTTTCATTAAAAGGTAAGTTTGAATCTTTTTCTATAAAATTTACATATTTATTTTTTTCAGATTTATAATTAAAAATGCAAATCTAAGAATCCAAATAGTGTATAACAATGATGAACATGGAATGTGCATTAAATATCATGTCAAATTAGGAAAATGTATCTATTATAAAATACAAAAATACACCATGATTAAGACGAATAAATTATTTATACTGTTACTGTTATATCAAAGAACATTTAAAATGCAGGAGGATATATGGTAAAATGGTATGAATTATAGGTATTAATTTTTAGATTGCCTTAATTAATTAACAGGTTTGTATTGTATTAACAATGTTTCTCATAACAATATTTAAAAGTATAATAATACAAATGTGTTGTTATAGAAATGATCGACATATATTTTTTTAATTTTATATAAAATTATGATTCCTGAAATGATACGTATAATAAGTACCTATTTATATATTATAAATTATAGGCGTAAGGTAAATTAAAATTTTCTCAGTTTATAAATCAAAATATACCTACTAGTATCTTCTAAACAATATACTAACCAGTTTTTCTCTTGCTCCAGGTTGATGGATTAGATTAAGTACCAAACACTTAGTTTTTAAGCTCTAAACACTAATATTGTAAGCACTAACATATACTATTTAGTTTTAAGTAAACATATGGACTTGATAGGTGCTAAATCATCCGTCCCTGAAAGATTGGAGGCCACGTGGAGAGCAGTGTGTCATCTCGACGTGGTACCTTTCCTATTTGGGTAGGTATTTTCAGTATTTTTTTTGTAACGAAATATACAAGTACAACTTTTTTACTGAGAAAAATTTAATCGATAATATTAAGTAAGGAATCATAGTTAAATAAACTGTTTTTATTACCGGATGGTTTATGAATTGACGGCGAACAAATGAAAAAAATAAAAATAAAGGAAAAACCCAATATAAATAAAACGTGTGAAGAGGACATGTTGCTAAAGCAATGAAAGAAATTTTGATCTGATGGATGTGTTTCATTAAAAGGTAAGTTTGATTCTTTTTCTATAAAATTTACATATTTATTTTTTTCAGATTTATAATTAAAATCGCAAATCTAAGAATCCAAATAGTGTATAACAATGATGAACATGGAATGTGCATTAAATATCATGTCAAATTAGGAAAATGTATCTATTATAAAATACAAAAATACACCATGATTAAGACGAATAAATTATTTATACTGTTACTGTTATATCAAAGAACATTTAAAATGCAGGAGGATATATGGTAAAATGGTATGAATTATAGGTATTAATTTTTAGATTACCTTAATTAATTAACAGGTTTGTATTGTATTAACAATGTTTCTCATAACAATATTTAAAAGTATAATAATACAAGTGTGTTGTTATAGAAATGATCGACATATATTTTTTTTATTTTATATAAAATTATGATTCCTGAAATGAT
The DNA here is from genome assembly GCA_963082715.1 of Harpalus rubripes. Taxonomy (NCBI): domain Eukaryota; kingdom Metazoa; phylum Arthropoda; class Insecta; order Coleoptera; family Carabidae; genus Harpalus; species Harpalus rubripes. The sequence continues at coordinate 45,709,141 of OY720456.1, read as the reverse complement.
ACGTATAATAAGTACCTATTTATATATTATAAATTATAGGCGTAAGGTAAATTAAAATTTTCTCAGTTTATAAATCAAAATATACCTACTAGTATCTTCTAAACAATATACTAACCAGTTTTTCTCTTGTTCCAGGTTGATGGATTAGATTAAGTACCAAACACTTAGTTTTTAAGCTCTAAACACTAATATTGTAAGCACTAACATATACTATTTAGTTTTAAGTAAACATATGGACTTGATAGGTGCTAAATCATCCGTCCCTGAAAGATTGGAGGCCACGTGGAGAGCAGTGTGTCATCTCGACGTGGTACCTTTCCTATTTGGGTAGGTATTTTCAGTATTTTTTTTGTAACGAAATATACAAGTACAACTTTTTTACTGAGAAAAATTTAATCGATAATATTAAGTAAGGAATCATAGTTAAATAAACTGTTTTTATTACCGGATGGTTTATGAATTGATGGCGAACAAATGAAAAAAATAAAAATAAAGGAAAAACCCAATATAAATAAAACGTGTGAAGAGGACATGTTGCTAAAGCAATGAAAGAAATTTTGATCTGATGGATGTGTTTCATTAAAAGGTAAGTTTGAATCTTTTTCTATAAAATTTACATATTTATTTTTTTCAGATTTATAATTAAAAATGCAAATCTAAGAATCCAAATAGTCTATAACAATGATGAACATGGAATGTGCATTAAATATCATGTCAAATTAGGAAAATGTATCTATTATAAAATACAAAAATACACCATGATTAAGACGAATAAATTATTTATACTGTTACTGTTATATCAAAGAACATTTAAAATGCAGGAGGATATATGGTAAAATGGTATGAATTATAGGTATTAATTTTTAGATTGCCTTAATTAATTAACAGGTTCGTATTGTATTAACAATGTTTCTCATAACAATATTTAAAAGTATAATAATACAAGTGTGTTGTTATAGAAATGATCGACATATATTTTTTTTATTTTATATAAAATTATGATTCCTGAAATGATACGTATAATATGTACCTATTCATATATTATAAATTATAGGCGTAAGGTAAATTAAAATTTTCTCAGTTTATAAATCAAAATATACCTACTAGTATCTTCTAAACAATATACTAACCAGTTTTTCTCTTGTTCCAGGTTGATGGATTAGATTAAGTACCAAACACTTAGTTTTTAAGCTCTAAACACTAATATTGTAAGCACTAACATATACTATTTAGTTTTAAGTAAACATATGGACTTGATAGGTGCTAAATCATCCGTCCCTGAAAGATTGGAGGCCACGTGGAGAGCAGTGTGTCATCTCGACGTGGTACCTTTCCTATTTGGGTAGGTATTTTCAGTATTTTTTTGTAACGAAATATACAAGTACAACTTTTTTACTGAGAAAAATTTAATCAATAATATTAAGTAAGGAATCATAGTTAAATAAACTGTTTTTATTACCGGATGGTTTATGAATTGATGGCGAACAAATGAAAAAAATAAAAATAAAGGAAAAACCCAATATAAATAAAACGTGTGAAGAGGACATGTTGCTAAAGCAATGAAAGAAATTTTGATCTGATGGATGTGTTTCATTAAAAGGTAAGTTTGAATCTTTTTCTATAAAATTTACATATTTATTTTTTTCAGATTTATAATTAAAAATGCAAATCTAAGAATCCAAATAGTGTATAACAATGATGAACATGGAATGTGCATTAAATATCATGTCAAATTAGGAAAATGTATCTATTATAAAATACAAAAATACACCATGATTAAGACGAATAAATTATTTATACTGTTACTGTTATATCAAAGAACATTTAAAATGCAGGAGGATATATGGTAAAATGGTATGAATTATAGGTATTAATTTTTAGATTGCCTTAATTAATTAACAGGTTTGTATTGTATTAACAATGTTTCTCATAACAATATTTAAAAGTATAATAATACAAATGTGTTGTTATAGAAATGATCGACATATATTTTTTTAATTTTATATAAAATTATGATTCCTGAAATGATACGTATAATAAGTACCTATTTATATATTATAAATTATAGGCGTAAGGTAAATTAAAATTTTCTCAGTTTATAAATCAAAATATACCTACTAGTATCTTCTAAACAATATACTAACCAGTTTTTCTCTTGTTCCAGGTTGATGGATTAGATTAAGTACCAAACACTTAGTTTTTAAGCTCTAAACACTAATATTGTAAGCACTAACATATACTATTTAGTTTTAAGTAAACATATGGACTTGATAGGTGCTAAATCATCCGTCCCTGAAAGATTGGAGGCCACGTGGAGAGCAGTGAGTCATCTCGACGTGGTACCTTTCCTATTTGGGTAGGTATTTTCAGTATTTTTTTTGTAACGAAATATACAAGTACAACTTTTTTACTGAGAAAAATTTAATCGATAATATTAAGTAAGGAATCATAGTTAAATAAACTGTTTTTATTACCGGATGGTTTATGAATTGACGGCGAACAAATGAAAAAAATAAAAATAAAGGAAAAACCCAATATAAATAAAACGTGTGAAGAGGACATGTTGCTAAAGCAATGAAAGAAATTTTGATCTGATGGATGTGTTTCATTAAAAGGTAAGTTTGATTCTTTTTCTATAAAATTTACATATTTATTTTTTTCAGATTTATAATTAAAATCGCAAATCTAAGAATCCAAATAGTGTATAACAATGATGAACATGGAATGTGCATTAAATATCATGTCAAATTAGGAAAATGTATCTATTATAAAATACAAAAATACACCATGATTAAGACGAATAAATTATTTATACTGTTACTGTTATATCAAAGAACATTTAAAATGCAGGAGGATATATGGTAAAATGGTATGAATTATAGGTATTAATTTTTAGATTACCTTAATTAATTAACAGGTTTGTATTGTATTAACAATGTTTCTCATAACAATATTTAAAAGTATAATAATACAAGTGTGTTGTTATAGAAATGATCGACATATATTTTTTTTATTTTATATAAAATTATGATTCCTGAAATGATACGTATAATAAGTACCTATTTATATATTATAAATTATAGGCGTAAGGTAAATTAAAATTTTCTCAGTTTATAAATCAAAATATACCTACTAGTATCTTCTAAACAATATACTAACCAGTTTTTCTCTTGTTCCAGGTTGATGGATTAGATTAAGTACCAAACACTTAGTTTTTAAGCTCTAAACACTAATATTGTAAGCACTAACATATACTATTTAGTTTTAAGTAAACATATGGACTTGATAGGTGCTAAATCATCCGTCCCTGAAAGATTGGAGGCCACGTGGAGAGCAGTGTGTCATCTCGACGTGGTACCTTTCCTATTTGGGTAGGTATTTTCAGTATTTTTTTTGTAACGAAATATACAAGTACAACTTTTTTACTGAGAAAAATTTAATCGATAATATTAAGTAAGGAATCATAGTTAAATAAACTGTTTTTATTACCGGATGGTTTATGAATTGATGGCGAACAAATGAAAAAAATAAAAATAAAGGAAAAACCCAATATAAATAAAACGTGTGAAGAGGACATGTTGCTAAAGCAATGAAAGAAATTTTGATCTGATGGATGTGTTTCATTAAAAGGTAAGTTTGAATCTTTTTCTATAAAATTTACATATTTATTTTTTTCAGATTTATAATTAAAAATGCAAATCTAAGAATCCAAATAGTCTATAACAATGATGAACATGGAATGTGCATTAAATATCATGTCAAATTAGGAAAATGTATCTATTATAAAATACAAAAATACACCATGATTAAGACGAATAAATTATTTATACTGTTACTGTTATATCAAAGAACATTTAAAATGCAGGAGGATATATGGTAAAATGGTATGAATTATAGGTATTAATTTTTAGATTACCTTAATTAATTAACAGGTTTGTATTGTATTAACAATGTTTCTCGTAACAATAAGTATAATAATACAAGTGTGTTGTTATAGAAATGATCGACATATATTTTTTTTATTTTATATAAAATTATGATTCCTGAAATGATACGTATAATAAGTACCTATTTATATATTATAAATTATAGGCGTAAGGTAAATTAAAATTTTCTCAGTTTATAAATCAAAATATACCTACTAGTATCTTCTAAACAATATACTAACCAGTTTTTCTCTTGTTCCAGGTTGATGGATTAGATTAAGTACCAAACACTTAGTTTTTAAGCTCTAAACACTAATATTGTAAGCACTAACATATACTATTTAGTTTTAAGTAAACATATGGACTTGATAGGTGCTAAATCATCCGTCCCTGAAAGATTGGAGGCCACGTGGAGAGCAGTGTGTCATCTCGACGTGGTACCTTTCCTATTTGGGTAGGTATTTTCAGTATTTTTTTTGTAACGAAATATACAAGTACAACTTTTTTACTGAGAAAAATTGAATCGATAATATTAAGTAAGGAATCATAGTTAAATAAACTGTTTTTATTACCGGATGGTTTATGAATTGACGGCGAACAAATGAAAAAAATAAAAATAAAGGAAAAACCCAATATAAATAAAACGTGTGAAGAGGACATGTTGCTAAAGCAATGAAAGAAATTTTGATCTGATGGATGTGTTTCATTAAAAGGTAAGTTTGATTCTTTTTCTATAAAATTTACATATTTATTTTTTTCAGATTTATAATTAAAATCGCAAATCTAAGAATCCAAATAGTGTATAACAATGATGAACATGGAATGTGCATTAAATATCATGTCAAATTAGGAAAATGTATCTATTATAAAATACAAAAATACACCATGATTAAGACGAATAAATTATTTATACTGTTACTGTTATATCAAAGAACATTTAAAATGCAGGAGGATATATGGTAAAATGGTATGAATTATAGGTATTAATTTTTAGATTGCCTTAATTAATTAACAGGTTTGTATATTGTATTAACAATGTTTCTCATAACAATATTTAAAAGTATAATAATACAAGTGTGTTGTTATAGAAATGATCGACATATATTTTTTTTATTTTATATAAAATTATGATTCCTGAAATGATACGTATAATAAGTACCTATTTATATATTATAAATTATAGGCGTAAGGTAAATTAAAATTTTCTCAGTAAATCAAAATATACCTACTAGTATCTTCTAAACAATATACTAACCAGTTTTTCTCTTGTTCCAGGTTGATGGATTAGATTAAGTACCAAACACTTAGTTTTTAAGCTCTAAACACTAATATTGTAAGCACTAACATATACTATTTAGTTTTTAGTAAACATATGAACTTGATAGGTGCTAAATCATCCGTCCCTGAAAGATTGGAGGCCACGTGGAGAGCAGTGTGTCATCTCGACGTGGTACCTTTCCTATTTGGGTAGGTATTTTCAGTATTTTTTTTGTAACGAAATATACAAGTACAACTTTTTTACTGAGAAAAATTTAATCGATAATATTAAGTAAGGAATCATAGTTAAATAAACTGTTTTTATTACCGGATGGTTTATGAATTGACGGCGAACAAATGAAAAAAATAAAAATAAAGGAAAAACCCAATATAAATAAAACGTGTGAAGAGGACATGTTGCTAAAGCAATGAAAGAAATTTTGATCTGATGGATGTGTTTCATTAAAAGGTAAGTTTGAATCTTTTTCTATAAAATTTACATATTTATTTTTTTCAGATTTATAATTAAAATCGCAAATCTAAGAATCCAAATAGTGTATAACAATGATGAACATGGAATGTGCATTAAATATCATGTCAAATTAGGAAAATGTATCTATTATAAAATACAAAAATACACCATGATTAAGACGAATAAATTATTTATACTGTTACTGTTATATCAAAGAACATTTAAAATGCAGGAGGATATATGGTAAAATGGTATGAATTATAGGTATTAATTTTTAGATTGCCTTAATTAATTAACAGGTTGTATTGTATTAACAATGTTTCTCATAACAATATTTAAAAGTATAATAATACAAATGTGTTGTTATAGAAATGATCGACATATATTTTTTTTATTTTATATAAAATTATGATTCCTGAAATGATACGTATAATAAGTACCTATTTATATATTATAAATTATAGGCGTAAGCTAAATTAAAATCTTCTCAGTTTATAAATCAAAATATACCTACTAGTATCTTCTAAACAATATACTAACCAGTTTTTCTCTTGTTCCAGGTTGATGGATTAGATTAAGTACCAAACACTTAATTTTTAAGCTCTAAACACTAATATTGTAAGCACTAACATATACTATTTAGTTTTAAGTAAACATATGGACTTGATAGGTGCTAAATCATCCGTCCCTGAAAGATTGGAGGCCACGTGGAGAGCAGTGTGTCATCTCGACGTGGTACCTTTCCTATTTGGGTAGGTATTTTCAGTATTTTTTTTGTAACGAAATATACAAGTACAACTTTTTTACTGAGAAAAATTTAATCGATAATATTAAGTAAGGAATCATAGTTAAATAAACTGTTTTTATTACCGGATGGTTTATGAATTGATGGCGAACAAATGAAAAAAATAAAAATAAAGGAAAAACCCAATATAAATAAAACGTGTGAAGAGGCCATGTTGCTAAAGCAATGAAAGAAATTTTGATCTGATGGATGTGTTTCATTAAAAGGTAAGTTTGAATCTTTTTCTATAAAATTTACATATTTATTTTTTTCAGATTTATAATTAAAAATGCAAATCTAAGAATCCAAATAGTCTATAACAATGATGAACATGGAATGTGCATTAAATATCATGTCAAATTAGGAAAATGTATCTATTATAAAATACAAAAATACACCATGATTAAGACGAATAAATTATTTATACTGTTACTGTTATATCAAAGAACATTTAAAATGGAGGAGGATATATGGTAAAATGGTATGAATTATAGGTATTAATTTTTAGATTGCCTTAATTAATTAACAGGTTCGTATTGTATTAACAATGTTTCTCATAACAATATTTAAAAGTATAATAATACAAGTGTGTTGTTATAGAAATGATCGACATATATTTTTTTTATTTTATATAAAATTATGATTCCTGAAATGATACGTATAATATGTACCTATTTATATATTATAAATTATAGGCGTAAGGTAAATTAAAATTTTCTCAGTTTATAAATCAAAATATACCTACTAGTATCTTCTAAACAATATACTAACCAGTTTTTCTCTTGTTCCAGGTTGATGGATTAGATTAAGTACCAAACACTTAGTTTTTAAGCTCTAAACACTAATATTGTAAGCACTAACATATACTATTTAGTTTTAAGTAAACATATGGACTTGATAGGTGCTAAATCATCCGTCCCTGAAAGATTGGAGGCCACGTGGAGAGCAGTGTGTCATCTCGACGTGGTACCTTTCCTATTTGGGTAGGTATTTTCAGTATTTTTTTTTGTAACGAAATATACAAGTACAACTTTTTTACTGAGAAAAATTTAATCGATAATATTAAGTAAGGAATCATAGTTAAATAAACTGTTTTTATTACCGGATGGTTTATGAATTGACGGCGAACAAATGAAAAAAATAAAAATAAAGGAAAACCCCAATATAAATAAAACGTGTGAAGAGGACATGTTGCTAAAGCAATGAAAGAAATTTTGATCTGATGGATGTGTTTCATTAAAAGGTAAGTTTGAATCTTTTTCTATAAAATTTACATATTTATTTTTTTCAGATTTATAATTAAAATCGCAAATCTAAGAATCCAAATAGTGTATAACAATGATGAACATGGAATGTGCATTAAATATCATGTCAAATTAGGAAAATGTATCTATTATAAAATACAAAAATACACCATGATTAAGACGAATAAATTATTTATACTGTTACTGTTATATCAAAGAACATTTAAAATGCAGGAGGATATATGGTAAAATGGTATGAATTATAGGTATTAATTTTTAGATTGCCTTAATTAATTAACAGGTTTGTATTGTATTAACAATGTTTCTCATAACAATATTTAAAAGTATAATAATACAAGTGTGTTGTTATAGAAATGATCGACATATATTTTTTTTATTTTATATAAAATTATGATTCCTGAAATGATACGTATAATAAGTACCTATTTATATATTATAAATTATAGGCGTAAGCTAAATTAAAATCTTCTCAGTTTATAAATCAAAATATACCTACTAGTATCTTCTAAACAATATACTAACCAGTTTTTCTCTTGTTCCAGGTTGATGGATTAGATTAAGTACCAAACACTTAATTTTTAAGCTCTAAACACTAATATTGTAAGCACTAACATATACTATTTAGTTTTAAGTAAACATATGGACTTGATAGGTGCTAAATCATCCGTCCCTGAAAGATTGGAGGCCACGTGGAGAGCAGTGTGTCATCTCGACGTGGTACCTTTCCTATTTGGGTAGGTATTTTCAGTATTTTTTTTGTAACGAAATATACAAGTACAACTTTTTTACTGAGAAAAATTTAATCGATAATATTAAGTAAGGAATCATAGTTAAATAAACTGTTTTTATTACCGGATGGTTTATGAATTGATGGCGAACAAATGAAAAAAATAAAAATAAAGGAAAAACCCAATATAAATAAAACGTGTGAAGAGGCCATGTTGCTAAAGCAATGAAAGAAATTTTGATCTGATGGATGTGTTTCATTAAAAGGTAAGTTTGAATCTTTTTCTATAAAATTTACATATTTATTTTTTTCAGATTTATAATTAAAAATGCAAATCTAAGAATCCAAATAGTCTATAACAATGATGAACATGGAATGTGCATTAAATATCATGTCAAATTAGGAAAATGTATCTATTATAAAATACAAAAATACACCATGATTAAGACGAATAAATTATTTATACTGTTACTGTTATATCAAAGAACATTTAAAATGGAGGAGGATATATGGTAAAATGGTATGAATTATAGGTATTAATTTTTAGATTGCCTTAATTAATTAACAGGTTCGTATTGTATTAACAATGTTTCTCATAACAATATTTAAAAGTATAATAATACAAGTGTGTTGTTATAGAAATGATCGACATATATTTTTTTTATTTTATATAAAATTATGATTCCTGAAATGATACGTATAATATGTACCTATTTATATATTATAAATTATAGGCGTAAGGTAAATTAAAATTTTCTCAGTTTATAAATCAAAATATACCTACTAGTATCTTCTAAACAATATACTAACCAGTTTTTCTCTTGTTCCAGGTTGATGGATTAGATTAAGTACCAAACACTTAGTTTTTAAGCTCTAAACACTAATATTGTAAGCACTAACATATACTATTTAGTTTTAAGTAAACATATGGACTTGATAGGTGCTAAATCATCCGTCCCTGAAAGATTGGAGGCCACGTGGAGAGCAGTGTGTCATCTCGACGTGGTACCTTTCCTATTTGGGTAGGTATTTTCAGTATTTTTTTTTGTAACGAAATATACAAGTACAACTTTTTTACTGAGAAAAATTTAATCGATAATATTAAGTAAGGAATCATAGTTAAATAAACTGTTTTTATTACCGGATGGTTTATGAATTGACGGCGAACAAATGAAAAAAATAAAAATAAAGGAAAACCCCAATATAAATAAAACGTGTGAAGAGGACATGTTGCTAAAGCAATGAAAGAAATTTTGATCTGATGGATGTGTTTCATTAAAAGGTAAGTTTGAATCTTTTTCTATAAAATTTACATATTTATTTTTTTCAGATTTATAATTAAAATCGCAAATCTAAGAATCCAAATAGTGTATAACAATGATGAACATGGAATGTGCATTAAATATCATGTCAAATTAGGAAAATGTATCTATTATAAAATACAAAAATACACCATGATTAAGACGAATAAATTATTTATACTGTTACTGTTATATCAAAGAACATTTAAAATGCAGGAGGATATATGGTAAAATGGTATGAATTATAGGTATTAATTTTTAGATTGCCTTAATTAATTAACAGGTTTGTATTGTATTAACAATGTTTCTCATAACAATATTTAAAAGTATAATAATACAAGTGTGTTGTTATAGAAATGATCGACATATATTTTTTTTATTTTATATAAAATTATGATTCCTGAAATGATACGTATAATAAGTACCTATTTATATATTATAAATTATAGGCGTAAGGTAAATTAAAATTTTCTCAGTTTATAAATCAAAATATACCTACTAGTAGCTTCTAAACAATATACTAACCAGTTTTTCTCTTGTTCCAGGTTGATAGATTAGATTAAGTACCAAACACTTAGTTTTTAAGCTCTAAACACTAATATTGTAAGCACTAACATATACTATTTAGTTTTAAGTAAACATATGGACTTGATAGGTGCTAAATCATCCGTCCCTGAAAGATTGGAGGCCACGTGGAGAGCAGTGTGTCATCTCGACGTGGTACCTTTCCTATTTGGGTAGGTATTTTCAGTATTTTTTTTGTAACGAAATATACAAGTACAACTTTTTTACTGAGAAAAATTTAATCGATAATATTAAGTAAGGAATCATAGTTAAATAAACTGTTTTTATTACCGGATGGTTTATGAATTGATGGCGAACAAATGAAAAAAATAAAAATAAAGGAAAAACCCAATATAAATAAAACGTGTGAAGAGGACATGTTGCTAAAGCAATGAAAGAAATTTTGATCTGATGGATGTGTTTCATTAAAAGGTAAGTTTGAACCTTTTTCTATAAAATTTACATATTTATTTTTTTCAGATTTATAATTAAAAATGCAAATCTAAGAATCCAAATAGTGTATAACAATGATGAACATGGAATGTGCATTAAATATCATGTCAAATTAGGAAAATGTATCTATTATAAAATACAAAAATACACCATGATTAAGACGAATAAATTATTTATACTGTTACTGTTATATCAAAGAACATTTAAAATGCAGGAGGATATATGGTAAAATGGTATGAATTATAGGTATTAATTTTTAGATTGACTTAATTAATTAACAGGTTCGTATTGTATTAACAATGTTTCTCATAACAATATTTAAAAGTATAATAATACAAGTGTGTTGTTATAGAAATGATCGACATATATTTTTTTTATTTTATATAAAATTATGATTCCTGAAATGATACGTATAATAAGTACCTATTTATATATTATAAATTATAGGCGTAAGGTAAATTAAAATTTTCTCAGTTTATAAATCAAAATATACCTACTAGTATCTTCTAAACAATATACTAACCAGTTTTTCTCTTGTTCCAGGTTGATGGATTAGATTAAGTACCAAACACTTAGTTTTTAAGCTCTAAACACTAATATTGTAAGCACTAACATATACTATTTAGTTTTAAGTAAACATATGGACTTGATAGGTGCTAAATCATCCGTCCCTGAAAGATTGGAGGCCACGTGGAGAGCAGTGTGTCATCTCGACGTGGTACCTTTCCTATTTGGGTAGGTATTTTCAGTATTTTTTTTGTAACGAAATATACAAGTACAACTTTTTTACTGAGAAAAATTTAATCGATAATATTAAGTAAGGAATCATAGTTAAATAAACTGTTTTTATTACCGGATGGTTTATGAATTGATGGCGAACAAATGAAAAAAATAAAAATAAAGGAAAAACCCAATATAAATAAAACGTGTGAAGAGGACATGTTGCTAAAGCAATGAAAGAAATTTTGATCTGATGGATGTGTTTCATTAAAAGGTAAGTTTGAACCTTTTTCTATAAAATTTACATATTTATTTTTTTCAGATTTATAATTAAAAATGCAAATCTAAGAATCCAAATAGTGTATAACAATGATGAACATGGAATGTGCATTAAATATCATGTCAAATTAGGAAAATGTATCTATTATAAAATACAAAAATACACCATGATTAAGACGAATAAATTATTTATACTGTTACTGTTATATCAAAGAACATTTAAAATGCAGGAGGATATATGGTAAAATGGTATGAATTATAGGTATTAATTTTTAGATTGCCTTAATTAATTAACAGGTTCGTATTGTATTAACAATGTTTCTCATAACAATATTTAAAAGTATAATAATACAAGTGTGTTGTTATAGAAATGATCGACATATATTTTTTTTATTTTATATAAAATTATGATTCCTGAAATGATACGTATAATAAGTACCTATTTATATATTATAAATTATAGGCGTAAGGTAAATTAAAATTTTCTCAGTTTATAAATCAAAATATACCTACTAGTATCTTCTAAACAATATACTAACCAGTTTTTCTCTTGTTCCAGGTTGATGGATTAGATTAAGTACCAAACACTTAGTTTTTAAGCTCTAAACACTAATATTGTAAGCACTAACATATACTATTTAGTTTTAAGTAAACATATGGACTTGATAGGTGCTAAATCATCCGTCCCTGAAAGATTGGAGGCCACGTGAAGAGCAGTGTGTCATCTCGACGTGGTACCTTTCCTATTTGGGTAGGTATTTTCAGTATTTTTTTGTAACGAAATATACAAGTACAACTTTTTTACTGAGAAAAATTTAATCAATAATATTAAGTAAGGAATCATAGTTAAATAAACTGTTTTTATTACCGGATGGTTTATGAATTGACGGCGAACAAATGAAAAAAATAAAAATAAAGGAAAAACCCAATATAAATAAAACGTGTGAAGAGGACATGTTGCTAAAGCAATGAAAGAAATTTTGATCTGATGGATGTGTTTCATTAAAAGGTAAGTTTGAATCTTTTTCTATAAAATTTACATATTTATTTTTTTCAGATTTATAATTAAAAATGCAAATCTAAGAATCCAAATAGTGTATAACAATGATGAACATGGAATGTGCATTAAATATCATGTCAAATTAGGAAAATGTATCTATTATAAAATACAAAAATACACCATGATTAAGACGAATAAATTATTTATACTGTTACTGTTATATCAAAGAACATTTAAAATGCAGGAGGATATATGGTAAAATGGTATGAATTATAGGTATTAATTTTTAGATTGCCATAATTAATTAACAGGTTTGTATTGTATTAACAATGTTTCTCATAACAATATTTAAAAGTATAATACTACAAGTGTGTTGTTATAGAAATGATCGACATATATTTTTTTTATTTTATATAAAATTATGATTCCTGAAATGATACGTATAATAAGTACCTATTTATATATTATAAATTCTGGCGTAAGGTAAATTAAAATTTTCTCAGTTTATAAATCAAAATATACCTACTAGTATCTTCTAAACAATATACTAACCAGTTTTTCTCTTGTTCCAGGTTGATGGATTAGATTAAGTACCAAACACTTAGTTTTTAAGCTCTAAACACTAATATTGTAAGCACTAACATATACTATTTAGTTTTAAGTAAACATATGGACTTGATAGGTGCTAAATCATCCGTCCCTGAAAGATTGGAGGCCACGTGAAGAGCAGTGTGTCATCTCGACGTGGTACCTTTCCTATTTGGGTAGGTATTTTCAGTATTTTTTTTTGTAACGAAATATACAAGTACAACTTTTTTACTGAGAAAAATTTAATCGATAATATTAAGTAAGGAATCATAGTTAAATAAACTGTTTTTATTACCGGATGGTTTATGAATTGACGGCGAACAAATAAAAAAATAAAAATAAAGGAAAAACCCAATATAAATAAAACGTGTGAAGAGGACATGTTGCTAAAGCAATGAAAGAAATTTTGATCTGATGGATGTGTTTCATTAAAAGGTAAGTTTGAATCTTTTTCTATAAAATTTACATATTTGTTATACATGACGATTAAATGTTAACGCTGAAAATTAGAATATTAAAACATATTTATCATCCAAACCGGTATATACAGTATTAATACAAAAATAATAACAAATCTAGATGACCGTCGCCTGGCCGAACCCGGTCACGCGGAATTCTCCTTCACGCCGTGATTATTTCTGTAAAAGAATTAACACATGAGAAATACTCAGTGAGGAGGCAATCATTTACAAAAGGTTCAGGCATTCACACACCGTACACACATGTTGGCAACTACGGGCAGTACCGCTAGTTACTACGGAACCTCTGCCGCTTCGGTGGTGATCCGGGAACACATCCACAGAGATCACTACAGCCCAAACTGCTGCTAACGTTGGCGACCCAGAAGCGGGTCACTACAGCCTTTCCCTGCTGCTGCCGCTGGCGACCCCCGGGTCCACACGGGCGGCCACTACGGAACCTCTGCCGCTTCGGTGGTGATCCGGGAACACATCCACAGAGATCACTACAGCCCTAACTGCTGCTACCGTTGGCGACCCAGAAGCGGGTCACTACAGGTCTCCCTTCTGCTACCGTTGGCGACCCCCGGGTCCACACGGGCCTGGCCACTACAGTACCCAGTACTGCTAACACACACCCACACTCATACACGCGCTAGATTAACTCTCTCACCTGAATCGCTATAATATCGATGTTCTCACACTGAAATCTAGAAATAAACTGAAATAAAATACGTGAATACCAGTATCATTAAATGTAGCTCTTATCCAACAGCATCGGTTACGTACCTAAATAGCTAATTAGAGACAAAACATAATAAATTTAATAAAAAATAATCTTACGCAAAATAATATCTGTGACATATTTATTTTTTTCAGATTTATAATTCAAATCGCAAATCTAAGAATCCAAATAGTGTATAACAATGATGAACATGGAATGTGCATTAAATATCATGTCAAATTAGGAAAATGTATCTATTATAAAATACAAAAATACACCATGATTAAGACGAATAAATTATTTATACTGTTACTGTTATATCAAAGAACATTTAAAATGCAGGAGGATATATGGTAAAATGGTATGAATTATAGGTATTAATTTTTAGATTGCCTTAATTAATTAACAGGTTTGTATTGTATTAACAATGTTTCTCATAACAATATTTAAAAGTATAATAATACAAGTGTGTTGTTATAGAAATGATCGACATATATTTTTTTTATTTTATATAAAATTATGATTCCTGAAATGATACGTATAATAAGTACCTATTTATATATTATAAATTATAGGCGTAAGGTAAATTAAAATTTTCTCAGTAAATCAAAATATACCTACTAGTATCTTCTAAACAATATACTAACCAGTTTTTCTCTTGTTCCAGGTTGATGGATTAGATTAAGTACCAAACACTTAGTTTTTAAGCTCTAAACACTAATATTGTAAGCACTAACATATACTATTTAGTTTTAAGTAAACATATGGACTTGATAGGTGCTAAATCATCCGTCCCTGAAAGATTGGAGGCCACGTGGAGAGCAGTGAGTCATCTCGACGTGGTACCTTTCCTATTTGGGTAGGTATTTTCAGTATTTTTTTTGTAACGAAATATACAAGTACAACTTTTTTACTGAGAAAAATTTAATCGATAATATTAAGTAAGGAATCATAGTTAAATAAACTGTTTTTATTACTGGTTTATGAATTGACGGCGAACAAATGAAAAAAATAAAAATAAAGGAAAAACCCAATATAAATAAAACGTGTGAAGAGGACATGTTGCTAAAGCAATGAAAGAAATTTTGATCTGATGGATGTGTTTCATTAAAAGGTAAGTTTGATTCTTTTTCTATAAAATTTACATATTTATTTTTTTCAGATTTATAATTAAAATCGCAAATCTAAGAATCCAAATAGTGTATAACAATGATGAACATGGAAT
Source organism: Harpalus rubripes (assembly GCA_963082715.1). Lineage (NCBI taxonomy): Eukaryota > Metazoa > Arthropoda > Insecta > Coleoptera > Carabidae > Harpalus > Harpalus rubripes. The sequence goes on along the minus strand of OY720456.1, from coordinate 45,693,398 downwards.
GTGCATTAAATATCATGTCAAATTAGGAAAATGTATCTATTATAAAATACAAAAATACACCATGATTAAGACGAATAAATTATTTATACTGTTACTGTTATATCAAAGAACATTTAAAATGCAGGAGGATATATGGTAAAATGGTATGAATTATAGGTATTAATTTTTAGATTACCTTAATTAATTAACAGGTTTGTATTGTATTAACAATGTTTCTCATAACAATATTTAAAAGTATAATAATACAAGTGTGTTGTTATAGAAATGATCGACATATATTTTTTTTATTTTATATAAAATTATGATTCCTGAAATGATACGTATAATAAGTACCTATTTATATATTATAAATTATAGGCGTAAGGTAAATTAAAATTTTCTCAGTTTATAAATCAAAATATACCTACTAGTATCTTCTAAACAATATACTAACCAGTTTTTCTCTTGTTCCAGGTTGATGGATTAGATTAAGTACCAAACACTTAATTTTTAAGCTCTAAACACTAATATTGTAAGCACTAACATATACTATTTAGTTTTAAGTAAACATATGGACTTGATAGGTGCTAAATCATCCGTCCCTGAAAGATTGGAGGCCACGTGGAGAGCAGTGAGTCATCTCGACGTGGTACCTTTCCTATTTGGGTAGGTATTTTCAGTATTTTTTTTGTAACGAAATATACAAGTACAACTTTTTTACTGAGAAAAATTTAATCGATAATATTAAGTAAGGAATCATAGTTAAATAAACTGTTTTTATTACTGGTTTATGAATTGACGGCGAACAAATGAAAAAAATAAAAATAAAGGAAAAACCCAATATAAATAAAACGTGTGAAGAGGACATGTTGCTAAAGCAATGAAAGAAATTTTGATCTGATGGATGTGTTTCATTAAAAGGTAAGTTTGATTCTTTTTCTATAAAATTTACATATTTATTTTTTTCAGATTTATAATTAAAATCGCAAATCTAAGAATCCAAATAGTGTATAACAATGATGAACATGGAATGTGCATTAAATATCATGTCAAATTAGGAAAATGTATCTATTATAAAATACAAAAATACACCATGATTAAGACGAATAAATTATTTATACTGTTACTGTTATATCAAAGAACATTTAAAATGCAGGAGGATATATGGTAAAATGGTATGAATTATAGGTATTAATTTTTAGATTACCTTAATTAATTAACAGGTTTGTATTGTATTAACAATGTTTCTCATAACAATATTTAAAAGTATAATAATACAAGTGTGTTGTTATAGAAATGATCGACATATATTTTTTTTATTTTATATAAAATTATGATTCCTGAAATGATACGTATAATAAGTACCTATTTATATATTATAAATTATAGGCGTAAGGTAAATTAAAATTTTCTCAGTTTATAAATCAAAATATACCTACTAGTATCTTCTAAACAATATACTAACCAGTTTTTCTCTTGTTCCAGGTTGATGGATTAGATTAAGTACCAAACACTTAATTTTTAAGCTCTAAACACTAATATTGTAAGCACTAACATATACTATTTAGTTTTAAGTAAACATATGGACTTGATAGGTGCTAAATCATCCGTCCCTGAAAGATTGGAGGCCACGTGGACAGCAGTGAGTCATCTCGACGTGGTACCTTTCCTATTTGGGTAGGTATTTTCAGTATTTTTTTTGTAACGAAATATACAAGTACAACTTTTTTACTGAGAAAAATTTAATCGATAATATTAAGTAAGGAATCATAGTTAAATAAACTGTTTTTATTACTGGTTTATGAATTGACGGCGAACAAATGAAAAAAATAAAAATAAAGGAAAAACCCAATATAAATAAAACGTGTGAAGAGGACATGTTGCTAAAGCAATGAAAGAAATTTTGATCTGATGGATGTGTTTCATTAAAAGGTAAGTTTGATTCTTTTTCTATAAAATTTACATATTTATTTTTTTCAGATTTATAATTAAAATCGCAAATCTAAGAATCCAAATAGTGTATAACAATGATGAACATGGAATGTGCATTAAATATCATGTCAAATTAGGAAAATGTATCTATTATAAAATACAAAAATACACCATGATTAAGACGAATAAATTATTTATACTGTTACTGTTATATCAAAGAACATTTAAAATGCAGGAGGATATATGGTAAAATGGTATGAATTATAGGTATTAATTTTTAGATTACCTTAATTAATTAACAGGTTTGTATTGTATTAACAATGTTTCTCATAACAATATTTAAAAGTATAATAATACAAGTGTGTTGTTATAGAAATGATCGACATATATTTTTTTTATTTTATATAAAATTATGATTCCTGAAATGATACGTATAATAAGTACCTATTTATATATTATAAATTATAGGCGTAAGGTAAATTAAAATTTTCTCAGTTTATAAATCAAAATATACCTACTAGTATCTTCTAAACAATATACTAACCAGTTTTTCTCTTGTTCCAGGTTGATGGATTAGATTAAGTACCAAACACTTAGTTTTTAAGCTCTAAACACTAATATTGTAAGCACTAACATATACTATTTAGTTTTAAGTAAACATATGGACTTGATAGGTGCTAAATCATCCGTCCCTGAAAGATTGGAGGCCACGTGGAGAGCAGTGTGTCATCTCGACGTGGTACCTTTCCTATTTGGGTAGGTATTTTCAGTATTTTTTTTGTAACGAAATATACAAGTACAACTTTTTTACTGAGAAAAATTTAATCGATAATATTAAGTAAGGAATCATAGTTAAATAAACTGTTTTTATTACCGGATGGTTTATGAATTGATGGCGAACAAATGAAAAAAATAAAAATAAAGGAAAAACCCAATATAAATAAAACGTGTGAAGAGGACATGTTGCTAAAGCAATGAAAGAAATTTTGATCTGATGGATGTGTTTCATTAAAAGGTAAGTTTGAATCTTTTTCTATAAAATTTACATATTTATTTTTTTCAGATTTATAATTAAAAATGCAAATCTAAGAATCCAAATAGTCTACAACAATGATGAACATGGAATGTGCATTAAATATCATGTCAAATTAGGAAAATGTATCTATTATAAAATACAAAAATACACCATGATTAAGACGAATAAATTATTTATACTGTTACTGTTATATCAAAGAACATTTAAAATGCAGGAGGATATATGGTAAAATGGTATGAATTATAGGTATTAATTTTTAGATTGCCTTAATTAATTAACAGGTTCGTATTGTATTAACAATGTTTCTCATAACAATATTTAAAAGTATAATAATACAAGTGTGTTGTTATAGAAATGATCGACATATATTTTTTTTATTTTATATAAAATTATGATTCCTGAAATGATACGTATAATAAGTACCTATTTATATATTATAAATTATAGGCGTAAGGTAAATTAAAATTTTCTCAGTAAATCAAAATATACCTACTAGTATCTTCTAAACAATATACTAACCAGTTTTTCTCTTGTTCCAGGTTGATGGATTAGATTAAGTACCAAACACTTAGTTTTTAAGCTCTAAACACTAATATTGTAAGCACTAACATATACTATTTAGTTTTAAGTAAACATATGAACTTGATAGGTGCTAAATCATCCGTCCCTGAAAGATTGGAGGCCACGTGGAGAGCAGTGTGTCATCTCGACGTGGTACCTTTCCTATTTGGGTAGGTATTTTCAGTATTTTTTTTGTAACGAAATATACAAGTACAACTTTTTTACTGAGAAAAATTTAATCGATAATATTAAGTAAGGAATCATAGTTAAATAAACTGTTTTTATTACCGGATGGTTTATGAATTGACGGCGAACAAATGAAAAAAATAAAAATAAAGGAAAAACCCAATATAAATAAAACGTGTGAAGAGGACATGTTGCTAAAGCAATGAAAGAAATTTTGATCTGATGGATGTGTTTCATTAAAAGGTAAGTTTGAATCTTTTTCTATAAAATTTACATATTTATTTTTTTCAGATTTATAATTAAAATCGCAAATCTAAGAATCCAAATAGTGTATAACAATGATGAACATGGAATGTGCATTAAATATCATGTCAAATTAGGAAAATGTATCTATTATAAAATACAAAAATACACCATGATTAAGACGAATAAATTATTTATACTGTTACTGTTATATCAAAGAACATTTAAAATGCAGGAGGATATATGGTAAAATGGTATGAATTATAGGTATTAATTTTTAGATTGCCTTAATTAATTAACAGGTTTGTATTGTATTAACAATGTTTCTCATAACAATATTTAAAAGTATAATAATACAAATGTGTTGTTATAGAAATGATCGACATATATTTTTTTTATTTTATATAAAATTATGATTCCTGAAATGATACGTATAATAAGTACCTATTTATATATTATAAATTATAGGCGTAAGGTAAATTAAAATTTTCTCAGTTTATAAATCAAAATATACCTACTAGTATCTTCTAAACAATATACTAACCAGTTTTTCTCTTGTTCCAGGTTGATGGATTAGATTAAGTACCAAACACTTAGTTTTTAAGCTCTAAACACTAATATTGTAAGCACTAACATATACTATTTAGTTTTAAGTAAACATATGGACTTGATAGGTGCTAAATCATCCGTCCCTGAAAGATTGGAGGCCACGTGGAGAGCAGTGAGTCATCTCGACGTGGTACCTTTCCTATTTGGGTAGGTATTTTCAGTATTTTTTTTTGTAATGAAATATACAAGTACAACTTTTTTACTGAGAAAAATTTAATCGATAATATTAAGTAAGGAATCATAGTTAAATAAACTGTTTTTATTACCGGATGGTTTATGAATTGACGGCGAACAAATGAAAAAAATAAAAATAAAGGAAAAACCCAATATAAATAAAACGTGTGAAGAGGACATGTTGCTAAAGCAATGAAAGAAATTTTGATCTGATGGATGTGTTTCATTAAAAGGTAAGTTTGAATCTTTTTCTATAAAATTTACATATTTATTTTTTTCAGATTTATAATTAAAATCGCAAATCTAAGAATCCAAATAGTGTATAACAATGATGAACATGGAATGTGCATTAAATATCATGTCAAATTAGGAAAATGTATCTATTATAAAATACAAAAATACACCATGATTAAGACGAATAAATTATTTATACTGTTACTGTTATATCAAAGAACATTTAAAATGCAGGAGGATATATGGTAAAATGGTATGAATTATAGGTATTAATTTTTAGATTACCTTAATTAATTAACAGGTTTGTATTGTATTAACAATGTTTCTCATAACAATATTTAAAAGTATAATAATACAAGTGTGTTGTTATAGAAATGATCGACATATATTTTTTTTATTTTATATAAAATTATGATTCCTGAAATGATACGTATAATAAGTACCTATTTATATATTATAAATTATAGGCGTAAGGTAAATTAAAATTTTCTCAGTTTATAAATCAAAATATACCTACTAGTATCTTCTAAACAATATACTAACCAGTTTTTCTCTTGTTCCAGGTTGATGGATTAGATTAAGTACCAAACACTTAGTTTTTAAGCTCTAAACACTAATATTGTAAGCACTAACATATACTATTTAGTTTTAAGTAAACATATGGACTTGATAGGTGCTAAATCATCCGTCCCTGAAAGATTGGAAGCCACGTGGAGAGCAGTGTGTCATCTCGACGTGGTACCTTTCCTATTTGGGTAGGTATTTTCAGTATTTTTTTGTAACGAAATATACAAGTACAACTTTTTTACTGAGAAAAATTTAATCAATAATATTAAGTAAGGAATCATAGTTAAATAAACTGTTTTTATTACCGGATGGTTTATGAATTGATGGCGAACAAATGAAAAAAATAAAAATAAAGGAAAAACCCAATATAAATAAAACGTGTGAAGAGGACATGTTGCTAAAGCAATGAAAGAAATTTTGATCTGATGGATGTGTTTCATTAAAAGGTAAGTTTGAATCTTTTTCTATAAAATTTACATATTTATTTTTTTCAGATTTATAATTAAAAATGCAAATCTAAGAATCCAAATAGTGTATAACAATGATGAACATGGAATGTGCATTAAATATCATGTCAAATTAGGAAAATGTATCTATTATAAAATACAAAAATACACCATGATTAAGACGAATAAATTATTTATACTGTTACTGTTATATCAAAGAACATTTAAAATGCAGGAGGATATATGGTAAAATGGTATGAATTATAGGTATTAATTTTTAGATTGCCTTAATTAATTAACAGGTTTGTATTGTATTAACAATGTTTCTCATAACAATATTTAAAAGTATAATAATACAAATGTGTTGTTATAGAAATGATCGACATATATTTTTTTTATTTTATATAAAATTATGATTCCTGAAATGATACGTATAATAAGTACCTATTTATATATTATAAATTATAGGCGTAAGGTAAATTAAAATTTTCTCAGTTTATAAATCAAAATATACCTACTAGTATCTTCTAAACAATATACTAACCAGTTTTTCTCTTGTTCCAGGTTGATGGATTAGATTAAGTACCAAACACTTAGTTTTTAAGCTCTAAACACTAATATTGTAAGCACTAACATATACTATTTAGTTTTAAGTAAACATATGGACTTGATAGGTGCTAAATCATCCGTCCCTGAAAGATTGGAGGCCACGTGGAGAGCAGTGAGTCATCTCGACGTGGTACCTTTCCTATTTGGGTAGGTATTTTCAGTATTTTTTTTTGTAATGAAATATACAAGTACAACTTTTTTACTGAGAAAAATTTAATCGATAATATTAAGTAAGGAATCATAGTTAAATAAACTGTTTTTATTACCGGATGGTTTATGAATTGACGGCGAACAAATGAAAAAAATAAAAATAAAGGAAAAACCCAATATAAATAAAACGTGTGAAGAGGACATGTTGCTAAAGCAATGAAAGAAATTTTGATCTGATGGATGTGTTTCATTAAAAGGTAAGTTTGAATCTTTTTCTATAAAATTTACATATTTATTTTTTTCAGATTTATAATTAAAATCGCAAATCTAAGAATCCAAATAGTGTATAACAATGATGAACATGGAATGTGCATTAAATATCATGTCAAATTAGGAAAATGTATCTATTATAAAATACAAAAATACACCATGATTAAGACGAATAAATTATTTATACTGTTACTGTTATATCAAAGAACATTTAAAATGCAGGAGGATATATGGTAAAATGGTATGAATTATAGGTATTAATTTTTAGATTACCTTAATTAATTAACAGGTTTGTATTGTATTAACAATGTTTCTCATAACAATATTTAAAAGTATAATAATACAAGTGTGTTGTTATAGAAATGATCGACATATATTTTTTTTATTTTATATAAAATTATGATTCCTGAAATGATACGTATAATAAGTACCTATTTATATATTATAAATTATAGGCGTAAGGTAAATTAAAATTTTCTCAGTTTATAAATCAAAATATACCTACTAGTATCTTCTAAACAATATACTAACCAGTTTTTCTCTTGTTCCAGGTTGATGGATTAGATTAAGTACCAAACACTTAGTTTTTAAGCTCTAAACACTAATATTGTAAGCACTAACATATACTATTTAGTTTTAAGTAAACATATGGACTTGATAGGTGCTAAATCATCCGTCCCTGAAAGATTGGAAGCCACGTGGAGAGCAGTGTGTCATCTCGACGTGGTACCTTTCCTATTTGGGTAGGTATTTTCAGTATTTTTTTGTAACGAAATATACAAGTACAACTTTTTTACTGAGAAAAATTTAATCAATAATATTAAGTAAGGAATCATAGTTAAATAAACTGTTTTTATTACCGGATGGTTTATGAATTGATGGCGAACAAATGAAAAAAATAAAAATAAAGGAAAAACCCAATATAAATAAAACGTGTGAAGAGGACATGTTGCTAAAGCAATGAAAGAAATTTTGATCTGATGGATGTGTTTCATTAAAAGGTAAGTTTGAATCTTTTTCTATAAAATTTACATATTTATTTTTTTCAGATTTATAATTAAAAATGCAAATCTAAGAATCCAAATAGTGTATAACAATGATGAACATGGAATGTGCATTAAATATCATGTCAAATTAGGAAAATGTATCTATTATAAAATACAAAAATACACCATGATTAAGACGAATAAATTATTTATACTGTTACTGTTATATCAAAGAACATTTAAAATGCAGGAGGATATATGGTAAAATGGTATGAATTATAGGTATTAATTTTTAGATTGCCTTAATTAATTAACAGGTTCGTATTGTATTAACAATGTTTCTCAACCGAGCGTTGTAAAATTACACCTACCGCACGTATAATGTAAATAACTAAATAATACAAGTGTGTTGTTATAGAAATGATCGACATATATTTTTTTAATTTTATATAAAATTATGATTCCTGAAATGATACGTATAATAAGTACCTATTTATATATTATAAATTATAGGCGTAAGGTAAATTAAAATTTTCTCAGTAAATCAAAATATACCTACTAGTATCTTCTAAACAATATACTAACCAGTTTTTCTCTTGTTCCAGGTTGATGGATTAGATTAAGTACCAAACACTTAGTTTTTAAGCTCTAAACACTAATATTGTAAGCACTAACATATACTATTTAGTTTTAAGTAAACATATGAACTTGATAGGTGCTAAATCATCCGTCCCTGAAAGATTGGAGGCCACGTGGAGAGCAGTGTGTCATCTCGACGTGGTACCTTTCCTATTTGGGTAGGTATTTTCAGTATTTTTTTTGTAACGAAATATACAAGTACAACTTTTTTACTGAGAAAAATTTAATCGATAATATTAAGTAAGGAATCATAGTTAAATAAACTGTTTTTATTACCGGATGGTTTATGAATTGACGGCGAACAAATGAAAAAAATAAAAATAAAGGAAAAACCCAATATAAATAAAACGTGTGAAGAGGACATGTTGCTAAAGCAATGAAAGAAATTTTGATCTGATGGATGTGTTTCATTAAAAGGTAAGTTTGAATCTTTTTCTATAAAATTTACATATTTATTTTTTTCAGATTTATAATTAAAATCGCAAATCTAAGAATCCAAATAGTGTATAACAATGATGAACATGGAATGTGCATTAAATATCATGTCAAATTAGGAAAATGTATCTATTATAAAATACAAAAATACACCATGATTAAGACGAATAAATTATTTATACTGTTACTGTTATATCAAAGAACATTTAAAATGCAGGAGGATATATGGTAAAATGGTATGAATTATAGGTATTAATTTTTAGATTACCTTAATTAATTAACAGGTTTGTATTGTATTAACAATGTTTCTCATAACAATATTTAAAAGTATAATAATACAAGTGTGTTGTTATAGAAATGATCGACATATATTTTTTTTATTTTATATAAAATTATGATTCCTGAAATGATACGTATAATAAGTACCTATTTATATATTATAAATTATAGGCGTAAGGTAAATTAAAATTTTCTCAGTTTATAAATCAAAATATACCTACTAGTATCTTCTAAACAATATACTAACCAGTTTTTCTCTTGTTCCAGGTTGATGGATTAGATTAAGTACCAAACACTTAATTTTTAAGCTCTAAACACTAATATTGTAAGCACTAACATATACTATTTAGTTTTAAGTAAACATATGGACTTGATAGGTGCTAAATCATCCGTCCCTGAAAGATTGGAGGCCACGTGGAGAGCAGTGTGTCATCTCGACGTGGTACCTTTCCTATTTGGGTAGGTATTTTCAGTATTTTTTTTGTAACGAAATATACAAGTACAACTTTTTTACTGAGAAAAATTTAATCGATAATATTAAGTAAGGAATCATAGTTAAATAAACTGTTTTTATTACCGGATGGTTTATGAATTGATGGCGAACAAATGAAAAAAATAAAAATAAAGGAAAAACCCAATATAAATAAAACGTGTGAAGAGGACATGTTGCTAAAGCAATGAAAGAAATTTTGATCTGATGTGTTTCATTAAAAGGTAAGTTTGAATCTTTTTCTATAAAATTTACATATTTATTTTTTTCAGATTTATATTAAAAATGCAAATCTAAGAATCCAAATAGTCTACAACAATGATGAACATGGAATGTGCATTAAATATCATGTCAAATTAGGAAAATGTATCTATTATAAAATACAAAAATACACCATGATTAAGACGAATAAATTATTTATACTGTTACTGTTATATCAAAGAACATTTAAAATGCAGGAGGATATATGGTAAAATGGTATGAATTATAGGTATTAATTTTTAGATTGACTTAATTAATTAACAGGTTCGTATTGTATTAACAATGTTTCTCATAACAATATTTAAAAGTATAATAATACAAGTGTGTTGTTATAGAAATGATCGACATATATTTTTTTTATTTTATATAAAATTATGATTCCTGAAATGATACGTATAATAAGTACCTATTTATATATTATAAATTATAGGCGTAAGGTAAATTAAAATTTTCTCAGTAAATCAAAATATACCTACTAGTATCTTCTAAACAATATACTAACCAGTTTTTCTCTTGTTCCAGGTTGATGGATTAGATTAAGTACCAAACACTTAGTTTTTAAGCTCTAAACACTAATATTGTAAGCACTAACATATACTATTTAGTTTTAAGTAAACATATGAACTTGATAGGTGCTAAATCATCCGTCCCTGAAAGATTGGAGGCCACGTGGAGAGCAGTGTGTCATCTCGACGTGGTACCTTTCCTATTTGGGTAGGTATTTTCAGTATTTTTTTTGTAACGAAATATACAAGTACAACTTTTTTACTGAGAAAAATTTAATCGATAATATTAAGTAAGGAATCATAGTTAAATAAACTGTTTTTATTACCGGATGGTTTATGAATTGACGGCGAACAAATGAAAAAAATAAAAATAAAGGAAAAACCCAATATAAATAAAACGTGTGAAGCGGACATGTTGCTAAAGCAATGAAAGAAATTTTGATCTGATGGATGTGTTTCATTAAAAGGTAAGTTTGAATCTTTTTCTATAAAATTTACATATTTATTTTTTTCAGATTTATAATTAAAATCGCAAATCTAAGAATCCAAATAGTGTATAACAATGATGAACATGGAATGTGCATTAAATATCATGTCAAATTAGGAAAATGTATCTATTATAAAATACAAAAATACACCATGATTAAGACGAATAAATTATTTATACTGTTACTGTTATATCAAAGAACATTTAAAATGCAGGAGGATATATGGTAAAATGGTATGAATTATAGGTATTAATTTTTAGATTGCCTTAATTAATTAACAGGTTTGTATTGTATTAACAATGTTTCTCATAACAATATTTAAAAGTATAATAATACAAATGTGTTGTTATAGAAATGATCGACATATATTTTTTTTATTTTATATAAAATTATGATTCCTGAAATGATACGTATAATAAGTACCTATTTATATATTATAAATTATAGGCGTAAGGTAAATTAAAATTTTCTCAGTTTATAAATCAAAATATACCTACTAGTATCTTCTAAACAATATACTAACCAGTTTTTCTCTTGTTCCAGGTTGATGGATTAGATTAAGTACCAAACACTTAGTTTTTAAGCTCTAAACACTAATATTGTAAGCACTAACATATACTATTTAGTTTTAAGTAAACATATGGACTTGATAGGTGCTAAATCATCCGTCCCTGAAAGATTGGAAGCCACGTGGAGAGCAGTGTGTCATCTCGACGTGGTACCTTTCCTATTTGGGTAGGTATTTTCAGTATTTTTTTGTAACGAAATATACAAGTACAACTTTTTTACTGAGAAAAATTTAATCAATAATATTAAGTAAGGAATCATAGTTAAATAAACTGTTTTTATTACCGGATGGTTTATGAATTGATGGCGAACAAATGAAAAAAATAAAAATAAAGGAAAAACCCAATATAAATAAAACGTGTGAAGAGGACATGTTGCTAAAGCAATGAAAGAAATTTTGATCTGATGGATGTGTTTCATTAAAAGGTAAGTTTGAATCTTTTTCTATAAAATTTACATATTTATTTTTTTCAGATTTATAATTAAAAATGCAAATCTAAGAATCCAAATAGTGTATAACAATGATGAACATGGAATGTGCATTAAATATCATGTCAAATTAGGAAAATGTATCTATTATAAAATACAAAAATACACCATGATTAAGACGAATAAATTATTTATACTGTTACTGTTATATCAAAGAACATTTAAAATGCAGGAGGATATATGGTAAAATGGTATGAATTATAGGTATTAATTTTTAGATTGCCTTAATTAATTAACAGGTTCGTATTGTATTAACAATGTTTCTCATAACAATATTTAAAAGTATAATAATACAAGTGTGTTGTTATAGAAATGATCGACATATATTTTTTTTATTTTATATAAAATTATGATTCCTGAAATGATACGTATAATAAGTACCTATTTATATATTATAAATTATAGGCGTAAGGTAAATTAAAATTTTCTCAGTAAATCAAAATATACCTACTAGTATCTTCTAAACAATATACTAACCAGTTTTTCTCTTGTTCCAGGTTGATGGATTAGATTAAGTACCAAACACTTAGTTTTTAAGCTCTAAACACTAATATTGTAAGCACTAACATATACTATTTAGTTTTAAGTAAACATATGGACTTGATAGGTGCTAAATCATCCGTCCCTGAAAGATTGGAAGCCACGTGGAGAGCAGTGTGTCATCTCGACGTGGTACCTTTCCTATTTGGGTAGGTATTTTCAGTATTTTTTTGTAACGAAATATACAAGTACAACTTTTTTACTGAGAAAAATTTAATCAATAATATTAAGTAAGGAATCATAGTTAAATAAACTGTTTTTATTACCGGATGGTTTATGAATTGATGGCGAACAAATGAAAAAAATAAAAATAAAGGAAAAACCCAATATAAATAAAACGTGTGAAGAGGACATGTTGCTAAAGCAATGAAAGAAATTTTGATCTGATGGATGTGTTTCATTAAAAGGTAAGTTTGAATCTTTTTCTATAAAATTTACATATTTATTTTTTTCAGATTTATAATTAAAAATGCAAATCTAAGAATCCAAATAGTGTATAACAATGATGAACATGGAATGTGCATTAAATATCATGTCAAATTAGGAAAATGTATCTATTATAAAATACAAAAATACACCATGATTAAGACGAATAAATTATTTATACTGTTACTGTTATATCAAAGAACATTTAAAATGCAGGAGGATATATGGTAAAATGGTATGAATTATAGGTATTAATTTTTAGATTGCCTTAATTAATTAACAGGTTTGTATTGTATTAACAATGTTTCTCATAACAATATTTAAAAGTATAATAATACAAGTGTGTTGTTATAGAAATGATCGACATATATTTTTTTTATTTTATATAAAATTATGATTCCTGAAATGATACGTATAATAAGTACCTATTTATATATTATAAATTATAGGCGTAAGGTAAATTAAAATTTTCTCAGTAAATCAAAATATACCTACTAGTATCTTCTAAACAATATACTAACCAGTTTTTCTCTTGTTCCAGGTTGATGGATTAGATTAAGTACCAAACACTTAGTTTTTAAGCTCTAAACACTAATATTGTAAGCACTAACATATACTATTTAGTTTTAAGTAAACATATGAACTTGATAGGTGCTAAATCATCCGTCCCTGAAAGATTGGAGGCCACGTGGAGAGCAGTGTGTCATCTCGACGTGGTACCTTTCCTATTTGGGTAGGTATTTTCAGTATTTTTTTTGTAACGAAATATACAAGTACAACTTTTTTACTGAGAAAAATTTAATCGATAATATTAAGTAAGGAATCATAGTTAAATAAACTGTTTTTATTACCGGATGGTTTATGAATTGACGGCGAACAAATGAAAAAAATAAAAATAAAGGAAAAACCCAATATAAATAAAACGTGTGAAGAGGACATGTTGCTAAAGCAATGAAAGAAATTTTGATCTGATGGATGTGTTTCATTAAAAGGTAAGTTTGAATCTTTTTCTATAAAATTTACATATTTATTTTTTTCAGATTTATAATTAAAATCGCAAATCTAAGAATCCAAATAGTGTATAACAATGATGAACATGGAATGTGCATTAAATATCATGTCAAATTAGGAAAATGTATCTATTATAAAATACACCATGATTAAGACGAATAAATTATTTATACTGTTACTGTTATATCAAAGAACATTTAAAATGCAGGAGGATATATGGTAAAATGGTATGAATTATAGGTATTAATTTTTAGATTGCCTTAATTAATTAACAGGTTTGTATTGTATTAACAATGTTTCTCATAACAATATTTAAAAGTATAATAATACAAATGTGTTGTTATAGAAATGATCGACATATATTTTTTTTATTTTATATAAAATTATGATTCCTGAAATGATACGTATAATAAGTACCTATTTATATATTATAAATTATAGGCGTAAGGTAAATTAAAATTTTCTCAGTTTATAAGTCAAAATATACCTACTAGTATCTTCTAAACAATATACTAACCAGTTTTTCTCTTGTTCCAGGTTGATGGATTAGATTAAGTACCAAACACTTAGTTTTTAAGCTCTAAACACTAATATTGTAAGCACTAACATATACTATTTAGTTTTAAGTAAACATATGGACTTGATAGGTGCTAAATCATCCGTCCCTGAAAGATTGGAGGCCACGTGGAGAGCAGTGAGTCATCTCGACGTGGTACCTTTCCTATTTGGGTAGGTATTTTCAGTATTTTTTTTGTAACGAAATATACAAGTACAACTTTTTTACTGAGAAAAATTTAATCGATAATATTAAGTAAGGAATCATAGTTAAATAAACTGTTTTTATTACCGGATGGTTTATGAATTGACGGCGAACAAATGAAAAAAATAAAAATAAAGGAAAAACCCAATATAAATAAAACGTGTGAAGAGGACATGTTGCTAAAGCAATGAAAGAAATTTTGATCTGATGGATGTGTTTCATTAAAAGGTAAGTTTGAATCTTTTTCTATAAAATTTACATATTTATATTTTTCAGATTTATAATTAAAATCGCAAATCTAAGAATCCAAATAGTGTATAACAATGATGAACATGGAATGTGCATTAAATATCATGTCAAATTAGGAAAATGTATCTATTATAAAATACAAAAATACACCATGATTAAGACGAATAAATTATTTATACTGTTACTGTTATATCAAAGAACATTTAAAATGCAGGAGGATATATGGTAAAATGGTATGAATTATAGGTATTAATTTTTAGATTGCCTTAATTAATTAACAGGTTTGTATTGTATTAACAATGTTTCTCATAACAATATTTAAAAGTATAATAATACAAGTGTGTTGTTATAGAAATGATCGACATATATTTTTTTTATTTTATATAAAATTATGATTCCTGAAATGATACGTATAATATGTACCTATTTATATATTATAAATTATAGGCGTAAGGTAAATTAAAATTTTCTCAATTTATAAATCAAAATATACCTACTAGTATCTTCTAAACAATATACTAACCAGTTTTTCTCTTGTTCCAGGTTGATGGATTAGATTAAGTACCAAACACTTAGTTTTTAAGCTCTAAACACTAATATTGTAAGCACTAACATATACTATTTAGTTTTAAGTAAACATATGGACTTGATAGGTGCTAAATCATCCGTCCCTGAAAGATTGGAGGCCACGTGGAGAGCAGTGTGTCATCTCGACGTGGTACCTTTCCTATTTGGGTAGGTATTTTCAGTATTTTTTTGTAACGAAATATACAAGTACAACTTTTTTACTGAGAAAAATTTAATCAATAATATTAAGTAAGGAATCATAGTTAAATAAACTGTTTTTATTACCGGATGGTTTATGAATTGATGGCGAACAAATGAAAAAAATAAAAATAAAGGAAAAACCCAATATAAATAAAACGTGTGAAGAGGACATGTTGCTAAAGCAATGAAAGAAATTTTGATCTGATGGATGTGTTTCATTAAAAGGTAAGTTTGAATCTTTTTCTATAAAATTTACATATTTATTTTTTTCAGATTTATAATTAAAAATGCAAATCTAAGAATCCAAATAGTCTATAACAATGATGAACATGGAATGTGCATTAAATATCATGTCAAATTAGGAAAATGTATCTATTATAAAATACAAAAATACACCATGATTAAGACGAATAAATTATTTATACTGTTACTGTTATATCAAAGAACATTTAAAATGCAGGAGGATATATGGTAAAATGGTATGAATTATAGGTATTAATTTTTAGATTACCTTAATTAATTAACAGGTTTGTATTGTATTAACAATGTTTCTCATAACAATATTTAAAAGTATAATAATACAAGTGTGTTGTTGTTATAGAAATGATCGACATATATTTTTTTTATTTTATATAAAATTATGATTCCTGAAATGATACGTATAATAAGTACCTATTTATATATTATAAATTATAGGCGTAAGGTAAATTAAAATTTTCTCAGTTTATAAATCAAAATATACCTACTAGTATCTTCTAAACAATATACTAACCAGTTTTTCTCTTGTTCCAGGTTGATGGATTAGATTAAGTACCAAACACTTAGTTTTTAAGCTCTAAACACTAATATTGTAAGCACTAACATATACTATTTAGTTTTAAGTAAACATATGGACTTGATAGGTGCTAAATCATCCGTCCCTGAAAGATTGGAGGCCACGTGGAGAGCAGTGTGTCATCTCGACGTGGTACCTTTCCTATTTGGGTAGGTATTTTCAGTATTTTTTTTGTAACGAAATATACAAGTACAACTTTTTTACTGAGAAAAATTTAATCGATAATATTAAGTAAGGAATCATAGTTAAATAAACTGTTTTTATTACCGGATGGTTTATGAATTGATGGCGAACAAATGAAAAAAATAAAAATAAAGGAAAAACCCAATATAAATAAAACGTGTGAAGAGGACATGTTGCTAAAGCAATGAAAGAAATTTTGATCTGATGGATGTGTTTCATTAAAAGGTAAGTTTGAATCTTTTTCTATAAAATTTACATATTTATTTTTTTCAGATTTATAATTAAAAATGCAAATCTAAGAATCCAAATAGTGTATAACAATGATGAACATGGAATGTGCATTAAATATCATGTCAAATTAGGAAAATGTATCTATTATAAAATACAAAAATACACCATGATTAAGACGAATAAATTATTTATACTGTTACTGTTATATCAAAGAACATTTAAAATGCAGGAGGATATATGGTAAAATGGTATGAATTATAGGTATTAATTTTTAGATTGCCTTAATTAATTAACAGGTTCGTATTGTATTAACAATGTTTCTCATAACAATATTTAAAAGTATAATAATACAAGTGTGTTGTTATAGAAATGATCGACATATATTTTTTTTATTTTATATAAAAATATGATTCCTGAAATGATACGTATAATATGTACCTATTTATATATTATAAATTATAGGCGTAAGGTAAATTAAAATTTTCTCAGTTTATAAATCAAAATATACCTACTAGTATCTTCTAAACAATATACTAACCAGTTTTTCTCTTGTTCCAGGTTGATGGATTAGATTAAGTACCAAACACTTAGTTTTTAAGCTCTAAACACTAATATTGTAAGCACTAACATATACTATTTAGTTTTAAGTAAACATATGGACTTGATAGGTGCTAAATCATCCGTCCCTGAAAGATTGGAGGCCACGTGGAGAGCAGTGTGTCATCTCGACGTGGTACCTTTCCTATTTGGGTAGGTATTTTCAGTATTTTTTTGTAACGAAATATACAAGTACAACTTTTTTACTGAGAAAAATTTAATCAATAATATTAAGTAAGGAATCATAGTTAAATAAACTGTTTTTATTACCGGATGGTTTATGAATTGATGGCGAACAAATGAAAAAAATAAAAATAAAGGAAATACCCAATATAAATAAAACGTGTGAAGAGGACATGTTGCTAAAGCAATGAAAGAAATTTTGATCTGATGGATGTGTTTCATTAAAAGGTAAGTTTGAATCTTTTTCTATAAAATTTACATATTTATTTTTTTCAGATTTATAATTAAAAATGCAAATCTAAGAATCCAAATAGTGTATAACAATGATGAACATGGAATGTGCATTAAATATCATGTCAAATTAGGAAAATGTATCTATTATAAAATACAAAAATACACCATGATTAAGACGAATAAATTATTTATACTGTTACTGTTATATCAAAGAACATTTAAAATGCAGGAGGATATATGGTAAAATGGTATGAATTATAGGTATTAATTTTTAGATTGCCATAATTAATTAACAGGTTTGTATTGTATTAACAATGTTTCTCATAACAATATTTAAAAGTATAATACTACAAGTGTGTTGTTATAGAAATGATCGACATATATTTTTTTTATTTTATATAAAATTATGATTCCTGAAATGATACGTATAATATGTACCTATTTATATATTATAAATTATAGGCGTAAGGTAAATTAAAATTTTCTCAGTTTATAAATCAAAATATACCTACTAGTATCTTCTAAACAATATACTAACCAGTTTTTCTCTTGTTCCAGGTTGATGGATTAGATTAAGTACCAAACACTTAGTTTTTAAGCTCTAAACACTAATATTGTAAGCACTAACATATACTATTTAGTTTTAAGTAAACATATGGACTTGATAGGTGCTAAATCATCCGTCCCTGAAAGATTGGAGGCCACGTGGAGAGCAGTGTGTCATCTCGACGTGGTACCTTTCCTATTTGGGTAGGTATTTTCAGTATTTTTTTGTAACGAAATATACAAGTACAACTTTTTTACTGAGAAAAATTTAATCAATAATATTAAGTAAGGAATCATAGTTAAATAAACTGTTTTTATTACCGGATGGTTTATGAATTGACGGCGAACAAATGAAAAAAATAAAAATAAAGGAAAAACCCAATATAAATAAAACGTGTGAAGAGGACATGTTGCTAAAGCAATGAAAGAAATTTTGATCTGATGGATGTGTTTCATTAAAAGGTAAGTTTGAATCTTTTTCTATAAAATTTACATATTTATTTTTTTCAGATTTATAATTAAAATCGCAAATCTAAGAATCCAAATAGTGTATAACAATGATGAACATGGAATGTGCATTAAATATCATGTCAAATTAGGAAAATGTATCTATTATAAAATACAAAAATACACCATGATTAAGACGAATAAATTATTTATACTGTTACTGTTATATCAAAGAACATTTAAAATGCAGGAGGATATATGGTAAAATGGTATGAATTATAGGTATTAATTTTTAGATTGCCTTAATTAATTAACAGGTTTGTATTGTATTAACAATGTTTCTCATAACAATATTTAAAAGTATAATAATACAAGTGTGTTGTTGTTATAGAAATGATCGACATATATTTTTTTTATTTTATATAAAATTATGATTCCTGAAATGATACGTATAATAAGTACCTATTTATATATTATAAATTATAGGCGTAAGGTAAATTAAAATTTTCTCAGTAAATCAAAATATACCTACTAGTATCTTCTAAACAATATACTAACCAGTTTTTCTCTTGTTCCAGGTTGATGGATTAGATTAAGTACCAAACACTTAGTTTTTAAGCTCTAAACACTAATATTGTAAGCACTAACATATACTATTTAGTTTTAAGTAAACATATGAACTTGATAGGTGCTAAATCATCCGTCCCTGAAAGATTGGAGGCCACGTGGAGAGCAGTGTGTCATCTCGACGTGGTACCTTTCCTATTTGGGTAGGTATTTTCAGTATTTTTTTTGTAACGAAATATACAAGTACAACTTTTTTACTGAGAAAAATTTAATCGATAATATTAAGTAAGGAATCATAGTTAAATAAACTGTTTTTATTACCGGATGGTTTATGAATTGACGGCGAACAAATGAAAAAAATAAAAATAAAGGAAAAACCCAATATAAATAAAACGTGTGAAGAGGACATGTTGCTAAAGCAATGAAAGAAATTTTGATCTGATGGATGTGTTTCATTAAAAGGTAAGTTTGAATCTTTTTCTATAAAATTTACATATTTATTTTTTTCAGATTTATAATTAAAATCGCAAATCTAAGAATCCAAATAGTGTATAACAATGATGAACATGGAATGTGCATTAAATATCATGTCAAATTAGGAAAATGTATCTATTATAAAATACACCATGATTAAGACGAATAAATTATTTATACTGTTACTGTTATATCAAAGAACATTTAAAATGCAGGAGGATATATGGTAAAATGGTATGAATTATAGGTATTAATTTTTAGATTGCCTTAATTAATTAACAGGTTTGTATTGTATTAACAATGTTTCTCATAACAATATTTAAAAGTATAATAATACAAATGTGTTGTTATAGAAATGATCGACATATATTTTTTTTATTTTATATAAAATTATGATTCCTGAAATGATACGTATAATAAGTACCTATTTATATATTATAAATTATAGGCGTAAGGTAAATTAAAATTTTCTCAGTTTATAAGTCAAAATATACCTACTAGTATCTTCTAAACAATATACTAACCAGTTTTTCTCTTGTTCCAGGTTGATGGATTAGATTAAGTACCAAACACTTAGTTTTTAAGCTCTAAACACTAATATTGTAAGCACTAACATATACTATTTAGTTTTAAGTAAACATATGGACTTGATAGGTGCTAAATCATCCGTCCCTGAAAGATTGGAGGCCACGTGGAGAGCAGTGAGTCATCTCGACGTGGTACCTTTCCTATTTGGGTAGGTATTTTCAGTATTTTTTTTGTAACGAAATATACAAGTACAACTTTTTTACTGAGAAAAATTTAATCGATAATATTAAGTAAGGAATCATAGTTAAATAAACTGTTTTTATTACCGGATGGTTTATGAATTGACGGCGAACAAATGAAAAAAATAAAAATAAAGGAAAAACCCAATATAAATAAAACGTGTGAAGAGGACATGTTGCTAAAGCAATGAAAGAAATTTTGATCTGATGGATGTGTTTCATTAAAAGGTAAGTTTGAATCTTTTTCTATAAAATTTACATATTTATATTTTTCAGATTTATAATTAAAATCGCAAATCTAAGAATCCAAATAGTGTATAACAATGATGAACATGGAATGTGCATTAAATATCATGTCAAATTAGGAAAATGTATCTATTATAAAATACAAAAATACACCATGATTAAGACGAATAAATTATTTATACTGTTACTGTTATATCAAAGAACATTTAAAATGCAGGAGGATATATGGTAAAATGGTATGAATTATAGGTATTAATTTTTAGATTGCCTTAATTAATTAACAGGTTTGTATTGTATTAACAATGTTTCTCATAACAATATTTAAAAGTATAATAATACAAGTGTGTTGTTATAGAAATGATCGACATATATTTTTTTTATTTTATATAAAATTATGATTCCTGAAATGATACGTATAATATGTACCTATTTATATATTATAAATTATAGGCGTAAGGTAAATTAAAATTTTCTCAATTTATAAATCAAAATATACCTACTAGTATCTTCTAAACAATATACTAACCAGTTTTTCTCTTGTTCCAGGTTGATGGATTAGATTAAGTACCAAACACTTAGTTTTTAAGCTCTAAACACTAATATTGTAAGCACTAACATATACTATTTAGTTTTAAGTAAACATATGGACTTGATAGGTGCTAAATCATCCGTCCCTGAAAGATTGGAGGCCACGTGGAGAGCAGTGTGTCATCTCGACGTGGTACCTTTCCTATTTGGGTAGGTATTTTCAGTATTTTTTTGTAACGAAATATACAAGTACAACTTTTTTACTGAGAAAAATTTAATCAATAATATTAAGTAAGGAATCATAGTTAAATAAACTGTTTTTATTACCGGATGGTTTATGAATTGATGGCGAACAAATGAAAAAAATAAAAATAAAGGAAAAACCCAATATAAATAAAACGTGTGAAGAGGACATGTTGCTAAAGCAATGAAAGAAATTTTGATCTGATGGATGTGTTTCATTAAAAGGTAAGTTTGAATCTTTTTCTATAAAATTTACATATTTATTTTTTTCAGATTTATAATTAAAAATGCAAATCTAAGAATCCAAATAGTCTATAACAATGATGAACATGGAATGTGCATTAAATATCATGTCAAATTAGGAAAATGTATCTATTATAAAATACAAAAATACACCATGATTAAGACGAATAAATTATTTATACTGTTACTGTTATATCAAAGAACATTTAAAATGCAGGAGGATATATGGTAAAATGGTATGAATTATAGGTATTAATTTTTAGATTACCTTAATTAATTAACAGGTTTGTATTGTATTAACAATGTTTCTCATAACAATATTTAAAAGTATAATAATACAAGTGTGTTGTTGTTATAGAAATGATCGACATATATTTTTTTTATTTTATATAAAATTATGATTCCTGAAATGATACGTATAATAAGTACCTATTTATATATTATAAATTATAGGCGTAAGGTAAATTAAAATTTTCTCAGTTTATAAATCAAAATATACCTACTAGTATCTTCTAAACAATATACTAACCAGTTTTTCTCTTGTTCCAGGTTGATGGATTAGATTAAGTACCAAACACTTAGTTTTTAAGCTCTAAACACTAATATTGTAAGCACTAACATATACTATTTAGTTTTAAGTAAACATATGGACTTGATAGGTGCTAAATCATCCGTCCCTGAAAGATTGGAGGCCACGTGGAGAGCAGTGTGTCATCTCGACGTGGTACCTTTCCTATTTGGGTAGGTATTTTCAGTATTTTTTTTGTAACGAAATATACAAGTACAACTTTTTTACTGAGAAAAATTTAATCGATAATATTAAGTAAGGAATCATAGTTAAATAAACTGTTTTTATTACCGGATGGTTTATGAATTGATGGCGAACAAATGAAAAAAATAAAAATAAAGGAAAAACCCAATATAAATAAAACGTGTGAAGAGGACATGTTGCTAAAGCAAAGAAAGAAATTTTGATCTGATGGATGTGTTTCATTAAAAGGTAAGTTTGAATCTTTTTCTATAAAATTTACATATTTATTTTTTTCAGATTTATAATTAAAAATGCAAATCTAAGAATCCAAATAGTCTATAACAATGATGAACATGGAATGTGCATTAAATATCATGTCAAATTAGGAAAATGTATCTATTATAAAATACAAAAATACACCATGATTAAGACGAATAAATTATTTATACTGTTACTGTTATATCAAAGAACATTTAAAATGCAGGAGGATATATGGTAAAATGGTATGAATTATAGGTATTAATTTTTAGATTGCCTTAATTAATTAACAGGTTCGTATTGTATTAACAATGTTTCTCATAACAATATTTAAAAGTATAATAATACAAGTGTGTTGTTATAGAAATGATCGACATATATTTTTTTTATTTTATATAAAAATATGATTCCTGAAATGATACGTATAATATGTACCTATTTATATATTATAAATTATAGGCGTAAGGTAAATTAAAATTTTCTCAGTTTATAAATCAAAATATACCTACTAGTATCTTCTAAACAATATACTAACCAGTTTTTCTCTTGTTCCAGGTTGATGGATTAGATTAAGTACCAAACACTTAGTTTTTAAGCTCTAAACACTAATATTGTAAGCACTAACATATACTATTTAGTTTTAAGTAAACATATGGACTTGATAGGTGCTAAATCATCCGTCCCTGAAAGATTGGAGGCCACGTGGAGAGCAGTGTGTCATCTCGACGTGGTACCTTTCCTATTTGGGTAGGTATTTTCAGTATTTTTTTGTAACGAAATATACAAGTACAACTTTTTTACTGAGAAAAATTTAATCAATAATATTAAGTAAGGAATCATAGTTAAATAAACTGTTTTTATTACCGGATGGTTTATGAATTGATGGCGAACAAATGAAAAAAATAAAAATAAAGGAAATACCCAATATAAATAAAACGTGTGAAGAGGACATGTTGCTAAAGCAATGAAAGAAATTTTGATCTGATGGATGTGTTTCATTAAAAGGTAAGTTTGAATCTTTTTCTATAAAATTTACATATTTATTTTTTTCAGATTTATAATTAAAAATGCAAATCTAAGAATCCAAATAGTGTATAACAATGATGAACATGGAATGTGCATTAAATATCATGTCAAATTAGGAAAATGTATCTATTATAAAATACAAAAATACACCATGATTAAGACGAATAAATTATTTATACTGTTACTGTTATATCAAAGAACATTTAAAATGCAGGAGGATATATGGTAAAATGGTATGAATTATAGGTATTAATTTTTAGATTGCCATAATTAATTAACAGGTTTGTATTGTATTAACAATGTTTCTCATAACAATATTTAAAAGTATAATACTACAAGTGTGTTGTTATAGAAATGATCGACATATATTTTTTTTATTTTATATAAAATTATGATTCCTGAAATGATACGTATAATATGTACCTATTTATATATTATAAATTATAGGCGTAAGGTAAATTAAAATTTTCTCAGTTTATAAATCAAAATATACCTACTAGTATCTTCTAAACAATATACTAACCAGTTTTTCTCTTGTTCCAGGTTGATGGATTAGATTAAGTACCAAACACTTAGTTTTTAAGCTCTAAACACTAATATTGTAAGCACTAACATATACTATTTAGTTTTAAGTAAACATATGGACTTGATAGGTGCTAAATCATCCGTCCCTGAAAGATTGGAGGCCACGTGGAGAGCAGTGTGTCATCTCGACGTGGTACCTTTCCTATTTGGGTAGGTATTTTCAGTATTTTTTTTTGTAACGAAATATACAAGTACAACTTTTTTACTGAGAAAAATTTAATCGATAATATTAAGTAAGGAATCATAGTTAAATAAACTGTTTTTATTACCGGATGGTTTATGAATTGACGGCGAACAAATGAAAAAAATAAAAATAAAGGAAAAACCCAATATAAATAAAACGTGTGAAGAGGACATGTTGCTAAAGCAATGAAAGAAATTTTGATCTGATGGATGTGTTTCATTAAAAGGTAAGTTTGAATCTTTTTCTATAAAATTTACATATTTATTTTTTTCAGATTTATAATTAAAATCGCAAATCTAAGAATCCAAATAGTGTATAACAATGATGAACATGGAATGTGCATTAAATATCATGTCAAATTAGGAAAATGTATCTATTATAAAATACAAAAATACACCATGATTAAGACGAATAAATTATTTATACTGTTACTGTTATATCAAAGAACATTTAAAATGCAGGAGGATATATGGTAAAATGGTATGAATTATAGGTATTAATTTTTAGATTGCCTTAATTAATTAACAGGTTTGTATTGTATTAACAATGTTTCTCATAACAATATTTAAAAGTATAATAATACAAATGTGTTGTTATAGAAATGATCGACATATATTTTTTTTATTTTATATAAAATTATGATTCCTGAAATGATACGTATAATAAGTACCTATTTATATATTATAAATTATAGGCGTAAGGTAAATTAAAATTTTCTCAGTAAATCAAAATATACCTACTAGTATCTTCTAAACAATATACTAACCAGTTTTTCTCTTGTTCCAGGTTGATGGATTAGATTAAGTACCAAACACTTAGTTTTTAAGCTCTAAACACTAATATTGTAAGCACTAACATATACTATTTAGTTTTAAGTAAACATATGAACTTGATAGGTGCTAAATCATCCGTCCCTGAAAGATTGGAGGCCACGTGGAGAGCAGTGTGTCATCTCGACGTGGTACCTTTCCTATTTGGGTAGGTATTTTCAGTATTTTTTTTGTAACGAAATATACAAGTACAACTTTTTTCCTGAGAAAAATTTAATCGATAATATTAAGTAAGGAATCATAGTTAAATAAACTGTTTTTATTACCGGATGGTTTATGAATTGACGGCGAACAAATGAAAAAAATAAAAATAAAGGAAAAACCCAATATAAATAAAACGTGTGAAGAGGACATGTTGCTAAAGCAATGAAAGAAATTTTGATCTGATGGATGTGTTTCATTAAAAGGTAAGTTTGAATCTTTTTCTATAAAATTTACATATTTATTTTTTTCAGATTTATAATTAAAATCGCAAATCTAAGAATCCAAATAGTGTATAACAATGATGAACATGGAATGTGCATTAAATATCATGTCAAATTAGGAAAATGTATCTATTATAAAATACAAAAATACACCATGATTAAGACGAATAAATTATTTATACTGTTACTGTTATATCAAAGAACATTTAAAATGCAGGAGGATATATGGTAAAATGGTATGAATTATAGGTATTAATTTTTAGATTGCCTTAATTAATTAACAGGTTTGTATTGTATTAACAATGTTTCTCATAACAATATTTAAAAGTATAATAATACAAATGTGTTGTTATAGAAATGATCGACATATATTTTTTTTATTTTATATAAAATTATGATTCCTGAAATGATACGTATAATAAGTACCTATTTATATATTATAAATTATAGGCGTAAGGTAAATTAAAATTTTCTCAGTAAATCAAAATATACCTACTAGTATCTTCTAAACAATATACTAACCAGTTTTTCTCTTGTTCCAGGTTGATGGATTAGATTAAGTACCAAACACTTAGTTTTTAAGCTCTAAACACTAATATTGTAAGCACTAACATATACTATTTAGTTTTAAGTAAACATATGAACTTGATAGGTGCTAAATCATCCGTCCCTGAAAGATTGGAGGCCACGTGGAGAGCAGTGTGTCATCTCGACGTGGTACCTTTCCTATTTGGGTAGGTATTTTCAGTATTTTTTTTGTAACGAAATATACAAGTACAACTTTTTTCCTGAGAAAAATTTAATCGATAATATTAAGTAAGGAATCATAGTTAAATAAACTGTTTTTATTACCGGATGGTTTATGAATTGACGGCGAACAAATGAAAAAAATAAAAATAAAGGAAAAACCCAATATAAATAAAACGTGTGAAGAGGACATGTTGCTAAAGCAATGAAAGAAATTTTGATCTGATGGATGTGTTTCATTAAAAGGTAAGTTTGAATCTTTTTCTATAAAATTTACATATTTATTTTTTTCAGATTTATAATTAAAATCGCAAATCTAAGAATCCAAATAGTGTATAACAATGATGAACATGGAATGTGCATTAAATATCATGTCAAATTAGGAAAATGTATCTATTATAAAATACAAAAATACACCATGATTAAGACGAATAAATTATTTATACTGTTACTGTTATATCAAAGAACATTTAAAATGCAGGAGGATATATGGTAAAATGGTATGAATTATAGGTATTAATTTTTAGATTGCCTTAATTAATTAACAGGTTTGTATTGTATTAACAATGTTTCTCATAACAATATTTAAAAGTATAATAATACAAATGTGTTGTTATAGAAATGATCGACATATATTTTTTTTATTTTATATAAAATTATGATTCCTGAAATGATACGTATAATAAGTACCTATTTATATATTATAAATTATAGGCGTAAGGTAAATTAAAATTTTCTCAGTTTATAAATCAAAATATACCTACTAGTATCTTCTAAACAATATACTAACCAGTTTTTCTCTTGTTCCAGGTTGATGGATTAGATTAAGTACCAAACACTTAGTTTTTAAGCTCTAAACACTAATATTGTAAGCACTAACATATACTATTTAGTTTTAAGTAAACATATGGACTTGATAGGTGCTAAATCATCCGTCCCTGAAAGATTGGAGGCCACGTGGAGAGCAGTGAGTCATCTCGACGTGGTACCTTTCCTATTTGGGTAGGTATTTTCAGTATTTTTTTTGTAACGAAATATACAAGTACAACTTTTTTACTGAGAAAAATTTAATCGATAATATTAAGTAAGGAATCATAGTTAAATAAACTGTTTTTATTACCGGATGGTTTATGAATTGACGGCGAACAAATGAAAAAAATAAAAATAAAGGAAAAACCCAATATAAATAAAACGTGTGAAGAGGACATGTTGCTAAAGCAATGAAAGAAATTTTGATCTGATGGATGTGTTTCATTAAAAGGTAAGTTTGAATCTTTTTCTATAAAATTTACATATTTATTTTTTTCAGATTTATAATTAAAATCGCAAATCTAAGAATCCAAATAGTGTATAACAATGATGAACATGGAATGTGCATTAAATATCATGTCAAATTAGGAAAATGTATCTATTATAAAATACAAAAATACACCATGATTAAGACGAATAAATTATTTATACTGTTACTGTTATATCAAAGAACATTTAAAATGCAGGAGGATATATGGTAAAATGGTATGAATTATAGGTATTAATTTTTAGATTGCCTTAATTAATTAACAGGTTTGTATTGTATTAACAATGTTTCTCATAACAATATTTAAAAGTATAATAATACAAGTGTGTTGTTATAGAAATGATCGACATATATTTTTTTTATTTTATATAAAATTATGATTCCTGAAATGATACGTATAATATGTACCTATTTATATATTATAAATTATAGGCGTAAGGTAAATTAAAATTTTCTCAATTTATAAATCAAAATATACCTACTAGTATCTTCTAAACAATATACTAACCAGTTTTTCTCTTGTTCCAGGTTGATGGATTAGATTAAGTACCAAACACTTAGTTTTTAAGCTCTAAACACTAATATTGTAAGCACTAACATATACTATTTAGTTTTAAGTAAACATATGGACTCGATAGGTGCTAAATCATCCGTCCCTGAAAGATTGGAGGCCACGTGGAGAGCAGTGTGTCATCTCGACGTGGTACCTTTCCTATTTGGGTAGGTATTTTCAGTATTTTTTTGTAACGAAATATACAAGTACAACTTTTTTACTGAGAAAAATTTAATCAATAATATTAAGTAAGGAATCATAGTTAAATAAACTGTTTTTATTACCGGATGGTTTATGAATTGATGGCGAACAAATGAAAAAAATAAAAATAAAGGAAAAACCCAATATAAATAAAACGTGTGAAGAGGACATGTTGCTAAAGCAATGAAAGAAATTTTGATCTGATGGATGTGTTTCATTAAAAGGTAAGTTTGAATCTTTTTCTATAAAATTTACATATTTATTTTTTTCAGATTTATAATTAAAAATGCAAATCTCAAAATCCAAATAGTCTATAACAATGATGAACATGGAATGTGCATTAAATATCATGTCAAATTAGGAAAATGTATCTATTATAAAATACAAAAATACACCATGATTAAGACGAATAAATTATTTATACTGTTACTGTTATATCAAAGAACATTTAAAATGCAGGAGGATATATGGTAAAATGGTATGAATTATAGGTATTAATTTTTAGATTACCTTAATTAATTAACAGGTTTGTATTGTATTAACAATGTTTCTCATAACAATATTTAAAAGTATAATAATACAAGTGTGTTGTTATAGAAATGATCGACATATATATTTTTTATTTTATATAAAATTATGATTCCTGAAATGATACGTATAATATGTACCTATTTATATATTATAAATTATAGGCGTAAGGTAAATTAAAATTTTCTCAGTTTATAAATCAAAATATACCTACTAGTATCTTCTAAACAATATACTAACCAGTTTTTCTCTTGTTCCAGGTTGATGGATTAGATTAAGTACCAAACACTTAGTTTTTAAGCTCTAAACACTAATATTGTAAGCACTAACATATACTATTTAGTTTTAAGTAAACATATGGACTTGATAGGTGCTAAATCATCCGTCCCTGAAAGATTGGAGGCCACGTGGAGAGCAGTGTGTCATCTCGACGTGGTACCTTTCCTATTTGGGTAGGTATTTTCAGTATTTTTTTTGTAACGAAATATACAAGTACAACTTTTTTACTGAGAAAAATTTAATCGATAATATTAAGTAAGGAATCATAGTTAAATAAACTGTTTTTATTACCGGATGGTTTATGAATTGACGGCGAACAAATGAAAAAAATAAAAATAAAGGAAAAACCCAATATAAATAAAACGTGTGAAGAGGACATGTTGCTAAAGCAATGAAAGAAATTTTGATCTGATGGATGTGTTTCATTAAAAGGTAAGTTTGAATCTTTTTCTATAAAATTTACATATTTATTTTTTTCAGATTTATAATTAAAATCGCAAATCTAAGAATCCAAATAGTGTATAACAATGATGAACATGGAATGTGCATTAAATATCATGTCAAATTAGGAAAATGTATCTATTATAAAATACAAAAATACACCATGATTAAGACGAATAAATTATTTATACTGTTACTGTTATATCAAAGAACATTTAAAATGCAGGAGGATATATGGTAAAATGGTATGAATTATAGGTATTAATTTTTAGATTACCTTAATTAATTAACAGGTTTGTATTGTATTAACAATGTTTCTCATAACAATATTTAAAAGTATAATAATACAAGTGTGTTGTTATAGAAATGATCGACATATATTTTTTTTATTTTATATAAAATTATGATTCCTGAAATGATACGTATAATAAGTACCTATTTATATATTATAAATTATAGGCGTAAGGTAAATTAAAATTTTCTCAGTTTATAAATCAAAATATACCTACTAGTATCTTCTAAACAATATACTAACCAGTTTTTCTCTTGTTCCAGGTTGATGGATTAGATTAAGTACCAAACACTTAGTTTTTAAGCTCTAAACACTAATATTGTAAGCACTAACATATACTATTTAGTTTTAAGTAAACATATGGACTTGATAGGTGCTAAATCATCCGTCCCTGAAAGATTGGAGGCCACGTGGAGAGCAGTGAGTCATCTCGACGTGGTACCTTTCCTATTTGGGTAGGTATTTTCAGTATTTTTTTTGTAACGAAATATACAAGTACAACTTTTTTACTGAGAAAAATTTAATCGATAATATTAAGTAAGGAATCATAGTTAAATAAACTGTTTTTATTACCGGATGGTTTATGAATTGACGGCGAACAAATGAAAAAAATAAAAATAAAGGAAAAACCCAATATAAATAAAACGTGTGAAGAGGACATGTTGCTAAAGCAATGAAAGAAATTTTGATCTGATGGATGTGTTTCATTAAAAGGTAAGTTTGAATCTTTTTCTATAAAATTTACATATTTATTTTTTTCAGATTTATAATTAAAATCGCAAATCTAAGAATCCAAATAGTGTATAACAATGATGAACATGGAATGTGCATTAAATATCATGTCAAATTAGGAAAATGTATCTATTATAAAATACAAAAATACACCATGATTAAGACGAATAAATTATTTATACTGTTACTGTTATATCAAAGAACATTTAAAATGCAGGAGGATATATGGTAAAATGGTATGAATTATAGGTATTAATTTTTAGATTGCCTTAATTAATTAACAGGTTTGTATTGTATTAACAATGTTTCTCATAACAATATTTAAAAGTATAATAATACAAGTGTGTTGTTATAGAAATGATCGACATATATTTTTTTTATTTTATATAAAATTATGATTCCTGAAATGATACGTATAATATGTACCTATTTATATATTATAAATTATAGGCGTAAGGTAAATTAAAATTTTCTCAATTTATAAATCAAAATATACCTACTAGTATCTTCTAAACAATATACTAACCAGTTTTTCTCTTGTTCCAGGTTGATGGATTAGATTAAGTACCAAACACTTAGTTTTTAAGCTCTAAACACTAATATTGTAAGCACTAACATATACTATTTAGTTTTAAGTAAACATATGGACTCGATAGGTGCTAAATCATCCGTCCCTGAAAGATTGGAGGCCACGTGGAGAGCAGTGTGTCATCTCGACGTGGTACCTTTCCTATTTGGGTAGGTATTTTCAGTATTTTTTTGTAACGAAATATACAAGTACAACTTTTTTACTGAGAAAAATTTAATCAATAATATTAAGTAAGGAATCATAGTTAAATAAACTGTTTTTATTACCGGATGGTTTATGAATTGATGGCGAACAAATGAAAAAAATAAAAATAAAGGAAAAACCCAATATAAATAAAACGTGTGAAGAGGACATGTTGCTAAAGCAATGAAAGAAATTTTGATCTGATGGATGTGTTTCATTAAAAGGTAAGTTTGAATCTTTTTCTATAAAATTTACATATTTATTTTTTTCAGATTTATAATTAAAAATGCAAATCTCAAAATCCAAATAGTCTATAACAATGATGAACATGGAATGTGCATTAAATATCATGTCAAATTAGGAAAATGTATCTATTATAAAATACAAAAATACACCATGATTAAGACGAATAAATTATTTATACTGTTACTGTTATATCAAAGAACATTTAAAATGCAGGAGGATATATGGTAAAATGGTATGAATTATAGGTATTAATTTTTAGATTACCTTAATTAATTAACAGGTTTGTATTGTATTAACAATGTTTCTCATAACAATATTTAAAAGTATAATAATACAAGTGTGTTGTTATAGAAATGATCGACATATATATTTTTTATTTTATATAAAATTATGATTCCTGAAATGATACGTATAATATGTACCTATTTATATATTATAAATTATAGGCGTAAGGTAAATTAAAATTTTCTCAGTTTATAAATCAAAATATACCTACTAGTATCTTCTAAACAATATACTAACCAGTTTTTCTCTTGTTCCAGGTTGATGGATTAGATTAAGTACCAAACACTTAGTTTTTAAGCTCTAAACACTAATATTGTAAGCACTAACATATACTATTTAGTTTTAAGTAAACATATGGACTTGATAGGTGCTAAATCATCCGTCCCTGAAAGATTGGAGGCCACGTGGAGAGCAGTGTGTCATCTCGACGTGGTACCTTTCCTATTTGGGTAGGTATTTTCAGTATTTTTTTTGTAACGAAATATACAAGTACAACTTTTTTACTGAGAAAAATTTAATCGATAATATTAAGTAAGGAATCATAGTTAAATAAACTGTTTTTATTACCGGATGGTTTATGAATTGACGGCGAACAAATGAAAAAAATAAAAATAAAGGAAAAACCCAATATAAATAAAACGTGTGAAGAGGACATGTTGCTAAAGCAATGAAAGAAATTTTGATCTGATGGATGTGTTTCATTAAAAGGTAAGTTTGAATCTTTTTCTATAAAATTTACATATTTATTTTTTTCAGATTTATAATTAAAATCGCAAATCTAAGAATCCAAATAGTGTATAACAATGATGAACATGGAATGTGCATTAAATATCATGTCAAATTAGGAAAATGTATCTATTATAAAATACAAAAATACACCATGATTAAGACGAATAAATTATTTATACTGTTACTGTTATATCAAAGAACATTTAAAATGCAGGAGGATATATGGTAAAATGGTATGAATTATAGGTATTAATTTTTAGATTACCTTAATTAATTAACAGGTTTGTATTGTATTAACAATGTTTCTCATAACAATATTTAAAAGTATAATAATACAAGTGTGTTGTTATAGAAATGATCGACATATATTTTTTTTATTTTATATAAAATTATGATTCCTGAAATGATACGTATAATAAGTACCTATTTATATATTATAAATTATAGGCGTAAGGTAAATTAAAATTTTCTCAGTTTATAAATCAAAATATACCTACTAGTATCTTCTAAACAATATACTAACCAGTTTTTCTCTTGTTCCAGGTTGATGGATTAGATTAAGTACCAAACACTTAGTTTTTAAGCTCTAAACACTAATATTGTAAGCACTAACATATACTATTTAGTTTTAAGTAAACATATGGACTTGATAGGTGCTAAATCATCCGTCCCTGAAAGATTGGAGGCCACGTGGAGAGCAGTGAGTCATCTCGACGTGGTACCTTTCCTATTTGGGTAGGTATTTTCAGTATTTTTTTTGTAACGAAATATACAAGTACAACTTTTTTACTGAGAAAAATTTAATCGATAATATTAAGTAAGGAATCATAGTTAAATAAACTGTTTTTATTACCGGATGGTTTATGAATTGACGGCGAACAAATGAAAAAAATAAAAATAAAGGAAAAACCCAATATAAATAAAACGTGTGAAGAGGACATGTTGCTAAAGCAATGAAAGAAATTTTGATCTGATGGATGTGTTTCATTAAAAGGTAAGTTTGAATCTTTTTCTATAAAATTTACATATTTATTTTTTTCAGATTTATAATTAAAATCGCAAATCTAAGAATCCAAATAGTGTATAACAATGATGAACATGGAATGTGCATTAAATATCATGTCAAATTAGGAAAATGTATCTATTATAAAATACAAAAATACACCATGATTAAGACGAATAAATTATTTATACTGTTACTGTTATATCAAAGAACATTTAAAATGCAGGAGGATATATGGTAAAATGGTATGAATTATAGGTATTAATTTTTAGATTGCCTTAATTAATTAACAGGTTTGTATTGTATTAACAATGTTTCTCATAACAATATTTAAAAGTATAATAATACAAGTGTGTTGTTATAGAAATGATCGACATATATTTTTTTTATTTTATATAAAATTATGATTCCTGAAATGATACGTATAATATGTACCTATTTATATATTATAAATTATAGGCGTAAGGTAAATTAAAATTTTCTCAATTTATAAATCAAAATATACCTACTAGTATCTTCTAAACAATATACTAACCAGTTTTTCTCTTGTTCCAGGTTGATGGATTAGATTAAGTACCAAACACTTAGTTTTTAAGCTCTAAACACTAATATTGTAAGCACTAACATATACTATTTAGTTTTAAGTAAACATATGGACTCGATAGGTGCTAAATCATCCGTCCCTGAAAGATTGGAGGCCACGTGGAGAGCAGTGTGTCATCTCGACGTGGTACCTTTCCTATTTGGGTAGGTATTTTCAGTATTTTTTTGTAACGAAATATACAAGTACAACTTTTTTACTGAGAAAAATTTAATCAATAATATTAAGTAAGGAATCATAGTTAAATAAACTGTTTTTATTACCGGATGGTTTATGAATTGATGGCGAACAAATGAAAAAAATAAAAATAAAGGAAAAACCCAATATAAATAAAACGTGTGAAGAGGACATGTTGCTAAAGCAATGAAAGAAATTTTGATCTGATGGATGTGTTTCATTAAAAGGTAAGTTTGAATCTTTTTCTATAAAATTTACATATTTATTTTTTTCAGATTTATAATTAAAAATGCAAATCTCAAAATCCAAATAGTCTATAACAATGATGAACATGGAATGTGCATTAAATATCATGTCAAATTAGGAAAATGTATCTATTATAAAATACAAAAATACACCATGATTAAGACGAATAAATTATTTATACTGTTACTGTTATATCAAAGAACATTTAAAATGCAGGAGGATATATGGTAAAATGGTATGAATTATAGGTATTAATTTTTAGATTACCTTAATTAATTAACAGGTTTGTATTGTATTAACAATGTTTCTCATAACAATATTTAAAAGTATAATAATACAAGTGTGTTGTTATAGAAATGATCGACATATATATTTTTTATTTTATATAAAATTATGATTCCTGAAATGATACGTATAATATGTACCTATTTATATATTATAAATTATAGGCGTAAGGTAAATTAAAATTTTCTCAGTTTATAAATCAAAATATACCTACTAGTATCTTCTAAACAATATACTAACCAGTTTTTCTCTTGTTCCAGGTTGATGGATTAGATTAAGTACCAAACACTTAGTTTTTAAGCTCTAAACACTAATATTGTAAGCACTAACATATACTATTTAGTTTTAAGTAAACATATGGACTTGATAGGTGCTAAATCATCCGTCCCTGAAAGATTGGAGGCCACGTGGAGAGCAGTGTGTCATCTCGACGTGGTACCTTTCCTATTTGGGTAGGTATTTTCAGTATTTTTTTTGTAACGAAATATACAAGTACAACTTTTTTACTGAGAAAAATTTAATCGATAATATTAAGTAAGGAATCATAGTTAAATAAACTGTTTTTATTACCGGATGGTTTATGAATTGACGGCGAACAAATGAAAAAAATAAAAATAAAGGAAAAACCCAATATAAATAAAACGTGTGAAGAGGACATGTTGCTAAAGCAATGAAAGAAATTTTGATCTGATGGATGTGTTTCATTAAAAGGTAAGTTTGAATCTTTTTCTATAAAATTTACATATTTATTTTTTTCAGATTTATAATTAAAATCGCAAATCTAAGAATCCAAATAGTGTATAACAATGATGAACATGGAATGTGCATTAAATATCATGTCAAATTAGGAAAATGTATCTATTATAAAATACAAAAATACACCATGATTAAGACGAATAAATTATTTATACTGTTACTGTTATATCAAAGAACATTTAAAATGCAGGAGGATATATGGTAAAATGGTATGAATTATAGGTATTAATTTTTAGATTACCTTAATTAATTAACAGGTTTGTATTGTATTAACAATGTTTCTCATAACAATATTTAAAAGTATAATAATACAAGTGTGTTGTTATAGAAATGATCGACATATATTTTTTTTATTTTATATAAAATTATGATTCCTGAAATGATACGTATAATAAGTACCTATTTATATATTATAAATTATAGGCGTAAGGTAAATTAAAATTTTCTCAGTTTATAAATCAAAATATACCTACTAGTATCTTCTAAACAATATACTAACCAGTTTTTCTCTTGTTCCAGGTTGATGGATTAGATTAAGTACCAAACACTTAATTTTTAAGCTCTAAACACTAATATTGTAAGCACTAACATATACTATTTAGTTTTAAGTAAACATATGGACTTGATAGGTGCTAAATCATCCGTCCCTGAAAGATTGGAGGCCACGTGGAGAGCAGTGTGTCATCTCGACGTGGTACCTTTCCTATTTGGGTAGGTATTTTCAGTATTTTTTTTGTAACGAAATATACAAGTACAACTTTTTTACTGAGAAAAATTTAATCGATAATATTAAGTAAGGAATCATAGTTAAATAAACTGTTTTTATTACCGGATGGTTTATGAATTGATGGCGAACAAATGAAAAAAATAAAAATAAAGGAAAAACCCAATATAAATAAAACGTGTGAAGAGGACATGTTGCTAAAGCAATGAAAGAAATTTTGATCTGATGGATGTGTTTCATTAAAAGGTAAGTTTGAATCTTTTTCTATAAAATTTACATATTTATTTTTTTCAGATTTATAATTAAAAATGCAAATCTAAGAATCCAAATAGTGTATAACAATGATGAACATGGAATGTGCATTAAATATCATGTCAAATTAGGAAAATGTATCTATTATAAAATACAAAAATACACCATGATTAAGACGAATAAATTATTTATACTGTTACTGTTATATCAAAGAACATTTAAAATGCAGGAGGATATATGGTAAAATGGTATGAATTATAGGTATTAATTTTTAGATTGCCTTAATTAATTAACAGGTTCGTATTGTATTAACAATGTTTCTCATAACAATATTTAAAAGTATAATAATACAAGTGTGTTATTATAGAAATGATCGACATATATTTTTTTTATTTTATATAAAATTATGATTCCTGAAATGATACGTATAATATGTACCTATTTATATATTATAAATTATAGGCGTAAGGTAAATTAAAATTTTCTCAGTTTATAAATCAAAATATACCTACTAGTATCTTCTAAACAATATACTAACCAGTTTTTCTCTTGTTCCAGGTTGATGGATTAGATTAAGTACCAAACACTTAGTTTTTAAGCTCTAAACACTAATATTGTAAGCACTAACATATACTATTTAGTTTTAAGTAAACATATGGACTTGATAGGTGCTAAATCATCCGTCCCTGAAAGATTGGAGGCCACGTGGAGAGCAGTGTGTCATCTCGACGTGGTACCTTTCCTATTTGGGTAGGTATTTTCAGTATTTTTTTGTAACGAAATATACAAGTACAACTTTTTTACTGAGAAAAATTTAATCAATAATATTAAGTAAGGAATCATAGTTAAATAAACTGTTTTTATTACCGGATGGTTTATGAATTGATGGCGAACAAATGAAAAAAATAAAAATAAAGGAAAAACCCAATATAAATAAAACGTGTGAAGAGGACATGTTGCTAAAGCAATGAAAGAAATTTTGATCTGATGGATGTGTTTCATTAAAAGGTAAGTTTGAATCTTTTTCTATAAAATTTACATATTTATTTTTTTCAGATTTATAATTAAAAATGCAAATCTAAGAATCCAAATAGTCTATAACAATGATGAACATGGAATGTGCATTAAATATCATGTCAAATTAGGAAAATGTATCTATTATAAAATACAAAAATACACCATGATTAAGACGAATAAATTATTTATACTGTTACTGTTATATCAAAGAACATTTAAAATGCAGGAGGATATATGGTAAAATGGTATGAATTATAGGTATTAATTTTTAGATTGCCTTAATTAATTAACAGGTTCGTATTGTATTAACAATGTTTCTCATAACAATATTTAAAAGTATAATAATACAAGTGTGTTGTTATAGAAATGATCGACATATATTTTTTTTATTTTATATAAAATTATGATTCCTGAAATGATACGTATAATAAGTACCTATTTATATATTATAAATTATAGGCGTAAGGTAAATTAAAATTTTCTCAGTTTATAAATCAAAATATACCTACTAGTATCTTCTAAACAATATACTAACCAGTTTTTCTCTTGTTCCAGGTTGATGGATTAGGTTAAGTACCAAACACTTAGTTTTTAAGTTCTAAACACTAATATTGTAAGCACTAACATATACTATTTAGTTTTAAGTAAACATATGAACTTGATAGGTGCTAAATCATCCGTCCCTGAAAGATTGGAGGCCACGTGGAGAGCAGTGTGTCATCTCGACGTGGTACCTTTCCTATTTGGGTAGGTATTTTCAGTATTTTTTTGTAACGAAATATACAAGTACAACTTTTTTACTGAGAAAAATTTAATCAATAATATTAAGTAAGGAATCATAGTTAAATAAACTGTTTTTATTACCGGATGGTTTATGAATTGATGGCGAACAAATGAAAAAAATAAAAATAAAGGAAAAACCCAATATAAATAAAACGTGTGAAGAGGACATGTTGCTAAAGCAATGAAAGAAATTTTGATCTGATGGATGTGTTTCATTAAAAGGTAAGTTTGAATCTTTTTCTATAAAATTTACATATTTATTTTTTTCAGATTTATAATTAAAAATGCAAATCTAAGAATCCAAATAGTGTATAACAATGATGAACATGGAATGTGCATTAAATATCATGTCAAATTAGGAAAATGTATCTATTATAAAATACAAAAGTACACCATGATGAAGACGAATAAATTATTTATACTGTTACTGTTATATCAAAGAACATTGAAAATGCAGGAGGATATATGGTAAAATGGTATGAATTATAGGTATTAATTTTTAGATTGCCATAATTAATTAACAGGTTTGTATTGTATTAACAATGTTTCTCATAACAATATTTAAAAGTATAATACTACAAGTGTGTTGTTATAGAAATGATCGACATATATTTTTTTTATTTTATATAAAATTATGATTCCTGAAATGATACGTATAATATGTACCTATTTATATATTATAAATTATAGGCGTAAGGTAAATTAAAATTTTCTCAGTTTATAAATCAAAATATACCTACTAGTATCTTCTAAACAATATACTAACCAGTTTTTCTCTTGTTCCAGGTTGATGGATTAGATTAAGTACCAAACACTTAGTTTTTAAGCTCTAAACACTAATATTGTAAGCACTAACATATACTATTTAGTTTTAAGTAAACATATGGACTTGATAGGTGCTAAATCATCCGTCCCTGAAAGATTGGAGGCCACGTGGAGAGCAGTGTGTCATCTCGACGTGGTACCTTTCCTATTTGGGTAGGTATTTTCAGTATTTTTTTGTAACGAAATATACAAGTACAACTTTTTTACTGAGAAAAATTTAATCAATAATATTAAGTAAGGAATCATAGTTAAATAAACTGTTTTTATTACCGGATGGTTTATGAATTGATGGCGAACAAATGAAAAAAATAAAAATAAAGGAAAAACCCAATATAAATAAAACGTGTGAAGAGGACATGTTGCTAAAGCAATGAAAGAAATTTTGATCTGATGGATGTGTTTCATTAAAAGGTAAGTTTGAATCTTTTTCTATAAAATTTACATATTTATTTTTTTCAGATTTATAATTAAAAATGCAAATCTAAGAATCCAAATAGTGTATAACAATGATGAACATGGAATGTGCATTAAATATCATGTCAAATTAGGAAAATGTATCTATTATAAAATACAAAAGTACACCATGATGAAGACGAATAAATTATTTATACTGTTACTGTTATATCAAAGAACATTGAAAATGCAGGAGGATATATGGTAAAATGGTATGAATTATAGGTATTAATTTTTAGATTGCCATAATTAATTAACAGGTTTGTATTGTATTAACAATGTTTCTCATAACAATATTTAAAAGTATAATACTACAAGTGTGTTGTTATAGAAATGATCGACATATATTTTTTTTATTTTATATAAAATTATGATTCCTGAAATGATACGTATAATATGTACCTATTTATATATTATAAATTATAGGCGTAAGGTAAATTAAAATTTTCTCAGTTTATAAATCAAAATATACCTACTAGTATCTTCTAAACAATATACTAACCAGTTTTTCTCTTGTTCCAGGTTGATGGATTAGATTAAGTACCAAACACTTAGTTTTTAAGCTCTAAACACTAATATTGTAAGCACTAACATATACTATTTAGTTTTAAGTAAACATATGGACTTGATAGGTGCTAAATCATCCGTCCCTGAAAGATTGGAGGCCACGTGGAGAGCAGTGTGTCATCTCGACGTGGTACCTTTCCTATTTGGGTAGGTATTTTCAGTATTTTTTTTGTAACGAAATATACAAGTACAACTTTTTTACTGAGAAAAATTTAATCGATAATATTAAGTAAGGAATCATAGTTAAATAAACTGTTTTTATTACCGGATGGTTTATGAATTGATGGCGAACAAATGAAAAAAATAAAAATAAAGGAAAAACCCAATATAAATAAAACGTGTGAAGAGGACATGTTGCTAAAGCAATGAAAGAAATTTTGATCTGATGGATGTGTTTCATTAAAAGGTAAGTTTGAATCTTTTTCTATAAAATTTACATATTTATTTTTTTCAGATTTATAATTAAAAATGCAAATCTAAGAATCCAAATAGTCTATAACAATGATGAACATGGAATGTGCATTAAATATCATGTCAAATTAGGAAAATGTATCTATTATAAAATACAAAAGTACACCATGATGAAGACGAATAAATTATTTATACTGTTACTGTTATATCAAAGAACATTGAAAATGCAGGAGGATATATGGTAAATTGGTATGAATTATAGGTATTAATTTTTAGATTGCCATAATTAATTAACAGGTTTGTATTGTATTAACAATGTTTCTCATAACAATATTTAAAAGTATAATACTACAAGTGTGTTGTTATAGAAATGATCGACATATATTTTTTTTATTTTATATAAAATTATGATTCCTGAAATGATACGTATAATATGTACCTATTTATATATTATAAATTATAGGCGTAAGGTAAATTAAAATTTTCTCAGTTT
Source organism: Harpalus rubripes (assembly GCA_963082715.1). Lineage (NCBI taxonomy): Eukaryota > Metazoa > Arthropoda > Insecta > Coleoptera > Carabidae > Harpalus > Harpalus rubripes. The sequence continues at coordinate 45,651,430 of OY720456.1, read as the reverse complement.
ATAAATCAAAATATACCTACTAGTATCTTCTAAACAATATACTAACCAGTTTTTCTCTTGTTCCAGGTTGATGGATTAGATTAAGTACCAAACACTTAGTTTTTAAGCTCTAAACACTAATATTGTAAGCACTAACATATACTATTTAGTTTTAAGTAAACATATGGACTTGATAGGTGCTAAATCATCCGTCCCTGAAAGATTGGAGGCCACGTGGAGAGCAGTGTGTCATCTCGACGTGGTACCTTTCCTATTTGGGTAGGTATTTTCAGTATTTTTTTTGTAACGAAATATACAAGTACAACTTTTTTACTGAGAAAAATTTAATCGATAATATTAAGTAAGGAATCATAGTTAAATAAACTGTTTTTATTACCGGATGGTTTATGAATTGATGGCGAACAAATGAAAAAAATAAAAATAAAGGAAAAACCCAATATAAATAAAACGTGTGAAGAGGACATGTTGCTAAAGCAATGAAAGAAATTTTGATCTGATGGATGTGTTTCATTAAAAGGTAAGTTTGAATCTTTTTCTATAAAATTTACATATTTATTTTTTTCAGATTTATAATTAAAAATGCAAATCTAAGAATCCAAATAGTCTATAACAATGATGAACATGGAATGTGCATTAAATATCATGTCAAATTAGGAAAATGTATCTATTATAAAATACAAAAGTACACCATGATGAAGACGAATAAATTATTTATACTGTTACTGTTATATCAAAGAACATTGAAAATGCAGGAGGATATATGGTAAAATGGTATGAATTATAGGTATTAATTTTTAGATTGCCATAATTAATTAACAGGTTTGTATTGTATTAACAATGTTTCTCATAACAATATTTAAAAGTATAATACTACAAGTGTGTTGTTATAGAAATGATCGACATATATTTTTTTTATTTTATATAAAATTATGATTCCTGAAATGATACGTATAATATGTACCTATTTATATATTATAAATTATAGGCGTAAGGTAAATTAAAATTTTCTCAGTTTATAAATCAAAATATACCTACTAGTATCTTCTAAACAATATACTAACCAGTTTTTCTCTTGTTCCAGGTTGATGGATTAGATTAAGTACCAAACACTTAGTTTTTAAGCTCTAAACACTAATATTGTAAGCACTAACATATACTATTTAGTTTTAAGTAAACATATGGACTTGATAGGTGCTAAATCATCCGTCCCTGAAAGATTGGAGGCCACGTGGAGAGCAGTGTGTCATCTCGACGTGGTACCTTTCCTATTTGGGTAGGTATTTTCAGTATTTTTTTTGTAACGAAATATACAAGTACAACTTTTTTACTGAGAAAAATTTAATCGATAATATTAAGTAAGGAATCATAGTTAAATAAACTGTTTTTATTACCGGATGGTTTATGAATTGATGGCGAACAAATGAAAAAAATAAAAATAAAGGAAAAACCCAATATAAATAAAACGTGTGAAGAGGACATGTTGCTAAAGCAATGAAAGAAATTTTGATCTGATGGATGTGTTTCATTAAAAGGTAAGTTTGAATCTTTTTCTATAAAATTTACATATTTATTTTTTTCAGATTTATAATTAAAAATGCAAATCTAAGAATCCAAATAGTCTATAACAATGATGAACATGGAATGTGCATTAAATATCATGTCAAATTAGGAAAATGTATCTATTATAAAATACAAAAATACACCATGATTAAGGCGAATAAATTATTTATACTGTTACTGTTATATCAAAGAACATTTAAAATGCAGGAGGATATATGGTAAAATGGTATGAATTATAGGTATTAATTTTTAGATTGCCTTAATTAATTAACAGGTTCGTATTGTATTAACAATGTTTCTCATAACAATATTTAAAAGTATAATAATACAAGTGTGTTGTTATAGAAATGATCGACATATATTTTTTTTATTTTATATAAAATTATGATTCCTGAAATGATACGTATAATATGTACCTATTTATATATTATAAATTATAGGCGTAAGGTAAATTAAAATTTTCTCAGTTTATAAATCAAAATATACCTACTAGTATCTTCTAAACAATATACTAACCAGTTTTTCTCTTGTTCCAGGTTGATGGATTAGATTAAGTACCAAACACTTAGTTTTTAAGCTCTAAACACTAATATTGTAAGCACTAACATATACTATTTAGTTTTAAGTAAACATATGGACTTGATAGGTGCTAAATCATCCGTCCCTGAAAGATTGGAGGCCACGTGGAGAGCAGTGTGTCATCTCGACGTGGTACCTTTCCTATTTGGGTAGGTATTTTCAGTATTTTTTTTGTAACGAAATATACAAGTACAACTTTTTTACTGAGAAAAATTTAATCGATAATATTAAGTAAGGAATCATAGTTAAATAAACTGTTTTTATTACCGGATGGTTTATGAATTGATGGCGAACAAATGAAAAAAATAAAAATAAAGGAAAAACCCAATATAAATAAAACGTGTGAAGAGGACATGTTGCTAAAGCAATGAAAGAAATTTTGATCTGATGGATGTGTTTCATTAAAAGGTAAGTTTGAATCTTTTTCTATAAAATTTACATATTTATTTTTTTCAGATTTATAATTAAAAATGCAAATCTAAGAATCCAAATAGTCTATAACAATGATGAACATGGAATGTGCATTAAATATCATGTCAAATTAGGAAAATGTATCTATTATAAAATACAAAAATACACCATGATTAAGACGAATAAATTATTTATACTGTTACTGTTATATCAAAGAACATTTAAAATGCAGGAGGATATATGGTAAAATGGTATGAATTATAGGTATTAATTTTTAGATTGCCTTAATTAATTAACAGGTTCGTATTGTATTAACAATGTTTCTCATAACAATATTTAAAAGTATAATAATACAAGTGTGTTGTTATAGAAATGATCGACATATATTTTTTTTATTTTATATAAAATTATGATTCCTGAAATGATACGTATAATATGTACCTATTTATATATTATAAATTATAGGCGTAAGGTAAATTAAAATTTTCTCAGTTTATAAATCAAAATATACCTACTAGTATCTTCTAAACAATATACTAACCAGTTTTTCTCTTGTTCCAGGTTGATGGATTAGATTAAGTACCAAACACTTAGTTTTTAAGCTCTAAACACTAATATTGTAAGCACTAACATATACTATTTAGTTTTAAGTAAACATATGGACTTGATAGGTGCTAAATCATCCGTCCCTGAAAGATTGGAGGCCACGTGGAGAGCAGTGTGTCATCTCGACGTGGTACCTTTCCTATTTGGGTAGGTATTTTCAGTATTTTTTTGTAACGAAATATACAAGTACAACTTTTTTACTGAGAAAAATTTAATCAATAATATTAAGTAAGGAATCATAGTTAAATAAACTGTTTTTATTACCGGATGGTTTATGAATTGATGGCGAACAAATGAAAAAAATAAAAATAAAGGAAAAACCCAATATAAATAAAACGTGTGAAGAGGACATGTTGCTAAAGCAATGAAAGAAATTTTGATCTGATGGATGTGTTTCACTAAAAGGTAAGTTTGAATCTTTTTCTATAAAATTTACATATTTATTTTTTTCAGATTTATAATTAAAAATGCAAATCTAAGAATCCAAATAGTGTATAACAATGATGAACATGGAATGTGCATTAAATATCATGTCAAATTAGGAAAATGTATCTATTATAAAATACAAAAGTACACCATGATTAAGACGAATAAATTATTTATACTGTTACTGTTATATCAAAGAACATTTAAAATGCAGGAGGATATATGGTAAAATGGTATGAATTATAGGTATTAATTTTTAGATTGCCATAATTAATTAACAGGTTTGTATTGTATTAACAATGTTTCTCATAACAATATTTAAAAGTATAATACTACAAGTGTGTTGTTATAGAAATGATCGACATATATTTTTTTTATTTTATATAAAATTATGATTCCTGAAATGATACGTATAATATGTACCTATTTATATATTATAAATTATAGGCGTAAGGTAAATTAAAATTTTCTCAGTTTATAAATCAAAATATACCTACTAGTATCTTCTAAACAATATACTAACCAGTTTTTCTCTTGTTCCAGGTTGATGGATTAGATTAAGTACCAAACACTTAGTTTTTAAGCTCTAAACACTAATATTGTAAGCACTAACATATACTATTTAGTTTTAAGTAAACATATGGACTTGATAGGTGCTAAATCATCCGTCCCTGAAAGATTGGAGGCCACGTGGAGAGCAGTGTGTCATCTCGACGTGGTACCTTTCCTATTTGGGTAGGTATTTTCAGTATTTTTTTTTGTAATGAAATATACAAGTACAACTTTTTTACTGAGAAAAATTTAATCGATAATATTAAGTAAGGAAACATAGTTAAATAAATTGTTTTTATTACCGGATGGTTTATGTATTGACGGCGAACAAATGAAAAAAATAAAAATAAAGGAAAAACCCAATATAAATAAAACGTGTGAAGAGGACATGTTGCTAAAGCAATGAAAGAAATTTTGATCTGATGGATGTGTTTCATTAAAAGGTAAGTTTGAATCTTTTTCTATAAAATTTACATATTTATTTTTTTCAGATTTATAATTAAAATCGCAAATCTAAGAATCCAAATAGTGTATAACAATGATGAACATGGAATGTGCATTAAATATCATGTCAAATTAGGAAAATGTATCTATTATAAAATACAAAAATACACCATGATTAAGACGAATAAATTATTTATACTGTTACTGTTATATCAAAGAACATTTAAAATGCAGGAGGATATATGGTAAAATGGTATGAATTATAGGTATTAATTTTTAGATTGCCTTAATTAATTAACAGGTTTGTATTGTATTAACAATGTTTCTCATAACAATATTTAAAAGTATAATAATACAAGTGTGTTGTTATAGAAATGATCGACATATATTTTTTTTATTTTATATAAAATTATGATTCCTGAAATGATACGTATAATAAGTACCTATTTATATATTATAAATTATAGGCGTAAGGTAAATTAAAATTTTCTCAGTAAATCAAAATATACCTACTAGTATCTTCTAAACAATATACTAACCAGTTTTTCTCTTGTTCCAAGTTGATGGATTAGATTAAGTACCAAACACTTAGTTTTTAAGTTCTAAACACTAATATTGTAAGCACTAACATATACTATTTAGTTTTAAGTAAACATATGAACTTGATAGGTGCTAAATCATCCGTCCCTGAAAGATTGGAGGCCACGTGGAGAGCAGTGTGTCATCTCGACGTGGTACCTTTCCTATTTGGGTAGGTATTTTCAGTATTTTTTTTGTAACGAAATATACAAGTACAACTTTTTTACTGAGAAAAATTTAATCGATAATATTAAGTAAGGAATCATAGTTAAATAAACTGTTTTTATTACCGGATGGTTTATGAATTGACGGCGAACAAATGAAAAAAATAAAAATAAAGGAAAAACCCAATATAAATAAAACGTGTGAAGAGGACATGTTGCTAAAGCAATGAAAGAAATTTTGATCTGGTGGATGTGTTTCATTAAAAGGTAAGTTTGAATCTTTTTCTATAAAATTTACATATTTATTTTTTTCAGATTTATAATTAAAATCGCAAATCTAAGAATCCAAATAGTGTATAACAATGATGAACATGGAATGTGCATTAAATATCATGTCAAATTAGGAAAATGTATCTATTATAAAATACAAAAATACACCATGATTAAGACGAATAAATTATTTATACTGTTACTGTTATATCAAAGAACATTTAAAATGCAGGAGGATATATGGTAAAATGGTATGAATTATAGGTATTAATTTTTAGATTGCCTTAATTAATTAACAGGTTTGTATTGTATTAACAATGTTTCTCATAACAATATTTAAAAGTATAATAATACAAATGTGTTGTTATAGAAATGATCGACATATATTTTTTTTATTTTATATAAAATTATGATTCCTGAAATGATACGTATAATAAGTACCTATTTATATATTATAAATTATAGGCGTAAGGTAAATTAAAATTTTCTCAGTTTATAAATCAAAATATACCTACTAGTATCTTCTAAACAATATACTAACCAGTTTTTCTCTTGTTCCAGGTTGATGGATTAGATTAAGTACCAAACACTTAGTTTTTAAGCTCTAAACACTAATATTGTAAGCACTAACATATACTATTTAGTTTTAAGTAAACATATGGACTTGATAGGTGCTAAATCATCCGTCCCTGAAAGATTGGAGGCCACGTGGAGAGCAGTGTGTCATCTCGACGTGGTACCTTTCCTATTTGGGTAGGTATTTTCAGTATTTTTTTTGTAACGAAATATACAAGTACAACTTTTTTACTGAGAAAAATTTAATCGATAATATTAAGTAAGGAATCATAGTTAAATAAACTGTTTTTATTACCGGATGGTTTATGAATTGACGGCGAACAAATGAAAAAAATAAAAATAAAGGAAAAACCCAATATAAATAAAACGTGTGAAGAGGACATGTTGCTAAAGCAATGAAAGAAATTTTGATCTGGTGGATGTGTTTCATTAAAAGGTAAGTTTGAATCTTTTTCTATAAAATTTACATATTTATTTTTTTCAGATTTATAATTAAAATCGCAAATCTAAGAATCCAAATAGTGTATAACAATGATGAACATGGAATGTGCATTAAATATCATGTCAAATTAGGAAAATGTATCTATTATAAAATACAAAAATACACCATGATTAAGACGAATAAATTATTTATACTGTTACTGTTATATCAAAGAACATTTAAAATGCAGGAGGATATATGGTAAAATGGTATGAATTATAGGTATTAATTTTTAGATTGCCTTAATTAATTAACAGGTTTGTATTGTATTAACAATGTTTCTCATAACAATATTTAAAAGTATAATAATACAAATGTGTTGTTATAGAAATGATCGACATATATTTTTTTTATTTTATATAAAATTATGATTCCTGAAATGATACGTATAATAAGTACCTATTTATATATTATAAATTATAGGCGTAAGGTAAATTAAAATTTTCTCAGTTTATAAATCAAAATATACCTACTAGTATCTTCTAAACAATATACTAACCAGTTTTTCTCTTGTTCCAGGTTGATGGATTAGATTAAGTACCAAACACTTAGTTTTTAAGCTCTAAACACTAATATTGTAAGCACTAACATATACTATTTAGTTTTAAGTAAACATATGGACTTGATAGGTGCTAAATCATCCGTCCCTGAAAGATTGGAGGCCACGTGGAGAGCAGTGTGTCATCTCGACGTGGTACCTTTCCTATTTGGGTAGGTATTTTCAGTATTTTTTTTGTAACGAAATATACAAGTACAACTTTTTTACTGAGAAAAATTTAATCGATAATATTAAGTAAGGAATCATAGTTAAATAAACTGTTTTTATTACCGGATGGTTTATGAATTGATGGCGAACAAATGAAAAAAATAAAAATAAAGGAAAAACCCAATATAAATAAAACGTGTGAAGAGGACATGTTGCTAAAGCAATGAAAGAAATTTTGATCTGATGGATGTGTTTCATTAAAAGGTAAGTTTGAATCTTTTTCTATAAAATTTACATATTTATTTTTTTCAGATTTATAATTAAAAATGCAAATCTAAGAATCCAAATAGTCTATAACAATGATGAACATGGAATGTGCATTAAATATCATGTCAAATTAGGAAAATGTATCTATTATAAAATACAAAAATACACCATGATTAAGACGAATAAATTATTTATACTGTTACTGTTATATCAAAGAACATTTAAAATGCAGGAGGATATATGGTAAAATGGTATGAATTGTAGGTATTAATTTTTAGATTGCCTTAATTAATTAACAGGTTCGTATTGTATTAACAATGTTTCTCATAACAATATTTAAAAGTATAATAATACAAGTGTGTTGTTATAGAAATGATCGACATATATATTTTTTATTTTATATAAAATTATGATTCCTGAAATGATACGTATAATATGTACCTATTTATATATTATAAATTATAGGCGTAAGGTAAATTAAAATTTTCTCAGTTTATAAATCAAAATATACCTACTAGTATCTTCTAAACAATATACTAACCAGTTTTTCTCTTGTTCCAGGTTGATGGATTAGATTAAGTACCAAACACTTAGTTTTTAAGCTCTAAACACTAATATTGTAAGCACTAACATATACTATTTAGTTTTAAGTAAACATATGGACTTGATAGGTGCTAAATCATCCGTCCCTGAAAGATTGGAGGCCACGTGGAGAGCAGTGTGTCATCTCGACGTGGTACCTTTCCTATTTGGGTAGGTATTTTCAGTATTTTTTTTTGTAATGAAATACACAAGTACAACTTTTTTACTGAGAAAAATTTAATCGATAATATTAAGTAAGGAATCATAGTTAAATAAACTGTTTTTATTACCGGATGGTTTATGAATTGACGGCGAACAAATGAAAAAAATAAAAATAAAGGAAAAACCCAATATAAATAAAACGTGTGAAGAGGACATGTTGCTAAAGCAATGAAAGAAATTTTGATCTGATGGATGTGTTTCATTAAAAGGTAAGTTTGAATCTTTTTCTATAAAATTTACATATTTATTTTTTTCAGATTTATAATTAAAATCGCAAATCTAAGAATCCAAATAGTGTATAACAATGATGAACATGGAATGTGCATTAAATATCATGTCAAATTAGGAAAATGTATCTATTATAAAATACAAAAATACACCATGATTAAGACGAATAAATTATTTATACTGTTACTGTTATATCAAAGAACATTTAAAATGCAGGAGGATATATGGTAAAATGGTATGAATTATAGGTATTAATTTTTAGATTGCCTTAATTATTTAACAGGTTTGTATTGTATTAACAATGTTTCTCATAACAATATTTAAAAGTATAATAATACAAGTGTGTTGTTATAGAAATGATCGACATATATTTTTTTTATTTTATATAAAATTATGATTCCTGAAATGATACGTATAATAAGTACCTATTTATATATTATAAATTATAGGCGTAAGGTAAATTAAAATTTTCTCAGTAAATCAAAATATACCTACTAGTATCTTCTAAACAGTATACTAACCAGTTTTTCTCTTGTTCCAGGTTGATGGATTAGATTAAGTACCAAACACTTAGTTTTTAAGTTCTAAACACTAATATTGTAAGCACTAACATATACTATTTAGTTTTAAGTAAACAGAACTTGATAGGTGCTAAATCATCCGTCCCTGAAAGATTGGAGGCCACGTGGAGAGCAGTGTGTCATCTCGACGTGGTACCTTTCCTATTTGGGTAGGTATTTTCAGTATTTTTTTTGTAACGAAATATACAAGTACAACTTTTTTACTGAGAAAAATTTAATCAATAATATTAAGTAAGGAATCATAGTTAATTAAACTGTTTTTATTACCGGATGGTTTATGAATTGATGGCGAACAAATGAAAAAAATAAAAATAAAGGAAAAACCCAATAATAAAACGTGTGAAGAGGACATGTTGCTAAAGCAATGAAAGAAATTTTGATCTGATGGATGTGTTTCATTAAAAGGTAAGTTTGAATCTTTTTCTATAAAATTTACATATTTATTTTTTTCATTTTTATAATTAAAAATGCAAATCTAAGAATCCAAATAGTGTATAACAATGATGAACATGGAATGTGCATTAAATATCATGTCAAATTAGGAAAATGTATCTATTATAAAATACAAAAATACACCATGATTAAGACGAATAAATTATTTATACTGTTACTGTTATATCAAAGAACATTTAAAATGCAGGAGGATATATGGTAAAATGGTATGAATTATAGGTATTAATTTTTAGATTGCCATAATTAATTAACAGGTTTGTATTGTATTAACAATGTTTCTCATAACAATATTTAAAAGTATAATACTACAAGTGTGTTGTTATAGAAATGATCGACATATATTTTTTTTATTTTATATAAAATTATGATTCCTGAAATGATACGTATAATATGTACCTATTTATATATTATAAATTATAGGCGTAAGGTAAATTAAAATTTTCTCAGTTTATAAATCAAAATATACCTACTAGTATCTTCTAAACAATATACTAACCAGTTTTTCTCTTGTTCCAGGTTGATGGATTAGATTAAGTACCAAACACTTAGTTTTTAAGCTCTAAACACTAATATTGTAAGCACTAACATATACTATTTAGTTTTAAGTAAACATATGGACTTGATAGGTGCTAAATCATCCGTCCCTGAAAGATTGGAGGCCACGTGGAGAGCAGTGTGTCATCTCGACGTGGTACCTTTCCTATTTGGGTAGGTATTTTCAGTATTTTTTTTTGTAACGAAATATACAAGTACAACTTTTTTACTGAGAAAAATTTAATCGATAATATTAAGTAAGGAATCATAGTTAAATAAACTGTTTTTATTACCGGATGGTTTATGAATTGACGGCGAACAAATGAAAAAAATAAAAATAAAGGAAAAACCCAATATAAATAAAACGTGTGAAGAGGACATGTTGCTAAAGCAATGAAAGAAATTTTGATCTGATGGATGTGTTTCATTAAAAGGTAAGTTTGAATCTTTTTCTATAAAATTTACATATTTTTTTTTTTCAGATTTATAATTAAAATCGCAAATCTAAGAATCCAAATAGTGTATAACAATGATGAACATGGAATGTGCATTAAATATCATGTCAAATTAGGAAAATGTATCTATAAAGGTAAATTAAAATTTTCTCAGTAAATCAAAATATACCTACTAGTATCTTCTAAACAATATTATACTAACCAGTTTTTCTCTTGTTCCAGGTTGATGGATTAGATTAAGTACCAAACACTTAGTTTTTAAGCTCTAAACACTAATATTGTAAGCACTAACATATACTATTTAGTTTTAAGTAAACATATGGACTTGATAGGTGCTAAATCATCCGTCCCTGAAAGATTGGAGGCCACGTGGAGAGCAGTGTGTCATCTCGACGTGGTACCTTTCCTATTTGGGTAGGTATTTTCAGTATTTTTTTTTGTAACGAAATATACAAGTACAACTTTTTTACTGAGAAAAATTTAATCGATAATATTAAGTAAGGAATCATAGTTAAATAAACTGTTTTTATTACCGGATGGTTTATGAATTGACGGCGAACAAATGAAAAAAATAAAAATAAAGGAAAAACCCAATATAAATAAAACGTGTGAAGAGGACATGTTGCTAAAGCAATGAAAGAAATTTTGATCTGATGGATGTGTTTCATTAAAAGGTAAGTTTGAATCTTTTTCTATAAAATTTACATATTTATTTTTTTCAGATTTATAATTAAAATCGCAAATCTAAGAATCCAAATAGTGTATAACAATGATGAACATGGAATGTGCATTAAATATCATGTCAAATTAGGAAAATGTATCTATTATAAAATACAAAAATACACCATGATTAAGACGAATAAATTATTTATACTGTTACTGTTATATCAAAGAACATTTAAAATGCAGGAGGATATATGGTAAAATGGTATGAATTATAGGTATTAATTTTTAGATTGCCTTAATTAATTAACAGGTTTGTATTGTATTAACAATGTTTCTCATAACAATATTTAAAAGTATAATAATACAAGTGTGTTGTTATAGAAATGATCGACATATATTTTTTTTATTTTATATAAAATTATGATTCCTGAAATGATACGTATAATAAGTACCTATTTATATATTATAAATTATAGGCGTAAGGTAAATTAAAATTTTCTCAGTAAATCAAAATATAACTACTAGTATCTTCTAAACAATATACTAACCAGTTTTTCTCTTGTTCCAGGTTGATGGATTAGATTAAGTACCAAACACTTAGTTTTTAAGCTCTAAACACTAATATTGTAAGCACTAACATATACTATTTAGTTTTAAGTAAACATATGAACTTGATAGGTGCTAAATCATCCGTCCCTGAAAGATTGGAGGCCACGTGGAGAGCAGTGTGTCATCTCGACGTGGTACCTTTCCTATTTGGGTAGGTATTTTCAGTATTTTTTTTGTAACGAAATATACAAGTACAACTTTTTTACTGAGAAAAATTTAATCGATAATATTAAGTAAGGAATCATAGTTAAATAAACTGTTTTTATTACCGGATGGTTTATGAATTGACGGCGAACAAATGAAAAAAATAAAAATAAAGGAAAAACCCAATATAAATAAAACGTGTGAAGAGGACATGTTGCTAAAGCAATGAAAGAAATTTTGATCTGATGGATGTGTTTCATTAAAAGGTAAGTTTGAATCTTTTTCTATAAAATTTACATATTTATTTTTTTCAGATTTATAATTAAAATCGCAAATCTAAGAATCCAAATAGTGTATAACAATGATGAACATGGAATGTGCATTAAATATCATGTCAAATTAGGAAAATGTATCTATTATAAAATACAAAAATACACCATGATTAAGACGAATAAATTATTTATACTGTTACTGTTATATCAAAGAACATTTAAAATGCAGGAGGATATATGGTAAAATGGTATGAATTATAGGTATTAATTTTTAGATTGCCTTAATTAATTAACAGGTTTGTATTGTATTAACAATGTTTCTCATAACAATATTTAAAAGTATAATAATACAAATGTGTTGTTATAGAAATGATCGACATATATTTTTTTTATTTTATATAAAATTATGATTCCTGAAATGATACGTATAATAAGTACCTATTTATATATTATAAATTATAGGCGTAAGGTAAATTAAAATTTTCTCAGTTTATAAATCAAAATATACCTACTAGTATCTTCTAAACAATATACTAACCAGTTTTTCTCTTGTTCCAGGTTGATGGATTAGATTAAGTACCAAACACTTAGTTTTTAAGCTCTAAACACTAATATTGTAAGCACTAACATATACTATTTAGTTTTAAGTAAACATATGGACTTGATAGGTGCTAAATCATCCGTCCCTGAAAGATTGGAGGCCACGTGGAGAGCAGTGTGTCATCTCGACGTGGTACCTTTCCTATTTGGGTAGGTATTTTCAGTATTTTTTTGTAACGAAATATACAAGTACAACTTTTTTACTGAGAAAAATTTAATCAATAATATTAAGTAAGGAATCATAGTTAAATAAACTGTTTTTATTACCGGATGGTTTATGAATTGATGGCGAACAAATGAAAAAAATAAAAATAAAGGAAAAACCCAATATAAATAAAACGTGTGAAGAGGACATGTTGCTAAAGCAATGAAAGAAATTTTGATCTGATGGATGTGTTTCATTAAAAGGTAAGTTTGAATCTTTTTCTATAAAATTTACATATTTATTTTTTTCAGATTTATAATTAAAAATGCAAATCTAAGAATCCAAATAGTGTATAACAATGATGAACATGGAATGTGCATTAAATATCATGTCAAATTAGGAAAATGTATCTATTATAAAATACAAAAATACACCATGATTAAGACGAATAAATTATTTATACTGTTACTGTTATATCAAAGAACATTTAAAATGCAGGAGGATATATGGTAAAATGGTATGAATTATAGGTATTAATTTTTAGATTGCCATAATTAATTAACAGGTTTGTATTGTATTAACAATGTTTCTCATAACAATATTTAAAAGTATAATACTACAAGTGTGTTGTTATAGAAATGATCGACATATATTTTTTTTATTTTATATAAAATTATGATTCCTGAAATGATACGTATAATATGTACCTATTTATATATTATAAATTATAGGCGTAAGGTAAATTAAAATTTTCTCAGTTTATAAATCAAAATATACCTACTAGTATCTTCTAAACAATATACTAACCAGTTTTTCTCTTGTTCCAGGTTGATGGATTAGATTAAGTACCAAACACTTAGTTTTTAAGCTCTAAACACTAATATTGTAAGCACTAACATATACTATTTAGTTTTAAGTAAACATATGGACTTGATAGATGCTAAATCATCCGTCCCTGAAAGATTGGAGGCCACGTGGAGCAGTGTGTCATCTCGACGTGGTACCTTTCCTATTTGGGTAGGTATTTTCAGTATTTTTTTTTGTAACGAAATATACAAGTACAACTTTTTTACTGAGAAAAATTTAATCGATAATATTAAGTAAGGAATCATAGTTAAATAAACTGTTTTTATTACCGGATGGTTTATGAATTGACGGCGAACAAATGAAAAAAATAAAAATAAGGGAAAAACCCAATATAAATAAAACGTGTGAAGAGGACATGTTGCTAAAGCAATGAAAGAAATTTTGATCTGATGGATGTGTTTCATTAAAAGGTAAGTTTGAATCTTTTTCTATAAAATTTACATATTTATTTTTTTCAGATTTATAATTAAAATCGCAAATCTAAGAATCCAAATAGTGTATAACAATGATGAACATGGAATGTGCATTAAATATCATGTCAAATTAGGAAAATGTATCTATTATAAAATACAAAAATACACCATGATTAAGACGAATAAATTATTTATACTGTTACTGTTATATCAAAGAACATTTAAAATGCAGGAGGATATATGGTAAAATGGTATGAATTATAGGTATTAATTTTTAGATTGCCTTAATTAATTAACAGGTTTGTATTGTATTAACAATGTTTCTCATAACAATATTTAAAAGTATAATAATACAAGTGTGTTGTTATAGAAATGATCGACATATATTTTTTTTATTTTATATAAAATTATGATTCCTGAAATGATACGTATAATAAGTACCTATTTATATATTATAAATTATAGGCGTAAGGTAAATTAAAATTTTCTCAGTAAATCAAAATATACCTACTAGTATCTTCTAAACAATATACTAACCAGTTTTTCTCTTGTTCCAGGTTGATGGATTAGATTAAGTACCAAACACTTAGTTTTTAAGCTCTAAACACTAATATTGTAAGCACTAACATATACTATTTAGTTTTAAGTAAACATATGAACTTGATAGGTGCTAAATCATCCGTCCCTGAAAGATTGGAGGCCACGTGGAGAGCAGTGTGTCATCTCGACGTGGTACCTTTCCTATTTGGGTAGGTATTTTCAGTATTTTTTTTTGTAACGAAATATACAAGTACAACTTTTTTACTGAGAAAAATTTAATCGATAATATTAAGTAAGGAATCATAGTTAAATAAACTGTTTTTATTACCGGATGGTTTATGAATTGACGGCGAACAAATGAAAAAAATAAAAATAAAGGAAAAACCCAATATAAATAAAACGTGTGAAGAGGACATGTTGCTAAAGCAATGAAAGAAATTTTGATCTGATGGATGTGTTTCATTAAAAGGTAAGTTTGAATCTTTTTCTATAAAATTTACATATTTATTTTTTTCAGATTTATAATTAAAATCGCAAATCTAAGAATCCAAATAGTGTATAACAATGATGAACATGGAATGTGCATTAAATATCATGTCAAATTAGGAAAATGTATCTATTATAAAATACAAAAATACACCATGATTAAGACGAATAAATTATTTATACTGTTACTGTTATATCAAAGAACATTTAAAATGCAGGAGGATATATGGTAAAATGGTATGAATTATAGGTATTAATTTTTAGATTGCCATAATTAATTAACAGGTTTGTATTGTATTAACAATGTTTCTCATAACAATATTTAAAAGTATAATACTACAAGTGTGTTGTTATAGAAATGATCGACATATATTTTTTTTATTTTATATAAAATTATGATTCCTGAAATGATACGTATAATATGTACCTATTTATATATTATAAATTATAGGCGTAAGGTAAATTAAAATTTTCTCAGTTTATAAATCAAAATATACCTACTAGTATCTTCTAAACAATATACTAACCAGTTTTTCTCTTGTTCCAGGTTGATGGATTAGATTAAGTACCAAACACTTAGTTTTTAAGCTCTAAACACTAATATTGTAAGCACTAACATATACTATTTAGTTTTAAGTAAACATATGGACTTGATAGGTGCTAAATCATCCGTCCCTGAAAGATTGGAGGCCACGTGGAGAGCAGTGTGTCATCTCGACGTGGTACCTTTCCTATTTGGGTAGGTATTTTCAGTATTTTTTTTGTAACGAAATATACAAGTACAACTTTTTTACTGAGAAAAATTTAATCAATAATATTAAGTAAGGAATCATAGTTAATTAAACTGTTTTTATTACCGGATGGTTTATGAATTGATGGCGAACAAATGAAAAAAATAAAAATAAAGGAAAAACCCAATAATAAAACGTGTGAAGAGGACATGTTGCTAAAGCAATGAAAGAAATTTTGATCTGATGGATGTGTTTCATTAAAAGGTAAGTTTGAATCTTTTTCTATAAAATTTACATATTTATTTTTTTCATTTTTATAATTAAAAATGCAAATCTAAGAATCCAAATAGTGTATAACAATGATGAACATGGAATGTGCATTAAATATCATGTCAAATTAGGAAAATGTATCTATTATAAAATACAAAAATACACCATGATTAAGACGAATAAATTATTTATACTGTTACTGTTATATCAAAGAACATTTAAAATGCAGGAGGATATATGGTAAAATGGTATGAATTATAGGTATTAATTTTTAGATTGCCATAATTAATTAACAGGTTTGTATTGTATTAACAATGTTTCTCATAACAATATTTAAAAGTATAATACTACAAGTGTGTTGTTATAGAAATGATCGACATATATTTTTTTTATTTTATATAAAATTATGATTCCTGAAATGATACGTATAATATGTACCTATTTATATATTATAAATTATAGGCGTAAGGTAAATTAAAATTTTCTCAGTTTATAAATCAAAATATACCTACTAGTATCTTCTAAACAATATACTAACCAGTTTTTCTCTTGTTCCAGGTTGATGGATTAGATTAAGTACCAAACACTTAGTTTTTAAGCTCTAAACACTAATATTGTAAGCACTAACATATACTATTTAGTTTTAAGTAAACATATGGACTTGATAGGTGCTAAATCATCCGTCCCTGAAAGATTGGAGGCCACGTGGAGAGCAGTGTGTCATCTCGACGTGGTACCTTTCCTATTTGGGTAGGTATTTTCAGTATTTTTTTTTGTAACGAAATATACAAGTACAACTTTTTTACTGAGAAAAATTTAATCGATAATATTAAGTAAGGAATCATAGTTAAATAAACTGTTTTTATTACCGGATGGTTTATGAATTGACGGCGAACAAATGAAAAAAATAAAAATAAAGGAAAAACCCAATATAAATAAAACGTGTGAAGAGGACATGTTGCTAAAGCAATGAAAGAAATTTTGATCTGATGGATGTGTTTCATTAAAAGGTAAGTTTGAATCTTTTTCTATAAAATTTACATATTTTTTTTTTTCAGATTTATAATTAAAATCGCAAATCTAAGAATCCAAATAGTGTATAACAATGATGAACATGGAATGTGCATTAAATATCATGTCAAATTAGGAAAATGTATCTATAAAGGTAAATTAAAATTTTCTCAGTAAATCAAAATATACCTACTAGTATCTTCTAAACAATATACTAACCAGTTTTTCTCTTGTTCCAGGTTGATGGATTAGATTAAGTACCAAACACTTAGTTTTTAAGCTCTAAACACTAATATTGTAAGCACTAACATATACTATTTAGTTTTAAGTAAACATATGGACTTGATAGGTGCTAAATCATCCGTCCCTGAAAGATTGGAGGCCACGTGGAGAGCAGTGTGTCATCTCGACGTGGTACCTTTCCTATTTGGGTAGGTATTTTCAGTATTTTTTTTTGTAACGAAATATACAAGTACAACTTTTTTACTGAGAAAAATTTAATCGATAATATTAAGTAAGGAATCATAGTTAAATAAACTGTTTTTATTACCGGATGGTTTATGAATTGACGGCGAACAAATGAAAAAAATAAAAATAAAGGAAAAACCCAATATAAATAAAACGTGTGAAGAGGACATGTTGCTAAAGCAATGAAAGAAATTTTGATCTGATGGATGTGTTTCATTAAAAGGTAAGTTTGAATCTTTTTCTATAAAATTTACATATTTATTTTTTTCAGATTTATAATTAAAATCGCAAATCTAAGAATCCAAATAGTGTATAACAATGATGAACATGGAATGTGCATTAAATATCATGTCAAATTAGGAAAATGTATCTATTATAAAATACAAAAATACACCATGATTAAGACGAATAAATTATTTATACTGTTACTGTTATATCAAAGAACATTTAAAATGCAGGAGGATATATGGTAAAATGGTATGAATTATAGGTATTAATTTTTAGATTGCCTTAATTAATTAACAGGTTTGTATTGTATTAACAATGTTTCTCATAACAATATTTAAAAGTATAATAATACAAGTGTGTTGTTATAGAAATGATCGACATATATTTTTTTTATTTTATATAAAATTATGATTCCTGAAATGATACGTATAATAAGTACCTATTTATATATTATAAATTATAGGCGTAAGGTAAATTAAAATTTTCTCAGTAAATCAAAATATAACTACTAGTATCTTCTAAACAATATACTAACCAGTTTTTCTCTTGTTCCAGGTTGATGGATTAGATTAAGTACCAAACACTTAGTTTTTAAGCTCTAAACACTAATATTGTAAGCACTAACATATACTATTTAGTTTTAAGTAAACATATGAACTTGATAGGTGCTAAATCATCCGTCCCTGAAAGATTGGAGGCCACGTGGAGAGCAGTGTGTCATCTCGACGTGGTACCTTTCCTATTTGGGTAGGTATTTTCAGTATTTTTTTTTGTAACGAAATATACAAGTACAACTTTTTTACTGAGAAAAATTTAATCGATAATATTAAGTAAGGAATCATAGTTAAATAAACTGTTTTTATTACCGGATGGTTTATGAATTGACGGCGAACAAATGAAAAAAATAAAAATAAAGGAAAAACCCAATATAAATAAAACGTGTGAAGTGGACATGTTGCTAAAGCAATGAAAGAAATTTTGATCTGATGGATGTGTTTCATTAAAAGGTAAGTTTGAATCTTTTTCTATAAAATTTACATATTTATTTTTTTCAGATTTATAATTAAAATCGCAAATCTAAGAATCCAAATAGTGTATAACAATGATGAACATGGAATGTGCATTAAATATCATGTCAAATTAGGAAAATGTATCTATTATAAAATACAAAAATACACCATGATTAAGACGAATAAATTATTTATACTGTTACTGTTATATCAAAGAACATTTAAAATGCAGGAGGATATATGGTAAAATGGTATGAATTATAGGTATTAATTTTTAGATTGCCTTAATTAATTAACAGGTTTGTATTGTATTAACAATGTTTCTCATAACAATATTTAAAAGTATAATAATACAAATGTGTTGTTATAGAAATGATCGACATATATTTTTTTTATTTTATATAAAATTATGATTCCTGAAATGATACGTATAATAAGTACCTATTTATATATTATAAATTATAGGCGTAAGGTAAATTAAAATTTTCTCAGTTTATAAATCAAAATATACCTACTAGTATCTTCTAAACAATATACTAACCAGTTTTTCTCTTGTTCCAGGTTGATGGATTAGATTAAGTACCAAACACTTAGTTTTTAAGCTCTAAACACTAATATTGTAAGCACTAACATATACTATTTAGTTTTAAGTAAACATATGGACTTGATAGGTGCTAAATCATCCGTCCCTGAAAGATTGGAGGCCACGTGGAGAGCAGTGTGTCATCTCGACGTGGTACCTTTCCTATTTGGGTAGGTATTTTCAGTATTTTTTTGTAACGAAATATACAAGTACAACTTTTTTACTGAGAAAAATTTAATCAATAATATTAAGTAAGGAATCATAGTTAAATAAACTGTTTTTATTACCGGATGGTTTATGAATTGATGGCGAACAAATGAAAAAAATAAAAATAAAGGAAAAACCCAATATAAATAAAACGTGTGAAGAGGACATGTTGCTAAAGCAATGAAAGAAATTTTGATCTGATGGATGTGTTTCATTAAAAGGTAAGTTTGAATCTTTTTCTATAAAATTTACATATTTATTTTTTTCAGATTTATAATTAAAAATGCAAATCTAAGAATCCAAATAGTGTATAACAATGATGAACATGGAATGTGCATTAAATATCATGTCAAATTAGGAAAATGTATCTATTATAAAATACAAAAATACACCATGATTAAGACGAATAAATTATTTATACTGTTACTGTTATATCAAAGAACATTTAAAATGCAGGAGGATATATGGTAAAATGGTATGAATTATAGGTATTAATTTTTAGATTGCCATAATTAATTAACAGGTTTGTATTGTATTAACAATGTTTCTCATAACAATATTTAAAAGTATAATACTACAAGTGTGTTGTTATAGAAATGATCGACATATATTTTTTTTATTTTATATAAAATTATGATTCCTGAAATGATACGTATAATATGTACCTATTTATATATTATAAATTATAGGCGTAAGGTAAATTAAAATTTTCTCAGTTTATAAATCAAAATATACCTACTAGTATCTTCTAAACAATATACTAACCAGTTTTTCTCTTGTTCCAGGTTGATGGATTAGATTAAGTACCAAACACTTAGTTTTTAAGCTCTAAACACTAATATTGTAAGCACTAACATATACTATTTAGTTTTAAGTAAACATATGGACTTGATAGGTGCTAAATCATCCGTCCCTGAAAGATTGGAGGCCACGTGGAGCAGTGTGTCATCTCGACGTGGTACCTTTCCTATTTGGGTAGGTATTTTCAGTATTTTTTTTTGTAACGAAATATACAAGTACAACTTTTTTACTGAGAAAAATTTAATCGATAATATTAAGTAAGGAATCATAGTTAAATAAACTGTTTTTATTACCGGATGGTTTATGAATTGACGGCGAACAAATGAAAAAAATAAAAATAAGGGAAAAACCCAATATAAATAAAACGTGTGAAGAGGACATGTTGCTAAAGCAATGAAAGAAATTTTGATCTGATGGATGTGTTTCATTAAAAGGTAAGTTTGAATCTTTTTCTATAAAATTTACATATTTATTTTTTTCAGATTTATAATTAAAATCGCAAATCTAAGAATCCAAATAGTGTATAACAATGATGAACATGGAATGTGCATTAAATATCATGTCAAATTAGGAAAATGTATCTATTATAAAATACAAAAATACACCATGATTAAGACGAATAAATTATTTATACTGTTACTGTTATATCAAAGAACATTTAAAATGCAGGAGGATATATGGTAAAATGGTATGAATTATAGGTATTAATTTTTAGATTGCCTTAATTAATTAACAGGTTTGTATTGTATTAACAATGTTTCTCATAACAATATTTAAAAGTATAATAATACAAGTGTGTTGTTATAGAAATGATCGACATATATTTTTTTTATTTTATATAAAATTATGATTCCTGAAATGATACGTATAATAAGTACCTATTTATATATTATAAATTATAGGCGTAAGGTAAATTAAAATTTTCTCAGTAAATCAAAATATACCTACTAGTATCTTCTAAACAATATACTAACCAGTTTTTCTCTTGTTCCAGGTTGATGGATTAGATTAAGTACCAAACACTTAGTTTTTAAGCTCTAAACACTAATATTGTAAGCACTAACATATACTATTTAGTTTTAAGTAAACATATGAACTTGATAGGTGCTAAATCATCCGTCCCTGAAAGATTGGAGGCCACGTGGAGAGCAGTGTGTCATCTCGACGTGGTACCTTTCCTATTTGGGTAGGTATTTTCAGTATTTTTTTTTGTAACGAAATATACAAGTACAACTTTTTTACTGAGAAAAATTTAATCGATAATATTAAGTAAGGAATCATAGTTAAATAAACTGTTTTTATTACCGGATGGTTTATGAATTGACGGCGAACAAATGAAAAAAATAAAAATAAAGGAAAAACCCAATATAAATAAAACGTGTGAAGAGGACATGTTGCTAAAGCAATGAAAGAAATTTTGATCTGATGGATGTGTTTCATTAAAAGGTAAGTTTGAATCTTTTTCTATAAAATTTACATATTTATTTTTTTCAGATTTATAATTAAAATCGCAAATCTAAGAATCCAAATAGTGTATAACAATGATGAACATGGAATGTGCATTAAATATCATGTCAAATTAGGAAAATGTATCTATTATAAAATACAAAAATACACCATGATTAAGACGAATAAATTATTTATACTGTTACTGTTATATCAAAGAACATTTAAAATGCAGGAGGATATATGGTAAAATGGTATGAATTATAGGTATTAATTTTTAGATTGCCTTAATTAATTAACAGGTTTGTATTGTATTAACAATGTTTCTCATAACAATATTTAAAAGTATAATAATACAAATGTGTTGTTATAGAAATGATCGACATATATTTTTTTTATTTTATATAAAATTATGATTCCTGAAATGATACGTATAATAAGTACCTATTTATATATTATAAATTATAGGCGTAAGGTAAATTAAAATTTTCTCAGTTTATAAATCAAAATATACCTACTAGTATCTTCTAAACAATATACTAACCAGTTTTTCTCTTGTTCCAGGTTGATGGATTAGATTAAGTACCAAACACTTAGTTTTTAAGCTCTAAACACTAATATTGTAAGCACTAACATATACTATTTAGTTTTAAGTAAACATATGGACTTGATAGGTGCTAAATCATCCGTCCCTGAAAGATTGGAGGCCACGTGGAGAGCAGTGTGTCATCTCGACGTGGTACCTTTCCTATTTGGGTAGGTATTTTCAGTATTTTTTTTGTAACGAAATATACAAGTACAACTTTTTTACTGAGAAAAATTTAATCGATAATATTAAGTAAGGAATCATAGTTAAATAAACTGTTTTTATTACCGGATGGTTTATGAATTGATGGCGAACAAATGAAAAAAATAAAAATAAAGGAAAAACCCAATAATAAAACGTGTGAAGAGGACATGTTGCTAAAGCAATGAAAGAAATTTTGATCTGATGGATGTGTTTCATTAAAAGGTAAGTTTGAATCTTTTTCTATAAAATTTACATATTTATTTTTTTCATTTTTATAATTAAAAATGCAAATCTAAGAATCCAAATAGTGTATAACAATGATGAACATGGAATGTGCATTAAATATCATGTCAAATTAGGAAAATGTATCTATTATAAAATACAAAAATACACCATGATTAAGACGAATAAATTATTTATACTGTTACTGTTATATCAAAGAACATTTAAAATGCAGGAGGATATATGGTAAAATGGTATGAATTATAGGTATTAATTTTTAGATTGCCATAATTAATTAACAGGTTTGTATTGTATTAACAATGTTTCTCATAACAATATTTAAAAGTATAATACTACAAGTGTGTTGTTATAGAAATGATCGACATATATTTTTTTTATTTTATATAAAATTATGATTCCTGAAATGATACGTATAATATGTACCTATTTATATATTATAAATTATAGGCGTAAGGTAAATTAAAATTTTCTCAGTTTATAAATCAAAATATACCTACTAGTATCTTCTAAACAATATACTAACCAGTTTTTCTCTTGTTCCAGGTTGATGGATTAGATTAAGTACCAAACACTTAGTTTTTAAGCTCTAAACACTAATATTGTAAGCACTAACATATACTATTTAGTTTTAAGTAAACATATGGACTTGATAGGTGCTAAATCATCCGTCCCTGAAAGATTGGAGGCCACGTGGAGAGCAGTGTGTCATCTCGACGTGGTACCTTTCCTATTTGGGTAGGTATTTTCAGTATTTTTTTTGTAACGAAATATACAAGTACAACTTTTTTACTGAGAAAAATTTAATCGATAATATTAAGTAAGGAATCATAGTTAAATAAACTGTTTTTATTACCGGATGGTTTATGAATTGATGGCGAACAAATGAAAAAAATAAAAATAAAGGAAAAACCCAATATAAATAAAACGTGTGAAGAGGACATGTTGCTAAAGCAATGAAAGAAATTTTGATCTGATGGATGTGTTTCATTAAAAGGTAAGTTTGAATCTTTTTCTATAAAATTTACATATTTATTTTTTTCAGATTTATAATTAAAAATGCAAATCTAAGAATCCAAATAGTCTATAACAATGATGAACATGGAATGTGCATTAAATATCATGTCAAATTAGGAAAATGTATCTATTATAAAATACAAAAATACACCATGATTAAGACGAATAAATTATTTATACTGTTACTGTTATATCAAAGAACATTTAAAATGCAGGAGGATATATGGTAAAATGGTATGAATTATAGGTATTAATTTTTAGATTGCCTTAATTAATTAACAGGTTCGTATTGTATTAACAATGTTTCTCATAACAATATTTAAAAGTATAATAATACAAGTGTGTTGTTATAGAAATGATCGACATATATTTTTTTTATTTTATATAAAAATATGATTCCTGAAATGATACGTATAATATGTACCTATTTATATATTATAAATTATAGGCGTAAGGTAAATTAAAATTTTCTCAGTTTATAAATCAAAATATACCTACTAGTATCTTCTAAACAATATACGAACCAGTTTTTCTCTTGTTCCAGGTTGATGGATTAGATTAAGTACCAAACACTTAGTTTTTAAGCTCTAAACACTAATATTGTAAGCACTAACATATACTATTTAGTTTTAAGTAAACATATGGACTTGATAGGTGCTAAATCATCCGTCCCTGAAAGATTGGAGGCCACGTGGAGAGCAGTGTGTCATCTCGACGTGGTACCTTTCCTATTTGGGTAGGTATTTTCAGTATTTTTTTGTAACGAAATATACAAGTACAACTTTTTTACTGAGAAAAATTTAATCAATAATATTAAGTAAGGAATCATAGTTAAATAAACTGTTTTTATTACCGGATGGTTTATGAATTGATGGCGAACAAATGAAAAAAATAAAAATAAAGGAAAAACCCAATATAAATAAAACGTGTGAAGAGGACATGTTGCTAAAGCAATGAAAGAAATTTTGATCTGATGGATGTGTTTCATTAAAAGGTAAGTTTGAATCTTTTTCTATAAAATTTACATATTTATTTTTTTCAGATTTATAATTAAAAATGCAAATCTAAGAATCCAAATAGTGTATAACAATGATGAACATGGAATGTGCATTAAATATCATGTCAAATTAGGAAAATGTATCTATTATAAAATACAAAAATACACCATGATTAAGACGAATAAATTATTTATACTGTTACTGTTATATCAAAGAACATTTAAAATGCAGGAGGATATATGGTAAAATGGTATGAATTATAGGTATTAATTTTTAGATTGCCATAATTAATTAACAGGTTTGTATTGTATTAACAATGTTTCTCATAACAATATTTAAAAGTATAATACTACAAGTGTGTTGTTATAGAAATGATCGACATATATTTTTTTTATTTTATATAAAATTATGATTCCTGAAATGATACGTATAATATGTACCTATTTATATATTATAAATTATAGGCGTAAGGTAAATTAAAATTTTCTCAGTTTATAAATCAAAATATACCTACTAGTATCTTCTAAACAATATACTAACCAGTTTTTCTCTTGTTCCAGGTTGATGGATTAGATTAAGTACCAAACACTTAGTTTTTAAGCTCTAAACACTAATATTGTAAGCACTAACATATACTATTTAGTTTTAAGTAAACATATGGACTTGATAGGTGCTAAATCATCCGTCCCTGAAAGATTGGAGGCCACGTGGAGAGCAGTGTGTCATCTCGACGTGGTACCTTTCCTATTTGGGTAGGTATTTTCAGTATTTTTTTTTGTAACGAAATATACAAGTACAACTTTTTTACTGAGAAAAATTTAATCGATAATATTAAGTAAGGAATCATAGTTAAATAAACTGTTTTTATTACCGGATGGTTTATGAATTGACGGCGAACAAATGAAAAAAATAAAAATAAAGGAAAAACCCAATATAAATAAAACGTGTGAAGAGGACATGTTGCTAAAGCAATGAAAGAAATTTTGATCTGATGGATGTGTTTCATTAAAAGGTAAGTTTGAATCTTTTTCTATAAAATTTACATATTTATTTTTTTCAGATTTATAATTAAAATCGCAAATCTAAGAATCCAAATAGTGTATAACAATGATGAACATGGAATGTGCATTAAATATCATGTCAAATTAGGAAAATGTATCTATTATAAAATACAAAAATACACCATGATTAAGACGAATAAATTATTTATACTGTTACTGTTATATCAAAGAACATTTAAAATGCAGGAGGATATATGGTAAAATGGTATGAATTATAGGTATTAATTTTTAGATTGCCTTAATTAATTAACAGGTTTGTATTGTATTAACAATGTTTCTCATAACAATATTTAAAAGTATAATAATACAAGTGTGTTGTTATAGAAATGATCGACATATATTTTTTTTATTTTATATAAAATTATGATTCCTGAAATGATACGTATAATAAGTACCTATTTATATATTATAAATTATAGGCGTAAGGTAAATTAAAATTTTCTCAGTAAATCAAAATATACCTACTAGTATCTTCTAAACAATATACTAACCAGTTTTTCTCTTGTTCCAGGTTGATGGATTAGATTAAGTACCAAACACTTAGTTTTTAAGCTCTAAACACTAATATTGTAAGCACTAACATATACTATTTAGTTTTAAGTAAACATATGAACTTGATAGGTGCTAAATCATCCGTCCCTGAAAGATTGGAGGCCACGTGGAGAGCAGTGTGTCATCTCGACGTGGTACCTGTCCTATTTGGGTAGGTATTTTCAGTATTTTTTTTGTAACGAAATATACAAGTACAACTTTTTTACTGAGAAAAATTTAATCGATAATATTAAGTAAGGAATCATAGTTAAATAAACTGTTTTTATTACCGGATGGTTTATGAATTGACGGCGAACAAATGAAAAAAATAAAAATAAAGGAAAAACCCAATATAAATAAAACGTGTGAAGAGGACATGTTGCTAAAGCAATGAAAGAAATTTTGATCTGATGGATGTGTTTCATTAAAAGGTAAGTTTGAATCTTTTTCTATAAAATTTACATATTTATTTTTTTCAGATTTATAATTAAAATCTCAAATCTAAGAATCCAAATAGTGTATAACAATGATGAACATGGAATGTGCATTAAATATCATGTCAAATTAGGAAAATGTATCTATTATAAAATACAAAAATACACCATGATTAAGACGAATAAATTATTTATACTGTTACTGTTATATCAAAGAACATTTAAAATGCAGGAGGATATATGGTAAAATGGTATGAATTATAGGTATTAATTTTTAGATTGCCATAATTAATTAACAGGTTTGTATTGTATTAACAATGTTTCTCATAACAATATTTAAAAGTATAATACTACAAGTGTGTTGTTATAGAAATGATCGACATATATTTTTTTTATTTTATATAAAATTATGATTCCTGAAATGATACGTATAATATGTACCTATTTATATATTATAAATTATAGGCGTAAGGTAAATTAAAATTTTCTCAGTTTATAAATCAAAATATACCTACTAGTATCTTCTAAACAATATACTAACCAGTTTTTCTCTTGTTCCAGGTTGATGGATTAGATTAAGTACCAAACACTTAGTTTTTAAGCTCTAAACACTAATATTGTAAGCACTAACATATACTATTTAGTTTTAAGTAAACATATGGACTTGATAGGTGCTAAATCATCCGTCCCTGAAAGATTGGAGGCCACGTGGAGAGCAGTGTGTCATCTCGACGTGGTACCTTTCCTATTTGGGTAGGTATTTTCAGTATTTTTTTTTGTAACGAAATATACAAGTACAACTTTTTTACTGAGAAAAATTTAATCGATAATATTAAGTAAGGAATCATAGTTAAATAAACTGTTTTTATTACCGGATGGTTTATGAATTGACGGCGAACAAATGAAAAAAATAAAAATAAAGGAAAAACCCAATATAAATAAAACGTGTGAAGAGGACATGTTGCTAAAGCAATGAAAGAAATTTTGATCTGATGGATGTGTTTCATTAAAAGGTAAGTTTGAATCTTTTTCTATAAAATTTACATATTTATTTTTTTCAGATTTATAATTAAAATCGCAAATCTAAGAATCCAAATAGTGTATAACAATGATGAACATGGAATGTGCATTAAATATCATGTCAAATTAGGAAAATGTATCTATTATAAAATACAAAAATACACCATGATTAAGACGAATAAATTATTTATACTGTTACTGTTATATCAAAGAACATTTAAAATGCAGGAGGATATATGGTAAAATGGTATGAATTATAGGTATTAATTTTTAGATTGCCTTAATTAATTAACAGGTTTGTATTGTATTAACAATGTTTCTCATAACAATATTTAAAAGTATAATAATACAAGTGTGTTGTTATAGAAATGATCGACATATATTTTTTTTATTTTATATAAAATTATGATTCCTGAAATGATACGTATAATAAGTACCTATTTATATATTATAAATTATAGGCGTAAGGTAAATTAAAATTTTCTCAGTAAATCAAAATATACCTACTAGTATCTTCTAAACAATATACTAACCAGTTTTTCTCTTGTTCCAGGTTGATGGATTAGATTAAGTACCAAACACTTAGTTTTTAAGCTCTAAACACTAATATTGTAAGCACTAACATATACTATTTAGTTTTAAGTAAACATATGAACTTGATAGGTGCTAAATCATCCGTCCCTGAAAGATTGGAGGCCACGTGGAGAGCAGTGTGTCATCTCGACGTGGTACCTGTCCTATTTGGGTAGGTATTTTCAGTATTTTTTTTGTAACGAAATATACAAGTACAACTTTTTTACTGAGAAAAATTTAATCGATAATATTAAGTAAGGAATCATAGTTAAATAAACTGTTTTTATTACCGGATGGTTTATGAATTGACGGCGAACAAATGAAAAAAATAAAAATAAAGGAAAAACCCAATATAAATAAAACGTGTGAAGAGGACATGTTGCTAAAGCAATGAAAGAAATTTTGATCTGATGGATGTGTTTCATTAAAAGGTAAGTTTGAATCTTTTTCTATAAAATTTACATATTTATTTTTTTCAGATTTATAATTAAAATCTCAAATCTAAGAATCCAAATAGTGTATAACAATGATGAACATGGAATGTGCATTAAATATCATGTCAAATTAGGAAAATGTATCTATTATAAAATACAAAAATACACCATGATTAAGACGAATAAATTATTTATACTGTTACTGTTATATCAAAGAACATTTAAAATGCAGGAGGATATATGGTAAAATGGTATGAATTATAGGTATTAATTTTTAGATTGCCTTAATTAATTAACAGGTTTGTATTGTATTAACAATGTTTCTCATAACAATATTTAAAAGTATAATAATACAAATGTGTTGTTATAGAAATGATCGACATATATTTTTTTATTTTATATAAAATTATGATTCCTGAAATGATACGTATAATAAGTACCTATTTATATATTATAAATTATAGGCGTAAGGTAAATTAAAATTTTCTCAGTTTATAAATCAAAATATACCTACTAGTATCTTCTAAACAATATACTAACCAGTTTTTCTCTTGTTCCAGGTTGATGGATTAGATTAAGTACCAAACACTTAGTTTTTAAGCTCTAAACACTAATATTGTAAGCACTAACATATACTATTTAGTTTTAAGTAAACATATGAACTTGATAGGTGCTAAATCATCCGTCCCTGAAAGATTGGAGGCCACGTGGAGAGCAGTGTGTCATCTCGACGTGGTACCTTTCCTATTTGGGTAGGTATTTTCAGTATTTTTTTTGTAACGAAATATACAAGTACAACTTTTTTACTGAGAAAAATTTAATCGATAATATTAAGTAAGGAATCATAGTTAAATAAACTGTTTTTATTACCGGATGGTTTATGAATTGATGGCGAACAAATGAAAAAAATAAAAATAAAGGAAAAACCCAATATAAATAAAACGTGTGAAGAGGACATGTTGCTAAAGCAATGAAAGAAATTTTGATCTGATGGATGTGTTTCATTAAAAGGTAAGTTTGAATCTTTTTCTATAAAATTTACATATTTATTTTTTTCAGATTTATAATTAAAAATGCAAATCTAAGAATCCAAATAGTGTATAACAATGATGAACATGGAATGTGCATTAAATATCATGTCAAATTAGGAAAATGTATCTATTATAAAATACAAAAATACACCATGATTAAGACGAATAAATTATTTATACTGTTACTGTTATATCAAAGAACATTTAAAATGCAGGAGGATATATGGTAAAATGGTATGAATTATAGGTATTAATTTTTAGATTGCCTTAATTAATTAACAGGTTCGTATTGTATTAACAATGTTTCTCATAACAATATTTAAAAGTATAATAATACAAGTGTGTTGTTATAGAAATGATCGACATATATTTTTTTTATTTTATATAAAAATATGATTCCTGAAATGATACGTATAATATGTACCTATTTATATATTATAAATTATAGGCGTAAGGTAAATTAAAATTTTCTCAGTTTATAAATCAAAATATACCTACTAGTATCTTCTAAACAATATACTAACCAGTTTTTCTCTTGTTCCAGGTTGATGGATTAGATTAAGTACCAAACACTTAGTTTTTAAGCTCTAAACACTAATATTGTAAGCACTAACATATACTATTTAGTTTTAAGTAAACATATGGACTTGATAGGTGCTAAATCATCCGTCCCTGAAAGATTGGAGGCCACGTGGAGAGCAGTGTGTCATCTCGACGTGGTACCTTTCCTATTTGGGTAGGTATTTTCAGTATTTTTTTTTGTAACGAAATATACAAGTACAACTTTTTTACTGAGAAAAATTTAATCGATAATATTAAGTAAGGAATCATAGTTAAATAAACTGTTTTTATTACCGGATGGTTTATGAATTGACGGCGAACAAATGAAAAAAATAAAAATAAAGGAAAAACCCAATATAAATAAAACGTGTGAAGAGGACATGTTGCTAAAGCAATGAAAGAAATTTTGATCTGATGGATGTGTTTCATTAAAAGGTAAGTTTGAATCTTTTTCTATAAAATTTACATATTTTTTTTTTTCAGATTTATAATTAAAATCGCAAATCTAAGAATCCAAATAGTGTATAACAATGATGAACATGGAATGTGCATTAAATATCATGTCAAATTAGGAAAATGTATCTATAAAGGTAAATTAAAATTTTCTCAGTAAATCAAAATATACCTACTAGTATCTTCTAAACAATATACTAACCAGTTTTTCTCTTGTTCCAGGTTGATGGATTAGATTAAGTACCAAACACTTAGTTTTTAAGCTCTAAACACTAATATTGTAAGCACTAACATATACTATTTAGTTTTAAGTAAACATATGGACTTGATAGGTGCTAAATCATCCGTCCCTGAAAGATTGGAGGCCACGTGGAGAGCAGTGTGTCATCTCGACGTGGTACCTTTCCTATTTGGGTAGGTATTTTCAGTATTTTTTTTTGTAACGAAATATACAAGTACAACTTTTTTACTGAGAAAAATTTAATCGATAATATTAAGTAAGGAATCATAGTTAAATAAACTGTTTTTATTACCGGATGGTTTATGAATTGACGGCGAACAAATGAAAAAAATAAAAATAAAGGAAAAACCCAATATAAATAAAACGTGTGAAGAGGACATGTTGCTAAAGCAATGAAAGAAATTTTGATCTGATGGATGTGTTTCATTAAAAGGTAAGTTTGAATCTTTTTCTATAAAATTTACATATTTATTTTTTTCAGATTTATAATTAAAATCGCAAATCTAAGAATCCAAATAGTGTATAACAATGATGAACATGGAATGTGCATTAAATATCATGTCAAATTAGGAAAATGTATCTATTATAAAATACAAAAATACACCATGATTAAGACGAATAAATTATTTATACTGTTACTGTTATATCAAAGAACATTTAAAATGCAGGAGGATATATGGTAAAATGGTATGAATTATAGGTATTAATTTTTAGATTGCCTTAATTAATTAACAGGTTTGTATTGTATTAACAATGTTTCTCATAACAATATTTAAAAGTATAATAATACAAGTGTGTTGTTATAGAAATGATCGACATATATTTTTTTTATTTTATATAAAATTATGATTCCTGAAATGATACGTATAATAAGTACCTATTTATATATTATAAATTATAGGCGTAAGGTAAATTAAAATTTTCTCAGTAAATCAAAATATACCTACTAGTATCTTCTAAACAATATACTAACCAGTTTTTCTCTTGTTCCAGGTTGATGGATTAGATTAAGTACCAAACACTTAGTTTTTAAGCTCTAAACACTAATATTGTAAGCACTAACATATACTATTTAGTTTTAAGTAAACATATGAACTTGATAGGTGCTAAATCATCCGTCCCTGAAAGATTGGAGGCCACGTGGAGAGCAGTGTGTCATCTCGACGTGGTACCTGTCCTATTTGGGTAGGTATTTTCAGTATTTTTTTTGTAACGAAATATACAAGTACAACTTTTTTACTGAGAAAAATTTAATCGATAATATTAAGTAAGGAATCATAGTTAAATAAACTGTTTTTATTACCGGATGGTTTATGAATTGACGGCGAACAAATGAAAAAAATAAAAATAAAGGAAAAACCCAATATAAATAAAACGTGTGAAGTGGACATGTTGCTAAAGCAATGAAAGAAATTTTGATCTGATGGATGTGTTTCATTAAAAGGTAAGTTTGAATCTTTTTCTATAAAATTTACATATTTATTTTTTTCAGATTTATAATTAAAATCGCAAATCTAAGAATCCAAATAGTGTATAACAATGATGAACATGGAATGTGCATTAAATATCATGTCAAATTAGGAAAATGTATCTATTATAAAATACAAAAATACACCATGATTAAGACGAATAAATTATTTATACTGTTACTGTTATATCAAAGAACATTTAAAATGCAGGAGGATATATGGTAAAATGGTATGAATTATAGGTATTAATTTTTAGATTGCCTTAATTAATTAACAGGTTTGTATTGTATTAACAATGTTTCTCATAACAATATTTAAAAGTATAATAATACAAATGTGTTGTTATAGAAATGATCGACATATATTTTTTTTATTTTATATAAAATTATGATTCCTGAAATGATACGTATAATAAGTACCTATTTATATATTATAAATTATAGGCGTAAGGTAAATTAAAATTTTCTCAGTTTATAAATCAAAATATACCTACTAGTATCTTCTAAACAATATACTAACCAGTTTTTCTCTTGTTCCAGGTTGATGGATTAGATTAAGTACCAAACACTTAGTTTTTAAGCTCTAAACACTAATATTGTAAGCACTAACATATACTATTTAGTTTTAAGTAAACATATGGACTTGATAGGTGCTAAATCATCCGTCCCTGAAAGATTGGAGGCCACGTGGAGAGCAGTGTGTCATCTCGACGTGGTACCTTTCCTATTTGGGTAGGTATTTTCAGTATTTTTTTGTAACGAAATATACAAGTACAACTTTTTTACTGAGAAAAATTTAATCAATAATATTAAGTAAGGAATCATAGTTAAATAAACTGTTTTTATTACCGGATGGTTTATGAATTGATGGCGAACAAATGAAAAAAATAAAAATAAAGGAAAAACCCAATATAAATAAAACGTGTGAAGAGGACATGTTGCTAAAGCAATGAAAGAAATTTTGATCTGATGGATGTGTTTCATTAAAAGGTAAGTTTGAATCTTTTTCTATAAAATTTACATATTTATTTTTTTCAGATTTATAATTAAAAATGCAAATCTAAGAATCCAAATAGTGTATAACAATGATGAACATGGAATGTGCATTAAATATCATGTCAAATTAGGAAAATGTATCTATTATAAAATACAAAAATACACCATGATTAAGACGAATAAATTATTTATACTGTTACTGTTATATCAAAGAACATTTAAAATGCAGGAGGATATATGGTAAAATGGTATGAATTATAGGTATTAATTTTTAGATTGCCATAATTAATTAACAGGTTTGTATTGTATTAACAATGTTTCTCATAACAATATTTAAAAGTATAATACTACAAGTGTGTTGTTATAGAAATGATCGACATATATTTTTTTTATTTTATATAAAATTATGATTCCTGAAATGATACGTATAATATGTACCTATTTATATATTATAAATTATAGGCGTAAGGTAAATTAAAATTTTCTCAGTTTATAAATCAAAATATACCTACTAGTATCTTCTAAACAATATACTAACCAGTTTTTCTCTTGTTCCAGGTTGATGGATTAGATTAAGTACCAAACACTTAGTTTTTAAGCTCTAAACACTAATATTGTAAGCACTAACATATACTATTTAGTTTTAAGTAAACATATGGACTTGATAGGTGCTAAATCATCCGTCCCTGAAAGATTGGAGGCCACGTGGAGCAGTGTGTCATCTCGACGTGGTACCTTTCCTATTTGGGTAGGTATTTTCAGTATTTTTTTTTGTAACGAAATATACAAGTACAACTTTTTTACTGAGAAAAATTTAATCGATAATATTAAGTAAGGAATCATAGTTAAATAAACTGTTTTTATTACCGGATGGTTTATGAATTGACGGCGAACAAATGAAAAAAATAAAAATAAGGGAAAAACCCAATATAAATAAAACGTGTGAAGAGGACATGTTGCTAAAGCAATGAAAGAAATTTTGATCTGATGGATGTGTTTCATTAAAAGGTAAGTTTGAATCTTTTTCTATAAAATTTACATATTTATTTTTTTCAGATTTATAATTAAAATCGCAAATCTAAGAATCCAAATAGTGTATAACAATGATGAACATGGAATGTGCATTAAATATCATGTCAAATTAGGAAAATGTATCTATTATAAAATACAAAAATACACCATGATTAAGACGAATAAATTATTTATACTGTTACTGTTATATCAAAGAACATTTAAAATGCAGGAGGATATATGGTAAAATGGTATGAATTATAGGTATTAATTTTTAGATTGCCTTAATTAATTAACAGGTTTGTATTGTATTAACAATGTTTCTCATAACAATATTTAAAAGTATAATAATACAAGTGTGTTGTTATAGAAATGATCGACATATATTTTTTTTATTTTATATAAAATTATGATTCCTGAAATGATACGTATAATAAGTACCTATTTATATATTATAAATTATAGGCGTAAGGTAAATTAAAATTTTCTCAGTAAATCAAAATATACCTACTAGTATCTTCTAAACAATATACTAACCAGTTTTTCTCTTGTTCCAGGTTGATGGATTAGATTAAGTACCAAACACTTAGTTTTTAAGCTCTAAACACTAATATTGTAAGCACTAACATATACTATTTAGTTTTAAGTAAACATATGAACTTGATAGGTGCTAAATCATCCGTCCCTGAAAGATTGGAGGCCACGTGGAGAGCAGTGTGTCATCTCGACGTGGTACCTTTCCTATTTGGGTAGGTATTTTCAGTATTTTTTTTTGTAACGAAATATACAAGTACAACTTTTTTACTGAGAAAAATTTAATCGATAATATTAAGTAAGGAATCATAGTTAAATAAACTGTTTTTATTACCGGATGGTTTATGAATTGACGGCGAACAAATGAAAAAAATAAAAATAAAGGAAAAACCCAATATAAATAAAACGTGTGAAGAGGACATGTTGCTAAAGCAATGAAAGAAATTTTGATCTGATGGATGTGTTTCATTAAAAGGTAAGTTTGAATCTTTTTCTATAAAATTTACATATTTATTTTTTTCAGATTTATAATTAAAATCGCAAATCTAAGAATCCAAATAGTGTATAACAATGATGAACATGGAATGTGCATTAAATATCATGTCAAATTAGGAAAATGTATCTATTATAAAATACAAAAATACACCATGATTAAGACGAATAAATTATTTATACTGTTACTGTTATATCAAAGAACATTTAAAATGCAGGAGGATATATGGTAAAATGGTATGA
Source organism: Harpalus rubripes (assembly GCA_963082715.1). Classification (NCBI taxonomy): domain Eukaryota; kingdom Metazoa; phylum Arthropoda; class Insecta; order Coleoptera; family Carabidae; genus Harpalus; species Harpalus rubripes. The sequence continues at coordinate 45,615,129 of OY720456.1, read as the reverse complement.
ATTATAGGTATTAATTTTTAGATTGCCTTAATTATTTAACAGGTTTGTATTGTATTAACAATGTTTCTCATAACAATATTTAAAAGTATAATAATACAAGTGTGTTGTTATAGAAATGATCGACATATATTTTTTTTATTTTATATAAAATTATGATTCCTGAAATGATACGTATAATAAGTACCTATTTATATATTATAAATTATAGGCGTAAGGTAAATTAAAATTTTCTCAGTAAATCAAAATATACCTACTAGTATCTTCTAAACAATATACTAACCAGTTTTTCTCTTGTTCCAGGTTGATGGATTAGATTAAGTACCAAACACTTAGTTTTTAAGTTCTAAACACTAATATTGTAAGCACTAACATATACTATTTAGTTTTAAGTAAACAGAACTTGATAGGTGCTAAATCATCCGTCCCTGAAAGATTGGAGGCCACGTGGAGAGCAGTGTGTCATCTCGACGTGGTACCTTTCCTATTTGGGTAGGTATTTTCAGTATTTTTTTTGTAACGAAATATACAAGTACAACTTTTTTACTGAGAAAAATTTAATCAATAATATTAAGTAAGGAATCATAGTTAATTAAACTGTTTTTATTACCGGATGGTTTATGAATTGATGGCGAACAAATGAAAAAAATAAAAATAAAGGAAAAACCCAATAATAAAACGTGTGAAGAGGACATGTTGCTAAAGCAATGAAAGAAATTTTGATCTGATGGATGTGTTTCATTAAAAGGTAAGTTTGAATCTTTTTCTATAAAATTTACATATTTATTTTTTTCATTTTTATAATTAAAAATGCAAATCTAAGAATCCAAATAGTGTATAACAATGATGAACATGGAATGTGCATTAAATATCATGTCAAATTAGGAAAATGTATCTATTATAAAATACAAAAATACACCATGATTAAGACGAATAAATTATTTATACTGTTACTGTTATATCAAAGAACATTTAAAATGCAGGAGGATATATGGTAAAATGGTATGAATTATAGGTATTAATTTTTAGATTGCCATAATTAATTAACAGGTTTGTATTGTATTAACAATGTTTCTCATAACAATATTTAAAAGTATAATACTACAAGTGTGTTGTTATAGAAATGATCGACATATATTTTTTTTATTTTATATAAAATTATGATTCCTGAAATGATACGTATAATATGTACCTATTTATATATTATAAATTATAGGCGTAAGGTAAATTAAAATTTTCTCAGTTTATAAATCAAAATATACCTACTAGTATCTTCTAAACAATATACTAACCAGTTTTTCTCTTGTTCCAGGTTGATGGATTAGATTAAGTACCAAACACTTAGTTTTTAAGCTCTAAACACTAATATTGTAAGCACTAACATATACTATTTAGTTTTAAGTAAACATATGGACTTGATAGGTGCTAAATCATCCGTCCCTGAAAGATTGGAGGCCACGTGGAGAGCAGTGTGTCATCTCGACGTGGTACCTTTCCTATTTGGGTAGGTATTTTCAGTATTTTTTTTTGTAACGAAATATACAAGTACAACTTTTTTACTGAGAAAAATTTAATCGATAATATTAAGTAAGGAATCATAGTTAAATAAACTGTTTTTATTACCGGATGGTTTATGAATTGACGGCGAACAAATGAAAAAAATAAAAATAAAGGAAAAACCCAATATAAATAAAACGTGTGAAGAGGACATGTTGCTAAAGCAATGAAAGAAATTTTGATCTGATGGATGTGTTTCATTAAAAGGTAAGTTTGAATCTTTTTCTATAAAATTTACATATTTTTTTTTTTCAGATTTATAATTAAAATCGCAAATCTAAGAATCCAAATAGTGTATAACAATGATGAACATGGAATGTGCATTAAATATCATGTCAAATTAGGAAAATGTATCTATAAAGGTAAATTAAAATTTTCTCAGTAAATCAAAATATACCTACTAGTATCTTCTAAACAATATACTAACCAGTTTTTCTCTTGTTCCAGGTTGATGGATTAGATTAAGTACCAAACACTTAGTTTTTAAGCTCTAAACACTAATATTGTAAGCACTAACATATACTATTTAGTTTTAAGTAAACATATGGACTTGATAGGTGCTAAATCATCCGTCCCTGAAAGATTGGAGGCCACGTGGAGAGCAGTGTGTCATCTCGACGTGGTACCTTTCCTATTTGGGTAGGTATTTTCAGTATTTTTTTTTGTAACGAAATATACAAGTACAACTTTTTTACTGAGAAAAATTTAATCGATAATATTAAGTAAGGAATCATAGTTAAATAAACTGTTTTTATTACCGGATGGTTTATGAATTGACGGCGAACAAATGAAAAAAATAAAAATAAAGGAAAAACCCAATATAAATAAAACGTGTGAAGAGGACATGTTGCTAAAGCAATGAAAGAAATTTTGATCTGATGGATGTGTTTCATTAAAAGGTAAGTTTGAATCTTTTTCTATAAAATTTACATATTTATTTTTTTCAGATTTATAATTAAAATCGCAAATCTAAGAATCCAAATAGTGTATAACAATGATGAACATGGAATGTGCATTAAATATCATGTCAAATTAGGAAAATGTATCTATTATAAAATACAAAAATACACCATGATTAAGACGAATAAATTATTTATACTGTTACTGTTATATCAAAGAACATTTAAAATGCAGGAGGATATATGGTAAAATGGTATGAATTATAGGTATTAATTTTTAGATTGCCTTAATTAATTAACAGGTTTGTATTGTATTAACAATGTTTCTCATAACAATATTTAAAAGTATAATAATACAAGTGTGTTGTTATAGAAATGATCGACATATATTTTTTTTATTTTATATAAAATTATGATTCCTGAAATGATACGTATAATAAGTACCTATTTATATATTATAAATTATAGGCGTAAGGTAAATTAAAATTTTCTCAGTAAATCAAAATATAACTACTAGTATCTTCTAAACAATATACTAACCAGTTTTTCTCTTGTTCCAGGTTGATGGATTAGATTAAGTACCAAACACTTAGTTTTTAAGCTCTAAACACTAATATTGTAAGCACTAACATATACTATTTAGTTTTAAGTAAACATATGAACTTGATAGGTGCTAAATCATCCGTCCCTGAAAGATTGGAGGCCACGTGGAGAGCAGTGTGTCATCTCGACGTGGTACCTTTCCTATTTGGGTAGGTATTTTCAGTATTTTTTTTTGTAACGAAATATACAAGTACAACTTTTTTACTGAGAAAAATTTAATCGATAATATTAAGTAAGGAATCATAGTTAAATAAACTGTTTTTATTACCGGATGGTTTATGAATTGACGGCGAACAAATGAAAAAAATAAAAATAAAGGAAAAACCCAATATAAATAAAACGTGTGAAGTGGACATGTTGCTAAAGCAATGAAAGAAATTTTGATCTGATGGATGTGTTTCATTAAAAGGTAAGTTTGAATCTTTTTCTATAAAATTTACATATTTATTTTTTTCAGATTTATAATTAAAATCGCAAATCTAAGAATCCAAATAGTGTATAACAATGATGAACATGGAATGTGCATTAAATATCATGTCAAATTAGGAAAATGTATCTATTATAAAATACAAAAATACACCATGATTAAGACGAATAAATTATTTATACTGTTACTGTTATATCAAAGAACATTTAAAATGCAGGAGGATATATGGTAAAATGGTATGAATTATAGGTATTAATTTTTAGATTGCCTTAATTAATTAACAGGTTTGTATTGTATTAACAATGTTTCTCATAACAATATTTAAAAGTATAATAATACAAATGTGTTGTTATAGAAATGATCGACATATATTTTTTTTATTTTATATAAAATTATGATTCCTGAAATGATACGTATAATAAGTACCTATTTATATATTATAAATTATAGGCGTAAGGTAAATTAAAATTTTCTCAGTTTATAAATCAAAATATACCTACTAGTATCTTCTAAACAATATACTAACCAGTTTTTCTCTTGTTCCAGGTTGATGGATTAGATTAAGTACCAAACACTTAGTTTTTAAGCTCTAAACACTAATATTGTAAGCACTAACATATACTATTTAGTTTTAAGTAAACATATGGACTTGATAGGTGCTAAATCATCCGTCCCTGAAAGATTGGAGGCCACGTGGAGAGCAGTGTGTCATCTCGACGTGGTACCTTTCCTATTTGGGTAGGTATTTTCAGTATTTTTTTGTAACGAAATATACAAGTACAACTTTTTTACTGAGAAAAATTTAATCAATAATATTAAGTAAGGAATCATAGTTAAATAAACTGTTTTTATTACCGGATGGTTTATGAATTGATGGCGAACAAATGAAAAAAATAAAAATAAAGGAAAAACCCAATATAAATAAAACGTGTGAAGAGGACATGTTGCTAAAGCAATGAAAGAAATTTTGATCTGATGGATGTGTTTCATTAAAAGGTAAGTTTGAATCTTTTTCTATAAAATTTACATATTTATTTTTTTCAGATTTATAATTAAAAATGCAAATCTAAGAATCCAAATAGTGTATAACAATGATGAACATGGAATGTGCATTAAATATCATGTCAAATTAGGAAAATGTATCTATTATAAAATACAAAAATACACCATGATTAAGACGAATAAATTATTTATACTGTTACTGTTATATCAAAGAACATTTAAAATGCAGGAGGATATATGGTAAAATGGTATGAATTATAGGTATTAATTTTTAGATTGCCATAATTAATTAACAGGTTTGTATTGTATTAACAATGTTTCTCATAACAATATTTAAAAGTATAATACTACAAGTGTGTTGTTATAGAAATGATCGACATATATTTTTTTTATTTTATATAAAATTATGATTCCTGAAATGATACGTATAATATGTACCTATTTATATATTATAAATTATAGGCGTAAGGTAAATTAAAATTTTCTCAGTTTATAAATCAAAATATACCTACTAGTATCTTCTAAACAATATACTAACCAGTTTTTCTCTTGTTCCAGGTTGATGGATTAGATTAAGTACCAAACACTTAGTTTTTAAGCTCTAAACACTAATATTGTAAGCACTAACATATACTATTTAGTTTTAAGTAAACATATGGACTTGATAGGTGCTAAATCATCCGTCCCTGAAAGATTGGAGGCCACGTGGAGCAGTGTGTCATCTCGACGTGGTACCTTTCCTATTTGGGTAGGTATTTTCAGTATTTTTTTTTGTAACGAAATATACAAGTACAACTTTTTTACTGAGAAAAATTTAATCGATAATATTAAGTAAGGAATCATAGTTAAATAAACTGTTTTTATTACCGGATGGTTTATGAATTGACGGCGAACAAATGAAAAAAATAAAAATAAGGGAAAAACCCAATATAAATAAAACGTGTGAAGAGGACATGTTGCTAAAGCAATGAAAGAAATTTTGATCTGATGGATGTGTTTCATTAAAAGGTAAGTTTGAATCTTTTTCTATAAAATTTACATATTTATTTTTTTCAGATTTATAATTAAAATCGCAAATCTAAGAATCCAAATAGTGTATAACAATGATGAACATGGAATGTGCATTAAATATCATGTCAAATTAGGAAAATGTATCTATTATAAAATACAAAAATACACCATGATTAAGACGAATAAATTATTTATACTGTTACTGTTATATCAAAGAACATTTAAAATGCAGGAGGATATATGGTAAAATGGTATGAATTATAGGTATTAATTTTTAGATTGCCTTAATTAATTAACAGGTTTGTATTGTATTAACAATGTTTCTCATAACAATATTTAAAAGTATAATAATACAAGTGTGTTGTTATAGAAATGATCGACATATATTTTTTTTATTTTATATAAAATTATGATTCCTGAAATGATACGTATAATAAGTACCTATTTATATATTATAAATTATAGGCGTAAGGTAAATTAAAATTTTCTCAGTAAATCAAAATATACCTACTAGTATCTTCTAAACAATATACTAACCAGTTTTTCTCTTGTTCCAGGTTGATGGATTAGATTAAGTACCAAACACTTAGTTTTTAAGCTCTAAACACTAATATTGTAAGCACTAACATATACTATTTAGTTTTAAGTAAACATATGAACTTGATAGGTGCTAAATCATCCGTCCCTGAAAGATTGGAGGCCACGTGGAGAGCAGTGTGTCATCTCGACGTGGTACCTTTCCTATTTGGGTAGGTATTTTCAGTATTTTTTTTTGTAACGAAATATACAAGTACAACTTTTTTACTGAGAAAAATTTAATCGATAATATTAAGTAAGGAATCATAGTTAAATAAACTGTTTTTATTACCGGATGGTTTATGAATTGACGGCGAACAAATGAAAAAAATAAAAATAAAGGAAAAACCCAATATAAATAAAACGTGTGAAGAGGACATGTTGCTAAAGCAATGAAAGAAATTTTGATCTGATGGATGTGTTTCATTAAAAGGTAAGTTTGAATCTTTTTCTATAAAATTTACATATTTATTTTTTTCAGATTTATAATTAAAATCGCAAATCTAAGAATCCAAATAGTGTATAACAATGATGAACATGGAATGTGCATTAAATATCATGTCAAATTAGGAAAATGTATCTATTATAAAATACAAAAATACACCATGATTAAGACGAATAAATTATTTATACTGTTACTGTTATATCAAAGAACATTTAAAATGCAGGAGGATATATGGTAAAATGGTATGAATTATAGGTATTAATTTTTAGATTGCCTTAATTAATTAACAGGTTTGTATTGTATTAACAATGTTTCTCATAACAATATTTAAAAGTATAATAATACAAATGTGTTGTTATAGAAATGATCGACATATATTTTTTTTATTTTATATAAAATTATGATTCCTGAAATGATACGTATAATAAGTACCTATTTATATATTATAAATTATAGGCGTAAGGTAAATTAAAATTTTCTCAGTTTATAAATCAAAATATACCTACTAGTATCTTCTAAACAATATACTAACCAGTTTTTCTCTTGTTCCAGGTTGATGGATTAGATTAAGTACCAAACACTTAGTTTTTAAGCTCTAAACACTAATATTGTAAGCACTAACATATACTATTTAGTTTTAAGTAAACATATGGACTTGATAGGTGCTAAATCATCCGTCCCTGAAAGATTGGAGGCCACGTGGAGAGCAGTGTGTCATCTCGACGTGGTACCTTTCCTATTTGGGTAGGTATTTTCAGTATTTTTTTTGTAACGAAATATACAAGTACAACTTTTTTACTGAGAAAAATTTAATCGATAATATTAAGTAAGGAATCATAGTTAAATAAACTGTTTTTATTACCGGATGGTTTATGAATTGATGGCGAACAAATGAAAAAAATAAAAATAAAGGAAAAACCCAATAATAAAACGTGTGAAGAGGACATGTTGCTAAAGCAATGAAAGAAATTTTGATCTGATGGATGTGTTTCATTAAAAGGTAAGTTTGAATCTTTTTCTATAAAATTTACATATTTATTTTTTTCATTTTTATAATTAAAAATGCAAATCTAAGAATCCAAATAGTGTATAACAATGATGAACATGGAATGTGCATTAAATATCATGTCAAATTAGGAAAATGTATCTATTATAAAATACAAAAATACACCATGATTAAGACGAATAAATTATTTATACTGTTACTGTTATATCAAAGAACATTTAAAATGCAGGAGGATATATGGTAAAATGGTATGAATTATAGGTATTAATTTTTAGATTGCCATAATTAATTAACAGGTTTGTATTGTATTAACAATGTTTCTCATAACAATATTTAAAAGTATAATACTACAAGTGTGTTGTTATAGAAATGATCGACATATATTTTTTTTATTTTATATAAAATTATGATTCCTGAAATGATACGTATAATATGTACCTATTTATATATTATAAATTATAGGCGTAAGGTAAATTAAAATTTTCTCAGTTTATAAATCAAAATATACCTACTAGTATCTTCTAAACAATATACTAACCAGTTTTTCTCTTGTTCCAGGTTGATGGATTAGATTAAGTACCAAACACTTAGTTTTTAAGCTCTAAACACTAATATTGTAAGCACTAACATATACTATTTAGTTTTAAGTAAACATATGGACTTGATAGGTGCTAAATCATCCGTCCCTGAAAGATTGGAGGCCACGTGGAGAGCAGTGTGTCATCTCGACGTGGTACCTTTCCTATTTGGGTAGGTATTTTCAGTATTTTTTTTGTAACGAAATATACAAGTACAACTTTTTTACTGAGAAAAATTTAATCGATAATATTAAGTAAGGAATCATAGTTAAATAAACTGTTTTTATTACCGGATGGTTTATGAATTGATGGCGAACAAATGAAAAAAATAAAAATAAAGGAAAAACCCAATATAAATAAAACGTGTGAAGAGGACATGTTGCTAAAGCAATGAAAGAAATTTTGATCTGATGGATGTGTTTCATTAAAAGGTAAGTTTGAATCTTTTTCTATAAAATTTACATATTTATTTTTTTCAGATTTATAATTAAAAATGCAAATCTAAGAATCCAAATAGTCTATAACAATGATGAACATGGAATGTGCATTAAATATCATGTCAAATTAGGAAAATGTATCTATTATAAAATACAAAAATACACCATGATTAAGACGAATAAATTATTTATACTGTTACTGTTATATCAAAGAACATTTAAAATGCAGGAGGATATATGGTAAAATGGTATGAATTATAGGTATTAATTTTTAGATTGCCTTAATTAATTAACAGGTTCGTATTGTATTAACAATGTTTCTCATAACAATATTTAAAAGTATAATAATACAAGTGTGTTGTTATAGAAATGATCGACATATATTTTTTTTATTTTATATAAAAATATGATTCCTGAAATGATACGTATAATATGTACCTATTTATATATTATAAATTATAGGCGTAAGGTAAATTAAAATTTTCTCAGTTTATAAATCAAAATATACCTACTAGTATCTTCTAAACAATATACGAACCAGTTTTTCTCTTGTTCCAGGTTGATGGATTAGATTAAGTACCAAACACTTAGTTTTTAAGCTCTAAACACTAATATTGTAAGCACTAACATATACTATTTAGTTTTAAGTAAACATATGGACTTGATAGGTGCTAAATCATCCGTCCCTGAAAGATTGGAGGCCACGTGGAGAGCAGTGTGTCATCTCGACGTGGTACCTTTCCTATTTGGGTAGGTATTTTCAGTATTTTTTTGTAACGAAATATACAAGTACAACTTTTTTACTGAGAAAAATTTAATCAATAATATTAAGTAAGGAATCATAGTTAAATAAACTGTTTTTATTACCGGATGGTTTATGAATTGATGGCGAACAAATGAAAAAAATAAAAATAAAGGAAAAACCCAATATAAATAAAACGTGTGAAGAGGACATGTTGCTAAAGCAATGAAAGAAATTTTGATCTGATGGATGTGTTTCATTAAAAGGTAAGTTTGAATCTTTTTCTATAAAATTTACATATTTATTTTTTTCAGATTTATAATTAAAAATGCAAATCTAAGAATCCAAATAGTGTATAACAATGATGAACATGGAATGTGCATTAAATATCATGTCAAATTAGGAAAATGTATCTATTATAAAATACAAAAATACACCATGATTAAGACGAATAAATTATTTATACTGTTACTGTTATATCAAAGAACATTTAAAATGCAGGAGGATATATGGTAAAATGGTATGAATTATAGGTATTAATTTTTAGATTGCCATAATTAATTAACAGGTTTGTATTGTATTAACAATGTTTCTCATAACAATATTTAAAAGTATAATACTACAAGTGTGTTGTTATAGAAATGATCGACATATATTTTTTTTATTTTATATAAAATTATGATTCCTGAAATGATACGTATAATATGTACCTATTTATATATTATAAATTATAGGCGTAAGGTAAATTAAAATTTTCTCAGTTTATAAATCAAAATATACCTACTAGTATCTTCTAAACAATATACTAACCAGTTTTTCTCTTGTTCCAGGTTGATGGATTAGATTAAGTACCAAACACTTAGTTTTTAAGCTCTAAACACTAATATTGTAAGCACTAACATATACTATTTAGTTTTAAGTAAACATATGGACTTGATAGGTGCTAAATCATCCGTCCCTGAAAGATTGGAGGCCACGTGGAGCAGTGTGTCATCTCGACGTGGTACCTTTCCTATTTGGGTAGGTATTTTCAGTATTTTTTTTTGTAACGAAATATACAAGTACAACTTTTTTACTGAGAAAAATTTAATCGATAATATTAAGTAAGGAATCATAGTTAAATAAACTGTTTTTATTACCGGATGGTTTATGAATTGACGGCGAACAAATGAAAAAAATAAAAATAAAGGAAAAACCCAATATAAATAAAACGTGTGAAGAGGACATGTTGCTAAAGCAATGAAAGAAATTTTGATCTGATGGATGTGTTTCATTAAAAGGTAAGTTTGAATCTTTTTCTATAAAATTTACATATTTATTTTTTTCAGATTTATAATTAAAATCGCAAATCTAAGAATCCAAATAGTGTATAACAATGATGAACATGGAATGTGCATTAAATATCATGTCAAATTAGGAAAATGTATCTATTATAAAATACAAAAATACACCATGATTAAGACGAATAAATTATTTATACTGTTACTGTTATATCAAAGAACATTTAAAATGCAGGAGGATATATGGTAAAATGGTATGAATTATAGGTATTAATTTTTAGATTGCCTTAATTAATTAACAGGTTTGTATTGTATTAACAATGTTTCTCATAACAATATTTAAAAGTATAATAATACAAGTGTGTTGTTATAGAAATGATCGACATATATTTTTTTTATTTTATATAAAATTATGATTCCTGAAATGATACGTATAATAAGTACCTATTTATATATTATAAATTATAGGCGTAAGGTAAATTAAAATTTTCTCAGTAAATCAAAATATACCTACTAGTATCTTCTAAACAATATACTAACCAGTTTTTCTCTTGTTCCAGGTTGATGGATTAGATTAAGTACCAAACACTTAGTTTTTAAGCTCTAAACACTAATATTGTAAGCACTAACATATACTATTTAGTTTTAAGTAAACATATGAACTTGATAGGTGCTAAATCATCCGTCCCTGAAAGATTGGAGGCCACGTGGAGAGCAGTGTGTCATCTCGACGTGGTACCTGTCCTATTTGGGTAGGTATTTTCAGTATTTTTTTTGTAACGAAATATACAAGTACAACTTTTTTACTGAGAAAAATTTAATCGATAATATTAAGTAAGGAATCATAGTTAAATAAACTGTTTTTATTACCGGATGGTTTATGAATTGACGGCGAACAAATGAAAAAAATAAAAATAAAGGAAAAACCCAATATAAATAAAACGTGTGAAGAGGACATGTTGCTAAAGCAATGAAAGAAATTTTGATCTGATGGATGTGTTTCATTAAAAGGTAAGTTTGAATCTTTTTCTATAAAATTTACATATTTATTTTTTTCAGATTTATAATTAAAATCTCAAATCTAAGAATCCAAATAGTGTATAACAATGATGAACATGGAATGTGCATTAAATATCATGTCAAATTAGGAAAATGTATCTATTATAAAATACAAAAATACACCATGATTAAGACGAATAAATTATTTATACTGTTACTGTTATATCAAAGAACATTTAAAATGCAGGAGGATATATGGTAAAATGGTATGAATTATAGGTATTAATTTTTAGATTGCCTTAATTAATTAACAGGTTTGTATTGTATTAACAATGTTTCTCATAACAATATTTAAAAGTATAATAATACAAATGTGTTGTTATAGAAATGATCGACATATATTTTTTTATTTTATATAAAATTATGATTCCTGAAATGATACGTATAATAAGTACCTATTTATATATTATAAATTATAGGCGTAAGGTAAATTAAAATTTTCTCAGTTTATAAATCAAAATATACCTACTAGTATCTTCTAAACAATATACTAACCAGTTTTTCTCTTGTTCCAGGTTGATGGATTAGATTAAGTACCAAACACTTAGTTTTTAAGCTCTAAACACTAATATTGTAAGCACTAACATATACTATTTAGTTTTAAGTAAACATATGAACTTGATAGGTGCTAAATCATCCGTCCCTGAAAGATTGGAGGCCACGTGGAGAGCAGTGTGTCATCTCGACGTGGTACCTTTCCTATTTGGGTAGGTATTTTCAGTATTTTTTTTGTAACGAAATATACAAGTACAACTTTTTTACTGAGAAAAATTTAATCGATAATATTAAGTAAGGAATCATAGTTAAATAAACTGTTTTTATTACCGGATGGTTTATGAATTGATGGCGAACAAATGAAAAAAATAAAAATAAAGGAAAAACCCAATATAAATAAAACGTGTGAAGAGGACATGTTGCTAAAGCAATGAAAGAAATTTTGATCTGATGGATGTGTTTCATTAAAAGGTAAGTTTGAATCTTTTTCTATAAAATTTACATATTTATTTTTTTCAGATTTATAATTAAAAATGCAAATCTAAGAATCCAAATAGTGTATAACAATGATGAACATGGAATGTGCATTAAATATCATGTCAAATTAGGAAAATGTATCTATTATAAAATACAAAAATACACCATGATTAAGACGAATAAATTATTTATACTGTTACTGTTATATCAAAGAACATTTAAAATGCAGGAGGATATATGGTAAAATGGTATGAATTATAGGTATTAATTTTTAGATTGCCTTAATTAATTAACAGGTTCGTATTGTATTAACAATGTTTCTCATAACAATATTTAAAAGTATAATAATACAAGTGTGTTGTTATAGAAATGATCGACATATATTTTTTTTATTTTATATAAAAATATGATTCCTGAAATGATACGTATAATATGTACCTATTTATATATTATAAATTATAGGCGTAAGGTAAATTAAAATTTTCTCAGTTTATAAATCAAAATATACCTACTAGTATCTTCTAAACAATATACTAACCAGTTTTTCTCTTGTTCCAGGTTGATGGATTAGATTAAGTACCAAACACTTAGTTTTTAAGCTCTAAACACTAATATTGTAAGCACTAACATATACTATTTAGTTTTAAGTAAACATATGGACTTGATAGGTGCTAAATCATCCGTCCCTGAAAGATTGGAGGCCACGTGGAGAGCAGTGTGTCATCTCGACGTGGTACCTTTCCTATTTGGGTAGGTATTTTCAGTATTTTTTTGTAACGAAATATACAAGTACAACTTTTTTACTGAGAAAAATTTAATCAATAATATTAAGTAAGGAATCATAGTTAAATAAACTGTTTTTATTACCGGATGGTTTATGAATTGATGGCGAACAAATGAAAAAAATAAAAATAAAGGAAAAACCCAATATAAATAAAACGTGTGAAGAGGACATGTTGCTAAAGCAATGAAAGAAATTTTGATCTGATGGATGTGTTTCATTAAAAGGTAAGTTTGAATCTTTTTCTATAAAATTTACATATTTATTTTTTTCAGATTTATAATTAAAAATGCAAATCTAAGAATCCAAATAGTGTATAACAATGATGAACATGGAATGTGCATTAAATATCATGTCAAATTAGGAAAATGTATCTATTATAAAATACAAAAATACACCATGATTAAGACGAATAAATTATTTATACTGTTACTGTTATATCAAAGAACATTTAAAATGCAGGAGGATATATGGTAAAATGGTATGAATTATAGGTATTAATTTTTAGATTGCCTTAATTAATTAACAGGTTCGTATTGTATTAACAATGTTTCTCATAACAATATTTAAAAGTATAATAATACAAGTGTGTTGTTATAGAAATGATCGACATATATTTTTTTTATTTTATATAAAAATATGATTCCTGAAATGATACGTATAATATGTACCTATTTATATATTATAAATTATAGGCGTAAGGTAAATTAAAATTTTCTCAGTTTATAAATCAAAATATACCTACTAGTATCTTCTAAACAATATACTAACCAGTTTTTCTCTTGTTCCAGGTTGATGGATTAGATTAAGTACCAAACACTTAGTTTTTAAGCTCTAAACACTAATATTGTAAGCACTAACATATACTATTTAGTTTTAAGTAAACATATGGACTTGATAGGTGCTAAATCATCCGTCCCTGAAAGATTGGAGGCCACGTGGAGAGCAGTGTGTCATCTCGACGTGGTACCTTTCCTATTTGGGTAGGTATTTTCAGTATTTTTTTGTAACGAAATATACAAGTACAACTTTTTTACTGAGAAAAATTTAATCAATAATATTAAGTAAGGAATCATAGTTAAATAAACTGTTTTTATTACCGGATGGTTTATGAATTGATGGCGAACAAATGAAAAAAATAAAAATAAAGGAAAAACCCAATATAAATAAAACGTGTGAAGAGGACATGTTGCTAAAGCAATGAAAGAAATTTTGATCTGATGGATGTGTTTCATTAAAAGGTAAGTTTGAATCTTTTTCTATAAAATTTACATATTTATTTTTTTCAGATTTATAATTAAAAATGCAAATCTAAGAATCCAAATAGTGTATAACAATGATGAACATGGAATGTGCATTAAATATCATGTCAAATTAGGAAAATGTATCTATTATAAAATACAAAAATACACCATGATTAAGACGAATAAATTATTTATACTGTTACTGTTATATCAAAGAACATTTAAAATGCAGGAGGATATATGGTAAAATGGTATGAATTATAGGTATTAATTTTTAGATTGCCATAATTAATTAACAGGTTTGTATTGTATTAACAATGTTTCTCATAACAATATTTAAAAGTATAATACTACAAGTGTGTTGTTATAGAAATGATCGACATATATTTTTTTTATTTTATATAAAATTATGATTCCTGAAATGATACGTATAATATGTACCTATTTATATATTATAAATTATAGGCGTAAGGTAAATTAAAATTTTCTCAGTTTATAAATCAAAATATACCTACTAGTATCTTCTAAACAATATACGAACCAGTTTTTCTCTTGTTCCAGGTTGATGGATTAGATTAAGTACCAAACACTTAGTTTTTAAGCTCTAAACACTAATATTGTAAGCACTAACATATACTATTTAGTTTTAAGTAAACATATGAACTTGATAGGTGCTAAATCATCCGTCCCTGAAAGATTGGAGGCCACGTGGAGAGCAGTGTGTCATCTCGACGTGGTACCTTTCCTATTTGGGTAGGTATTTTCAGTATTTTTTTTGTAACGAAATATACAAGTACAACTTTTTTACTGAGAAAAATTTAATCGATAATATTAAGTAAGGAATCATAGTTAAATAAACTGTTTTTATTACCGGATGGTTTATGAATTGATGGCGAACAAATGAAAAAAATAAAAATAAAGGAAAAACCCAATATAAATAAAACGTGTGAAGAGGACATGTTGCTAAAGCAATGAAAGAAATTTTGATCTGATGGATGTGTTTCATTAAAAGGTAAGTTTGAATCTTTTTCTATAAAATTTACATATTTATTTTTTTCTGATTTATAATTAAAAATGCAAATCTAAGAATCCAAATAGTGTATAACAATGATGAACATGGAATGTGCATTAAATATCATGTCAAATTAGGAAAATGTATCTATTATAAAATACAAAAATACACCATGATTAAGACGAATAAATTATTTATACTGTTACTGTTATATCAAAGAACATTTAAAATGCAGGAGGATATATGGTAAAATGGTATGAATTATAGGTATTAATTTTTAGATTGCCTTAATTAATTAACAGGTTCGTATTGTATTAACAATGTTTCTCATAACAATATTTAAAAGTATAATAATACAAGTGTGTTGTTATAGAAATGATCGACATATATTTTTTTTATTTTATATAAAAATATGATTCCTGAAATGATACGTATAATATGTACCTATTTATATATTATAAATTATAGGCGTAAGGTAAATTAAAATTTTCTCAGTTTATAAATCAAAATATACCTACTAGTATCTTCTAAACAATATACTAACCAGTTTTTCTCTTGTTCCAGGTTGATGGATTAGATTAAGTACCAAACACTTAGTTTTTAAG